>OY856413.1:466567378-466927378 GCA_963693085.1 Alisma plantago-aquatica
CTTTCTACAATCCCTAATTACATCTCAGATGATTAGAGCAATGTTCTAAGCAACATACTTAGGCAAAACAAATAGGGTTATCACAAAATGTGGGTCAGGGTACTTACAAGCCATAAACCCCTAATAGGGATTTCACCCCCAAAATCCTAAGAGAAAAGGGAGGGGTACTTCCTCCTCATCTCTTCATCAAGCTCCCATGTGGCTTCCTCAACACCACGATGATGCCAAAGAACCTTCACCAGTACTGGGTCCTTCCTCTTCAACTTCTTTACTCTCTGGTCAAGGATCAATATTGGACCTTCCACATAGGTCATATCCTCATCAAGCTCTACCTCAATAGGCTACAACATCAACTTTGTATTCGCATGACACTTCCTCAACATACCCGCATGAAACATTGGATGCAACTTGTGTAAATCAGGTGGCAACTCCAACTTATAGGCCACCTTCCCAACATGTGCCACCACTTAGTAAGGTCCCATAAACCTGGGAGTCAGCTTAGCCTTATTTCCAAACCTCAGAACACCCTTCTAAGGAGAGACTTTCAAATATACCTTGTCTCCCACCTGGAACTCTAGGGGTCTATGACGATTATCTGCATACGACTTTTGCTTGTCCTGTGTTGCCTTCAATTATTGATGGATTACCCTTGATCTTCTCTTTCGTCTGCTAAGCTTGGGACCAAGAAGACGATACTAACATGTATCATACCAACACAACAGAGATTTGTAACGCCTCCCATTCAACACCTCATAAGGTGCCATATCGATGCTACTCTGGTAGTTGTTGTTGTAGGCGGGCTCTACCAAATTAAGGTGTATGTCCCAACTTCCTAAAAACTAAAGAACACTGGCTCTCAACAGATCCTCCAAGGTCGGAATGGTCCTATCAGATTGACCATCTGTCTACGGGTGGAAAGTAGTGCTAAACTTTAACCGCGTACCCAAAGTTGTGTGCAGTCGCTCCCAGAAGTGACTCATGAACTGGGGACCTCTATTAGATATGATAGTTGCTGAAACACTGTTCAAACGCACTATCTCATCCACATAGATTTAGGAAAGCTTCTCTGCTATGAACATCATCTTCATGGGAAGGAAATAGGTTGACTTGGTCAATCTGTTAATGATCACCGAGACAATATTATGACCTTTGGTTGTCCTAGGCAGACCAACCACAAAGTCCATAGTCACATGATCCCATTTCCAATGTGGTATAGGCAACATTTGCAATGTTCCTATAGGCTTCTGATGCTCATCTTTGACCTCCTGACATACAGTACATCTCTCAACAAACTCAACTATGTCCTTCAAGCCTGGCCACCAATACATATCCTTCAGATAATGATACATCTTGATACTACCTGGGTGCATAGCGTACATAGATGAGTGACCCTCCTCTAGCACCATCCTTCTTAAGTCCTTAGCATTGGGAACCACTACTTTGTCATGGTAACAAACTGTCCCATCATCTGACTCATGGAAGCCATCATGCTTCTCACTACCAAACTCTGATCTAATTTGTTGTGTCACAATATCGGTCTATTGTGCCTCTTTGATCTGTTGTCTCAGCATAGGCTACACCTATAAATGTGCCCATAAACCCACTATCAAGGAAACTTACAACTTAAGATTCATATGACGCAATGAGACCAACATGTCTTGCTTATGGCACATCAAAGAACTCAATTGGGCTCTATCTACGAGCGAAGATGAAGACTTCCTACTCAACGCATCTTCCACGACATTCGCCTTCACTGGATGATAATCAATCGTGTAATTGTAGTCTTTGATCAACTCCATCTAGCAATGTTGTCTCATATTCAAATCCTACTGTAAAAAGATGTACTTCATGTTCTTGTGATCTGTGAAGATCTGACACTTCTCGCTATACAGGTAGTGCCTCCAAATCTTCAAAGCATGAACTACCGCAGCTAACTCTAGATTGTGGGTTGAGTAATTCTCCTCATTTTTCTTAAGCTATAAGGAAGAAAAAGAAACCACTTGTTTATCTTGCATCAGCACACAACCCAAACCATTCCTAGATGCATCACAGAAAACTATGTATCGTTTTCCTTTCTCAGGCAAAACCAGAACTGGTGCACTTGTCAACTTCTCCTTTAACATCTGAAAAGCATGTTGGCATCTGTTGTCCTAGACGAATGGCACATCCTTCCTCATTAACTTTGTTAGAGGTAAAGTGATAGCGCTGAAATATTTGATGAACCTCCTGTAATAGCCTGCCAAACTTAGAAAACTGCACACTTTTGTTGGTGTTTTTGAGTGCTCCCACTCTATCACCAACTCCACTTTCTTAGGATCTACACATACTCCTTCAGAAGATATAATATGCCCCAAGAAAGCTACTTGCTTCAGCCAGAACTCGCACTTGCTAAACTTAGCATAAAGCTGATGTTGTCTCAGAAGGGTCAACGCCTGACGAAGATGTTGCTCATGCTACTGACTATCACGACTGTATATCAAGATGTCATCTATGAAGACCACCACAAACTGATCAAGAAATGGTTGGAACACTCTATTCATCAAATACATGAATGGTGTTGGTGCATTTTTCAGCCCGAATGGCATAACCATGAACTCATAGTGATTGTACCTCGGCCTAAAAGTTGACTTGGGTATGTCATCCTCCTTGGTCCTCAACTAGTGATATCATGACCCTAGGTCTATCTTTGAGAACATTGCCATGCCTCGTAATTGATCAAACATGTCATATATCTTTGGCAAAGGATACTTATTCTTTATCATCACCTTATTCAACTATTTATAGTCTATGCATAGTCTCATACACCCATCCTTCTTCTTCATGAAGAGCACTGGAGCGCCCCATGGTGACATACTCATCCTGATGAAACCTTTGTCAAGCAGTTCTTGCAACTATCTCTTCAACTCTACCATCTCTGTCGGATCCATCATGTACGGTGTCTGAGCTATCAGTTGCGTGTCAAGAACCAGATTGATCTCAAAATCAATCTCTCGGGGTGGGGGAACACTTGAAAACTCTTCTGGAAATAGATCCTCAAACTCTTTGACAACTGGAACCTCCTGAATACTAGGACTCCTCACTTCAGTATCCATCACATGTGCTAAGAATGTCTCACAACCCTATCTCAAAAGCTTCCTCGCCACCATTGCTGATACCAGACACATCAGAAGAATCTTCTGGTCTCCTTAGAAGATCCACGTCTCACCATCATCTATAAACGTCACCTGCTTGGAACTACAATCTAAGATCATTCTATACTTCTCCAAGGTATCCATTCTAAGGATTACATCGAATCCATGCATGTCATGTGGTATGACATCCACTTGAATGTTGTGCCCCAAAAATGAGAGGACATAGGAAGGATACACCTCCTGCAACACTATAGAATCGACTAACGGGGTTTCTAATAACAAGCTATTCTCCTACAACTAACAGGTAAAAGACAACTGTCAAGCACTTCACGAGTGATAAAAGAGTGTGTTGCACCCAGGTCAACCAAAAAAAATACAAAGCAAGAAGAAGACAAATCAGAATGAAATAACTCCATATGACTTTTCACCACTCGTGGGTTGACCACCGCCTCTGGATGACTCATAGCATAAAATCTAGTTGTTTCCTATTGTTGCCCCCGACCTGTGCTTCCCTGAGCAGACAATCCAACCTATGATGCTTGGACACGTCCTCATCCTCATGTTTCATTGTTCTGCTGCTTCTACGAGCCCTATTGGCTCTGCCTCGGTTGTTGGGTCACTTCATCGTCTTTCACAGGGAAAAATAAGTTGGTATGCCCAACCTATCCGCAGTTATAACATGTCAGGTCCTCATATCAAGGCCTAGGTGATCCTATCACAGACACAGATGCAGCACTCTGGGCTCCTATAGGTAGAAGACTATAGCCTCTACCTTTACTAGGTGACCACTGCATCTGAGCACTAAATTGTTGCGATGTTGATGATGCAAAAAACCTTGGCTTCTTAAAGCCTCCTGACGACTGCCCTTAGGACTGTGCATACCTCTTCCTGGCACTTGCCTCACATTTCTCCTTCACATATCATTCTATCCTCCAAACAGACTCCACAAGCATGGCAAACCTTTCTCTCCAAAGTAGTTGTTGGGGTAGACAACTCAATATTCAACCCCTTCTCAAAATAAAGAATTCACTTGTCCTCCATAGCAGCCATGTGAGGACAGAACCTCAACAACTCCATAAACATTACTTCATACTCATTGATCGTCATGGATCCCTGTTGAATCCTCTCAAACTAGATGATCTTCTCATCAAGATATGTCTGAGGAAAGTACCGACTAACGAACTCACATCGGAACTCCTCCGAACCTATAGACTCTCCAGGCCTCTTCTCCTCCTCTATGGACCACAAGTGGCTAGCACACCCTTTCATAAGGTACATTCATGCTTCACCTTATCTGCTTCGGGGATACTAAAGATCTTAAAGTCTTTCTCAAGCTTGGTAAGCCACAGATCCACATCCTCCATATCAGTTGTCCCAGCATATTCCACCACCCCAACTGTACGGAGTGAGACCTAAGAGGGGATCCACTCCCTACTAAAATTTGAAGAATAAAACCTCTAGTACAAACACACTTCAAGGTATACTTGGAGTGGGTGTTAAATTTTCAAATCTTATAAATGGTATACAAAACAACCAAAGTGTAGCAGTGGAATAAAAACATTGACTATATTCAATTCTCATAAGGTTATAAAAGAACATTTTAATCTTACATGTAAGGGTACATCATAAGGATTCATGTAGAGGGAAATCTAAACCACATCAAGATTGTCTCCAAGCTTTAACGTCTTAAGCTAAGTCCATATATTTAAACCATGTCCTCCATATCCTTCACCTAGGGTTGGAAGCATACCCCAGTAATAAGAGAAAATAGATGACATCAGCAAAGGCTGGTATGTGCATACTAAATAGGAAATTGAGAAATATAAGGAATAAAGAACAACAAATATAAAAGGCTTCCCATAGAAAAGTAAAGGACAACCCAAGTGGGTATCAAGAGAATTGAATTGCAAACTAATGATAATAAAAGAATACTTGCCATAAATAAAATAATAAACTTGTGCCACATAAGAACATATTATGAGATTAGGGCACATAACCCTTAATCAATTATCATCATCATGCATGCATGTGAGACAAACATAGCCCTAGAACAATATAAAGACAAAGGTGGCCAAGCCTCATAAACTTGAAACCTGATAGAGAATGGCACATAACCAAACTCCCAATATATATAATGTGGGCCGAACCTCATAAGTTTAAAACCCATGTATGGGGCATGTAACCTCCATCCCAAAATCATAAAGGACACATAACCCAAAACCAAAGCAATTACACTACTCTAGTGCTACTGAATCACATAGCATGTTTAATGTGGAGGCAAGTAGAAAGTATAGTCAGATTATACAAACTAGTCACCACATAAGTGACCAACATATACATCCACATCATAAGTGGGCAAAAGACATCAGATGTCATCATATAGAGTTCCATCATGTACAAAGCATATGAAAAGATTCCAAAAGAATATCCAAGATTACAAGATCAACATCAAATAAGGTAGTTTACATGAACCATGATTTTCAAAAGAAAGAATATTGTGTAGGCTATTGTCCATAGGACCAAGAGAAAGATAATTTAGGTTATTGCTCAATAAAGAGGAATAGGGGATGCAAACATGCCTTAATGATGTGTGTATTAGGTTAGGGTCCACACCCTATATCCAAATAGAATATCTCTTCACCTAATTTCATTTAAATGCAAATCATTAATTGATGATTATATTGCAACCCAAGAAAATTACCTTTTTATTAAATTTGAATTAAACTCTAAAAACATCACCAAGTGATTTGTTAGATTCTCTTGATCAAGAAAAAATATCTTTTTTCCAATTTGGAGTTTATATGATTAAGTTACATATATTGTGAGTTTTATACATGTATTTTATTCTCCAAAATTCATCCTTTGAAAAACATTGAAATCAGACTCTACAAGAATTTTTATTAGATAAAGAATATTTTTTTGATTCCAAAACATATTTATTTATAATTTTTAGACCAGTAGATTAAAAGATATGAATTTTTCAAGATGAACCAATCACAAAATTAGAAAAAGCCAAATCAGTAGGGAATTTGCGAGAGAGGAAGAGTGGTCGGATGGGCAAGGAGAAACTTATCCAAGAGTTTAGAGAAAAACTTCGTTATTCATTTGTTGGTGAAACTAACTAACCAATCGTGAAGAACAAATGCCATAGTTGTTTACCTAAGGTCCAATTACGCATCGAAAATAAACATGACGTCGGGGAGCTATGCCGCAAACTCAAACCAAAAACTACGTTCGACTTTTGGGTAAAATGATGATTCAAGGTGAAATCAAAGTAGACCACCAGAATCCACACACTCAAGAAAGGATTAAATTGGGATGAGAGAAGGTTCACAAAACAACCGAGGAAGACCGGGGTAGAGGAATTTATAAGTGGGGTGTGTGAGAAGTTGTTTCAGAAGACTTGAAGAAAAAGTTTAGGCATTTCTTGAATTCTCAATTTTATGCTAAAAATATGGTATGGATAGATGTGGAATTAAATTTTCAATCCAATGCAAGTTATTTCATGAAATTTCATTAAGAAACGAAGAAGTTATGTCTAGAATATCCGACCTTGGTCCACAATTACTGTTTATGTGGGCTGGTGTTTCCTCATCTGAATTATGTAAAGTGTTGATTAAAGTATTTTCCTTTTTCTCTCTCTTCAATTGAAGGTACAAACAAGGTCCAAATTAAATAAAATTTGATACCTAACCTAATTAGGACATGTAGAATCTGATTTTAACATTAGTTTTCCCTTTTGGAGACTTTTTCTATTTTATTTAATTCTTATAAAGAAATCACATTTTCTCTTTCCTAATGCATTAGAGACGTCTAGAATTATCCAAAATTGATGAAACTTCACCCACAAGTTGTATTCGATGAGTTGAATATGAATTTGGCTTTATTTACATCTTTTAGAATTTATATATCACATTATTCATTACTTATGCCTTTTATTCATTTTCTCTCCCCTCAACTTACCCTATTATTTCAAGGTGGTCTAAATTAGGTGAAAATTGACATGTAGTCTTGTTTCGATATGTAGATCACAAATTTGAAGTTTGTTTCCACTTTTGTGACTTCTTTTTATGAGATATGTCATATGGCCCATTAGTGGCCCAATATCTTTATTATTCATCCAATTAGGTTCCTTATTTACTTATTACCTCCAATTAAATTATGTGACATATTAGATTACATTTAGGTGATATGTTCATGCATTAAATCATTAATATTTTACTAAACATCTTTTTAGGTCTAACCCTCCACCTTGTTTGGCCAAATCTAAAAGATCAAAGTTCTAGGATAGGGCCCAAGATCTCGCATGTTACACCAACACGGTGAAGCTGCTCAAAAGTCTTCCTAGTACCTGAAGATTCATCATGGGGAACTGATGCCCTATGCTGAGGTGCAGGCAACATGTTTTTCATATGAGTCATAGAGCCATAAGCTACTCAAAAAGAGATTGAAAGGCAGGATTTTCAATCATGGCTGGGTCAAACTGGCGGACTTCAACACACGATCTTCTCATGCTTAGTTCCTTGCACCACCACCTGGTGCAGCAACACTGCTATCAGCATCATGTTCTTCGTGTTCTCCAGACATCTTAAAACTTTCTCTTCTTCTTCTTCATAAGTTGAAGTCACTATAAGACATACTAGAGGATACAAGAACATACATAAACTCTAGTCCTAGGTCCCTGTAGACTCAGGAAACCTAAAGCTCCGATACCAACCTTATGTGTGATGCCCGCGCCACAAAAGCAATATTACTCAAAACAAAACCTCTGAAGAAAGATTAAACAAATAGATTACTGGAAAATACTGAAAATTAAAACCATTTTCATAAAACTATCAAACAGCAAAAACCTTTACATACGAGTCCTTTCATGACTCAAAGCACTTACCATGTGTGCCACCAACCTGTTATAAGAAATCTTGTTCCAGAACATATATATACATATATCCACCGCATCTATGCACAAGAGAGGCATACAAGCCAACACATATCGAAAGCACATCTACAAAACATCCCCAAAGTCCCCAAATGTACAGGGACGACTGTAGGACTCTAACAACAAAAGACGTCCAGCAGCACCTCCAACCTTGTCAACTATTGCCTTTTCTTCTCCTCCTCAACCTCTGATGCACGATCTCTACCTCCTCATACACGTCCACCAAAAAAGGATGTGGGAAACCCACGGGGTGAGATTCTAAATCTCAGTGGGAGATATAACTCTCCACCAACTCTATTATTATCACGGATAAGATTATTAAAACAAACAGTAAGACTATAATCATGACATGAAGGTAACCATTATTAACAGAATGAGCAATTACTATTGGATCATGAAACATCTTAACATTATAAAAGGAATATGAAGAATATGTATATTTCCTACCAACAATGTTGTACAAAAACAAGCAAGGCCTCATCCAATATTTTCATATTTGATCTTATACAAGTATACTGCATGACTATTTATGTATTTTATTTTTCCCCGAGGTATTGAGTCATACCACCCAAATCCAACTGACCACTGCTAAGTGATAACACCCAAATTTATGCATATTCTCTATGCTATTTATCTATGGTTTTGTGTCACTTTGGCCTTAATATGCCCTCTAATGCTTATGTTTTAGTTCTTTTTATCTTTCCATAGATAAATTAGCTAAGCTATCCAATAAAGTAGCCAATCTAGCTAGTTTTGGGACTTGCAGGCACCAAACCTGAGAAGACATCTATTCTCCAAAGATTTCTCCCCAACACATGGTTTTTGCGGCAGTTATGCACCCTCCACGACCGTGGCCATCCACCTTGACCACGACTGTGGCCATCAGGCACGACCGTGGTGCCTACTGCGGTTGTGGTCTTCATCACTATGACCGTGGTCTTCCCTTCTACGACTGTGACCACAGTCCCTCGCCACGGTCATGGCCTTTTGCCACGACCGTGGCCTATGCCCTCCACCACGACCGTGGCGCCCAGACTGCGACCGTAGTCTTCATCAGTGTGACCGTAGTTTCCACTTCATGCACCGCGACCGCGGTGTTGGCCACGAGCATGGCCGACCTCGCGACCTGCTGGCCACGGTCTGTAGTCTACCTCTATAAATAGATGCCCCCTCACTCATTTGAAGGGAGACCTCGACCAAGGATGCCAAGAGGTTGCTGCTCTGAGATCTAAAGGTCCCTAGAGCCCTGTGGGAGAGTCTGGAGGTCTAAGAAGGCCAAAGAGCTCATCCTACGCTCTCCTTTTTAGTGATCTTCCAATCTCCACCACTCTCCATCATCCCATGGTCTTCGATCTCCAAAGGCGGAAGCTGAGGAGAGAGAAGACCCATGTCCTCCATCGTATTCCACCTCTGTTCACCCACCAAGTTGTTGTTCGTGGCGGATCTAGAAAGAAAGAGGACCAAGGAGTCCAGAAAGATCAAGGACGAGGACCGAAAGACGAGATCTGGTCTATATGGAGGCTAAGGAGCGAGAGCCACCTCTCCTCTATAGGCTAAATCTCTTCTTCTTCTCTCTTCTTCTACTATTCTCCTTTGTTTCTTATACAATGATGTTCTTCCATCTTTGTTCGGTGCCAACTATGCTTGTCCATGGCTAGTTGAGCTCCTTCTTGGTTATGTAGCCCATTTTGGGCATGTTTATGTACTTTTGCCTTAAGCAAGTAGTTTCAATTCAGATCTAGTATGTTTCTTATTCTATCTTCCCTTTTTGGTTATGATTGCTAGTTTGGTTGATCTCTTTCTTGCTTGAACTGCTATTTCTGCCTGTATCGAGAGATCTATGTAGGAATGGTTAAGAGAAGATAGTTCGGATTGAAATTTGAGAGGAGGACGGTTCAAGGTCATCCATTCCTAACATCCCCAGAATATTCTAAGACCCGAGAAGGTACCTAGAATATTCTCGGGTGTTGATTTGTCATCCTCGAGAGAGGTTCGATGGCATATCATGATGGGTTTTAGTCACGTTGTGCGAGAGCGTGTGGGATGACCCCATAGGAACAGATACCTCAGTGTGTACTATGTTTGGTTTTAAGATGATTGCATAAGTGTTCGAGGGTTGTCTACGCTCAAGAATGGGTGCTTAGACTGTCCAATTTGTGGTTACATAGCCAGGAACTCCTTCTCTCTATTTAGTAGAATTCCACGGACTATGTTTTCTTTTCTTTTCTTTTCTTTGTTTTGTTTTATTTTGTGATAGCCCGCTAGACTAGTTCTAGTACATATTTTCATCGACAATCATTTTGGCTTATCAGACTAAATAATGAAATCTCTGGCATCCTAAACGTCACCACGTCCCTATGTTCGACCCCGTATATCTACTTCGACCACGTAATAAAGTTGTGGGCATCCTTGAAGGATTTGAGTTATAAATTCAAAGTTCTGACTCACCTTTTAGGCCGATCAACTTTTGACGCTGTTGTCGGGGACGTGGTTTTCTATGTTTACATGCCTAAAAGATTTTGTGCTATCACTTTTAAGCCCATATATATGCATAGTTTTTCTTTTATTTTAAACATACTTGTTCATATATACTGAATACCTTTTCTTTTTCTTATACTTTTTCATCCATAGATCTTGCTTCAGCGAGACAAGTCATCTTATCCACCTGTCCTTCTGAGTTTTTTCACAGTTCTGACTGTTGGCAAATAATTGAAGGTCGTGCTCTACAGCTAGTCAAGTTATACTCACCTCCACCGTTGTCGTATGTTGAAATTCCAACAACAGAGATTGTCAGTCAGCCCTCGAATTCCATGCTATCATGGGATCAAGAATTGATTAAGGTAGTGGAGTTGGTTGGGGAAAGTATTCATGCACTCACCTCCTTAGCTCTTCATCTCCAAGAACACGTCAATCCGCTCCAGCAACTACTAGAAAAGCAGGAGCATCAACTCCAAATAGCAACGGAGATTGCAGACCGCGATAAAAGAATGCTTCAAACTGCTGAGCAAGGATTCATCCAAGCACATCAGTTTGATACAGTGAGTCTCTGACAAGATTGCAAGGCAGAATTGACAAATCTTGAAAGCATTGTTGTACAAGTCCAACATCTTCATGGTAAATATGTTGAGCAAGGTGGGAAGATTCAAGAGCTCATCAATTTGGTTACCATACAGTCACAAGCTCTACCGCCTGGCGATGAAGACTTTAGTCATCAAGACCATTCCATTGGGCCTGAAGAGGAGTATGCCTCACCATCCTATTCAGACCATCAACTGGATTCATCAAGATTTTTCTATGAAGACCAACCCACTTGGGGAAGCCCTTCATTCTATCCAGATGACCCAGTTGATGAACCAATGGAAGATATGAGTCATAGACATGAATGGTTCTATGATGACGATGACGACGATGAAGACTCTTATCCTCACAATGATAGCCAAACAACCTCGCATCCAGAATGTTGGTTTGAGGAACCTGAGTTTGACATTGACCCAGACCAGGGTGATATCTCTCATATTGAGACATGTCACTTAGCTTCGAGCAGTACGCCAATCATGGTTTGGAACAATTTGTTCGATGAGGATGACGACGACTATTCCTCTCAGTTGAGCAAATATACTGATGATGATGAGTTGGAGCAGCATGACCTGACATTTACCACCAACCCTTTATAAGGCTTGGTACAACTCAAGGGAACAAGATGGGTGATCCACTACAACATGGCTGTCAAGCATGAAGACACGCTGGACCCCACAGAATGCGACAAGTTTGGGGTGGAAGAACAACAAACATATTCTTCTGGGGACACTTCTTGCTTGAAAGACGATTGGATGACTCAGACTGTACATGTTGACTTATCTGAGCATCCAACCTCAAGTTTAGATATGGAGGGAGGAGAGATGAGTCCTCCAGAAAGCTTTCAACCTCTCCCCTCCATCTCATCCTGTGTCGACATCCTAGGGCCTTCCCATTCATATCCATACATTGAAAGGTGCCTTGAGGATGATTTGCCGAAGAATTCATCTCAGTGCAGTTCAACACAATTCCAGTGCACGGATGAGTTCACTGAGTCATCATATTCTATTCATCTACTTCAGACTCAGAAGGGCCCTCACCTCTGCCTATTCTGCTCCTACTATGAGACAGATCCCTTTGGCAAGACACAGGTGACATTGGTCCCAAAACTTAGGATTTGGGATCCGCTGGAAAGATGCTAAGGAACTATAGGACAAATCTCAACAGAGAATACATAAAAGATGGTGATAAGAAGAAGAAGAAGTCATCACTTGAACAGTGGAACTTCTTAGACAAAGAAGATTGGGACACATTTGTTGCTTCAAGAAAATTTGAAGAATTCAAGGTATTAAGTGAGGCGCAAAAAGCAAGGCGTGCACTGAATGTGCATGACCACACTATGGGTCCAAAGGGCTATGCAAGCGTTCGCCAAAGACTACAGGCGGAATTTGCTGCTACTCAGGAGTCATCTACTACATCTGCCACACCCATACCTCGCCATGATGTTTGGATAGCTGGGAGGCAAAATAAGAAGGGTGAAATAAAGAAGCTCGTAACTGCTGAGGCGGCTGCGAAAATGGTAAAATACAACTCTTAGAGCAATCGTTTGAATATTAATTATTTGTGGTGTTAACTTACCAATTTCTGTTGATGGTGATTAGCGGGAGCTGCACGAGCAGAGGAAACAAGGCACGTTCATCCCGCAGGGCACAAGGGATGAATTGACAATTGCTCTGGGTAACCCAGAGCATCTTGGACATGTTAGGGGTGCAGGCGCTGGTGTGGGCATCAAAGCATTCTTTGGGCCATACAAACAGTGGGGACTGTAAGATATAATTGGGATGCTGATAGCGATGTTGAATGATATTTTGTAAATGAATATTTCTGAATGTTTATACATGTCTGAATGTTTCTACATGTATTTGAATATTTCTACATGTGTGAATGTGAGAATTGAATTGATGTCTGAATGTATCTACTTGTGTGAAAAGTATATTTGTTGATTTTACAGGTGTGTGGCTTGTTTGTTGGCTGATATCAATGGATGTCGTAAACCTACAGTTCAGAAAACTGAACTGCAGGTTCTCATCCTGCTAACCAGCCACAACAAGCCTGCAAACTGATAAGAAAAAAAAATAAAACATAGGCGTCGATTATTTATAGAAAATTGTCATCAAAGGCTTACAACGTCGGTTTTTGGATAAAACTGTCGCCTAATGTGACAAACAACCCGACCGTGCAGGAAAGCACGGCCGTGGTGGAAATGGCGTCAGTTATTCGTATAAAACCGACGTCTATAGTACTAAACACGATCGTGCAAGGAAGCACGCTCGTGGCGTCTGGGAATATGGCATCAGTTTTTTAGTTACAAATCGACGCAGATAGTGTCCTAGATGGCGCCCTTTTATGGCGCGAAGCCTTTTGGCGTCGGCTTACTATAAATAACTGACGCCTAGCGGTGCCCTGCTGGCGCGTTTTCAGTGGCGCGAAGCCTTTTGGCGTCAGTTATACAACCAACGCCGAAGAGTTCGACCTTTAACGACGCCCACATAGGCGTCGCTATAGAACTGTCGCTAAAAGGACATAAACAACCGACGCCAAAGGCCTGTTTTGTAGCAGTGAGACTATAATATAGTGTATCGATTTATCACTAGTTCAAGCATGTCGGTTTACTACACATGAGGTATGACGAGTTAGCTACACTTGAGGTGTTGGATTAACCACACAAGAGGTGTATCAGTTTAGACCTTCTTGAAAGTGTGACAGGCAACACTACCTGAAGGTGTGACGTGCAACACCACCTGAAGGTGTGACGGATAACACTAAGTGTGTTTGGCAACCCTAGGTGTGTTGAGTTGCTAGGGTTAGGGTTTCATCATAGTTCACTTCCTCAAGGTATGTCGGGCAACCCTACATAAAAGGGTGTTGGCCTCTTTCTCAACCAAAGCATCACGGTTTGGTACTTCAGGCATACCAGCTCGACGGACTATCATATGTGGATAAAGAAACCTTAAAAAAAAAAGGACCCTATTCTCTCCCACCATCTCAACGGACACAAATAAATGAATGCATAAGAAACAGATTAGTAAAGGAAGGAAAAACGTGCATTTTGCGAATCCAACGGAAATCAATATTCAGAAGTACTGTGGGATAGACGTTAAGAAGCCTTGTTGTTTACGAAATGCCAGTCAAGTCAACTGAGAACTTTCAATAATGGCGCGCGTCGGGGCCGTGGGCCACGATCGACGAATTGCTTTGTTGACTGCCGGGTTATATATGTAAACCAGTTGGGCGCAGCCAAGGCCGTTGGTCGTTGGGCCTTTGTCCCATTCCCCTCCATGTCCAGTGGTGAATCCTTATCCGAGAAAACTCAGGTCAAATCAATGGAGTGGCCTGTTGATTCAAGCTCTAGAGAAAGGGATAATAATGATGGAGTGGTGGGAAGCTTATTCGTGGTCCACAATGACTTCAGTCTTCAGTGGGAATACTGGTGGTCGGCCAGGAGCGATCTCGTTTCTTGATGTTTTTCGCTTTTATTTTTTTGAATCCGTATTTATTGTTCTTCCAAAAATCCAACTGCGTGGATGGGGATTGCGATTCACTATTGCATCTCATTATTTCGAATATTGTGCCGGCAGCTACTCTAAAATTCTACCCTTAGAAGAAGAGTTACGCTACACACAGTCTCCCTTACCCCCGGGTTCCCACCCGTTTTATGGGAAAATACATCTGCAGCATTTGCAGTTGTCTTTGTATTAATACTCATGCAAAGTTCATGCAAAGTCAATGCAAAGTGCAGAGAATGGCACAGTATGTCTCTCCACTCTTCTCTCCAGAGTATTAATACTCATGCAAAGTCCATGCAAAGTGTATTAATTCATTTTTTCTCTTATAATTATTCTCTTCCGTTCTAATCCACTCACCTGCATTCCCGTATTAGTACAGTACCTACGGAATCCAATAACAACATTGATCTGGAAGCATAAGTACAGTACCTACGGAATCTAGTAGTAACATTTGTCATCTGGACATAAATACAGCACCTACGGAATCTATGCAAAATAAGTACAGTACCCACTTGTTAATTCAAACTCAGTTTTTTCAAACACAAGTACAGTACTTACCAAATTATAAAATCAAGTATAAGTACAGTACTTAACAAATTACAAAATCAAGCATAATTATATAACTGATCTGGAAGCATAAGTACAGTACCTACGTAATCCAATAACAACATTTTTTACCTGGACATAATTTTTTTACAAAAATATAGTGCACATCTGGTCCATAATCAACTATAAAATGCATCTATAAGTATTGTACTCAATTATTAATTTTCAACCCAGTTTGTCAAATATAAGTACATTACCTCTCAAATTCATTTGTGAATGTATATGTATTTATTGTAGGTACAGTACTTACGTAATCTGCAGTGGGGATAAATATGCAATAGAATTTTTTTGTAAGTTATAGTGGATTTATATCTGCAATTTGCATGACTGTTGCATGGAGTGGACTGAGTATCTGTACCTTGTATGTATTTTGCATGCTTTTACATGGGTAATAGTATCAAAAACCGGCTGCATGCTGGGATTAATTAAAAATCACCTATTGCCGAGTATCGGGTAGGCCAGCGGGTAGGTCAGGTGTTAAGTGTAGAATTTTTGAGTTACGCTACACACAATCGGCCAGCCACCCACTGGCATACCCGGTCCTCGGGACTGGTTGCTGTGCCAACTAACTGCTGTAATGGCATTTAACATCAATTAAAGCAATAAAGGGTGAGAGAAGGAGAAGAGAGAGAAAATGGTTTTGTCCATAACTTTTGAAACGTATTTTTTGATGAAATAAATTGCATTAGAATCCTGGTAGAAAATACTTTCCAACGAGACTAGTGTTGACATATTTTGAAATAATGATATTACGTGAAAAATATAGTATCATATATTAGGATACCATATACATGTTCTGGGTACTGACGTACAGTACTTACTTTTGAATGAAGGAGGATCAACAATACTTGTGAGTATTGTACTTATGGATTCATAAGTACTGCAGCCACTTGTTAATACTCAAGTATAAGTGCAGTACTTACCAAATTATAAAACCAAGCATAATCGTATAAATGATGTAGAAGTATAAGTACAGTACCTTCGAAATCGCACAGTAACATTAGTCATCTAGACAATTTCTTTTACATAATGCAGACATAAGTTGAGTACCTACTTGTTAATGATCTCAAAAGTACAATACACATCAGGTCAAAAATCACCTATAAAATGCAACCATAAGTATTGTACCCACATGTTAATTTCAACTGAGTTACTAACGCATAAGTACAATACCTAACAAATTATATATCAAGCATAAATCAAAAGTACAGTACTCACGAGTATTGTATGTCTGTATCCAGAACATGTGTATGATATCCTAATATATGGTAGTATGTTTTTCACGTATTATCATTATTTTAAAATATGTCAACACTAGTCTCGTTGAAAAGTATTTTTATAAGGATTCTAATGCAATTTATTTTATTTCAAAATATGCTCCGGATTGAATGTTATGGACAAAAACATTTTCTCTCTCTTCTACTTCCCTAATCCTTTATTGTTTTAATTACTGCTGACATGCACATTTGGTGCAGAAGGAGCCCAATTCCGAGGACCAGGTAGGCTCCCGGGGACGTGGAGGGTTATGGGTAGAATTTTTCTAGAAGAAAGAATGGGATGTTTCTACAGTACGAATTAATTGTTTGGAACAATGAATTCAAACTCCATGGTAGAACTAGCGATGTTCCTCTCTTTTTCTTTTAGGGGGAATCATAATGACGTTGTTTTCTTGTCCATCTATGTATTCCTTTGCATCTAATAACTTTTCATTGTTGTAGAAGTTATCCCGCTAGTACTTTTGACCTTTTTAGATAAGTAAATACAATTGGAAATGTCACTACCACATGATTAGCATACTTATATTGTGTGTTACATGTATACGTGCCTCGAGAATGCCATCCAAGTACGGATAAAATCTTCCAAGGTGATGTGGCAAATTTAAGTAAAGTTGTTTATTGTATGGCTTAGTCCAAATTTTGGGTCGAGAAATTCAAACTCATATAAGGAACTATATAGAATCTTGTTAGGTTGGTTGGGATAATGTCTCTTATTATATTTTTTAAGATATTAAAGTTTATCAAATAATATTGAAAAAAATTCAGATTTGTAGACTTAGAGTTCAAGACAACGTTAGCACTATTCTCTTCTCATATTATATTTAGTTTGACATTATTTCTCTATTATCTTTTGAAATAGATTAACATTATCCTCCCGCACTATCGTATGTAGTTTTGCGTTATTTTTTAGAATAGTCTTATCTATTACTATGTGAGTACTATAAATAAGACATAGAATTGCATAGTATTTGTGTGTCAACGTGTGGAAACTTTAAGTGTGCCAACAATGGCAACATTGGGTGTGCCAATGTGCTCTAGCATTGTGGGCTAAAAAAGAATGAGAGTTGATTAAAAAATTTATTGTGGGCACGTGCTTCTCTTGTGAAACTTTCTTGACAAAATTTGTGGTCTTCTTTGTCAAATATGTTCTCCCGTTGGTTATTGACTTGGCAATTATTGGTTCTATCGGTAGGGGATGCTATTGATTTATATTGTTATACTGAGCTGCATCTTGCTTAATAGGTTTTCTTGGGCTTGAAGTTTTTACAAAAAATATTTTAAGTGGTATTAGAGAAGGGTTCATGTAAGAAGATATCAGTGGCACATAAAAATATGATGATGTTGACAACTACTATTTGGAGTTATCTGGTAGAATTACTTGATAGGAAGTTGACACGACTAAAACATGCATGCAAAATGCAAATGTACATGTCAAAGTAATATGGGATTATGAGTCTGGAGTTATCGAACACAAGAAGTTGTGAAGTTAAAGACTACTACTAATTAGGATTGATCAACTAAGTTGAAGACGAGTGAATTTTTTTTGAAACTAAGATGAACTAAATTTAAACTGAGAAAGCAATTAAATGATTGTTGTGAATCAAATGGATGAGAATATTTAGAATCTCTGATGTAATGCCCGGGCCCACTACCCAAGGCTCTAATAGAGTTTCAAGAATGACGACTGGCCCCACAGACCACCGCTATCCTTAACTGTGTGCTTTGTCCTCACTCATGCGTATGCCAGGATCAACTTTCCGACAGGTCACCCATCCCAATACTACTCCAAGCTGAGCACGCTTAACTATGGAGTTCTTTAGTGATGGATTCCTGAAAAAGGAGGTGCACCTTGGTGATATGGGTAGTCCATTCATTCCTTTTAAGTTCATGTTATTCGAGGCCTCAAATCCTGGGATGTTACAATCTCCCCCACTTAGGCTCTTGACGTCCTCGTCAAGGCTCAACTATAAGGCCTCATAATCTCTTCCCCGTTTCAGTGCAGACCCACAATGGCCCATGGACACCCAACTCCTGATCACAGAATATCAGCGCATGGGTGGCTATGTCGACCATGGACAACCCTTTCCTACATGCGTGGACCGCACGGCTCAAGACTGGCATGCCATGTCCATGTGGGCCCCACCTACTGGAGGGGTTATGGCTCTGATACCATTTGTAAGGCTCGGGCCCACTGCCCAAGGCTCTAGTAGAGTTTCAGGAATGACGACTGGCCCCACAGACCACCACTAGCCTTAGCTGCGTGCTTTGTCCTCACTCACGTGCATGCTAGGATCAACTTCCCGACAGGTCACCCATCCCTGTTATACTCCAAGCTGAGCACACTTAACTATGGAGTTCTTTAGTGATGGGTTCCCAGAAAAGGAGGTACACCTTGGTGCTATGGGTAGTCTAATCATTCCTTTTAATATCATGTTATCTGAGGCCTCAAATCATGGGATGTTACATCTGACTTCATCACAATGTAACTATTATACCAAATATGCATCCAATTTATGAACTAATTATTATCGATTAAGTTAGGGAATATGTATATTGTGTCACTTGCTCCCACAACACAACACACTATTCTTTCTAATAAAGAACCAACTCCTAATGTATTAAAGTAGTAGAGAGGATGATGAATAACAATCTCTACCCAATATCTTAAGCCTTTCCCAAAGCTTGATTTCAAAAATGATTATTAAATTCATCTAATAAATTAATTCTGCTTTGGTAACAATTAACTACCTAATATTATGAACATGGTGATCAAGCATGACACAGCAAATAAACCAAATTTATATAAAAACTTCCAATAATAATTTCTATACATAAATAGAATCAATCCAATACAATAAATTACATTGAGTTTTGACCCACACCCTCGACCCACGTGCACCTACACTTTCTTCCACAGCGCGGTCGTCTCTTAGACCCAACTCTGGAGAACAATTCTCTCCCTCCCCTACATCAAATCCTACCATTTCTCCCCCTTCATCTTTGACCTTTCTTTCCCTAACCTAACAACCACACAATTGAATGTGAGTAGCCCGTGTTTCAAATGGACTTTAAGACTGGAAACCCAAACCTTGTAACAAATGGCGAGACACCACTAAAACATTCGGCTTCCCCTTATAAAATTGACAACGGGAATATCACCCTAGAACTATGAAGAAATAGAATCCTATCATCCATGGCTCTATATAATTCCCTACCCACCACATAAAAAAACTCCCAACTCATGCAGCACAATAGACCCTTCTTCTTCCTTTAGATCTCTAGAAATACTCCCTAGTAGTTCTTTGATCTAACGAAGTCCAAAGCATGTTGTGTTATTGCCTTATGGATGTGAATTTTTCTCCACACTTGCTCCCTCCCATGTCTATACCTCCATGGACCTACTACGTCATACGACCAACACTAGATCTCTCCAGCAACCAGGGCTCCAGCCCCTCCATCCATCTGAGGTTCAAGCAACTATGAGCACCTCAATCAAGCTAGTTCCCTGATTCTCATCCATGCATCTGTGTGTAAGAGTTACACAAGAATATGACCTCCTTTCCCATGTTTCAGCTCATAGTTAATCAATATAATACAAAACTTAGAGAAACTAGTGACAAATCCACATTAATCCTGTAGTCTACAGTGACACTCATATAAGAGTAATTAGTATATTTTTATACATTAAATACATTACCAAATCAACCTTTTACTAATAAAATATCTGCCTAATTCTATACATGAATATGTACCTATGAACCTAGATTGGCAAGTAGTACAATATAAAGTGAAGAATAAATTTTTTAAAAAAGATCTAGAGAAGACTCAAGTAAGGAAATTTACTATTTTATAATATACTCTTCAAATGTTTAACCTTGTTTAAAATAAACTCCTCATTTGGAACATATGAATAAATTGATGTATCATTAGATCATGGAAATTTCTAATTAATCCATGCCTTAGACTATAGTTGTCCTCAATGAACAATGTCAGTGAGGATTCATGTAATGGGTATTATAAATTTATGAAGAGACAAATGAATAAGAATAAATATGAAGGATACATTCAGAAACTAAATTCATTTATTCTAACTAGGATATTATTTCTGCAACCAATGAAAATATGGACTCTATAATCTAGAAAATATTTGCCTCATTTTCATAATGTAAATATGCATCATTAAAAGTTACGTACATACATAGCATATACTAGTATATCACATAATATAGATACTAAGGGACATTATGTAACATATGATTTATGAATACCAAGGGATTGGGATAGTCTAACCTATCATGATGCAATAACATTAATAGGTGATCTCCAAAGACAATTATTGCATGATAACATGTGATATTTCCTTTTTTAGTATTTGAAACTTTGAAGGTTCCAGAACCCTAGTTGTGGGAAATAGTGGACTTGTTTCTTGGAATTATAAGGTACTAGATCTTCGATTTCATTATTGAACTATTTTCCCTCTTGATTTTCACACAAATATCATGATTCTTGGTGAATCCAAAATAGCATTAAAAACATTTATTGTCTCTTGAAAGTTCACCACCTTCATTTTGTAAATATTGAAATATTATTTATTATAATTTTGGCACTAGACTTCATCTCCTGAAGTTTTGACTCCCTATGCACTTTGGTACCTCAAGCTTTGGCCCGTATAGAGCTTTAGCTCGCTTGAGTGGGCCAAGTACCCCCACAACCCTACGTAATGGATAGGGATTAGTTGTCCCCCTATTAATTGAAAATAACTGATAAGCATTAGTACCACTCTCTCCTAGAGTGTGAGAACACAAGGTAATTAACCCTAGAAAACATATGATAGGAAAGTGTCGAAACTTGTCAAATTGAATAACTTGAAATTGATCTACTTTGTGAATAGCCTGGATAAATTTGCATATATGATATATTGAATCTTGCTTAGTTGATGACCTTGTAAAAGATTTGCCATCTTGAAAATTGATATTGAATTCCTACTTTTTAACCATTAGTCCACCAAATCATTCCTTCCTACTATTTTTTTGTCATGTATTTACATCTTGTTTTGTGCACAGTTCAATAGTAAGGATATAGTACATGTGTTTTTCTGATTGATTGTTCCTCTTTGGTCCATGGCGTTGATGAATCCCAATAGGATATTAAATGGAAAGTGGGACCTGCTCACCTGGACTTCTCTTGTGCGGATTACTAAGGAAAAGCTCGAAGCATGTAGAGGTGCCCTTTGTGTGGTCATATTATCTTTCTTTTCATCTTCCAATGTTAACGTAGTTCCTTAAAGTGGGAAAAAATCCTTTCTTATAGTTTGGGTTTTATGCCAAGAAGACATGCACTATGTTTTCATACTATTGATGATAGTGTTATTTGGTACCGTATTGTGTTACACTTGGTTTAATACTATGTTGTCATGGTAGTCGGAAGACCATAGATTGACCCAAAAGATTATATCCTAGACTCCTCCACCCCTCATATATGTAACTCAATGACTACCTTAGACTCATAAATAAGTGAATGATGTGTTCATGCAACTATGATGTGTGAACTATGGCTCTAATACCAACATTGATGACCCAAAAACTAGTATACTTTCCACGGTGACATTCCTTTGCTATGTGTGGACTCATACCTACAAGATGTCAAGAGGGAAAACATGAGAATTTTTGGTTATCAACTATTTTATGATGTAACTTAGATCCTATCCACAACATCATATAAATGCGAAGAAACCATTATTCATAAAAGGCAAATGTAGAATTGGAATGAAAATCTAACTACAATGAAAGGAAAGTACATAGGAATCAATAGAATCCTACACGTCAGCTAGGAAAATGAAATATAAAACTATCTAACTAGAAATAGAATGAGATATTTAATCTACTCTAGATCCTCCAAGACACTTTATTAAAGCTTTCATGTATTTTGTTCCATTTAGAGGTTCTTTGCACCTAGAATATACATGAATAACAAATCAACACTATGTGTTATGCATGTAGATATAAAATACATTTACATATTCTTGCCTATTTGAAACAACTTGAAGTGGAAAGAAAGAATAAAATTAAACATTATTTAAAACAAAAATCAGGGAACACCTCATTTTAATCATACTTTAATGATCTTGCATTACCATGGTTGCCTAGCACATATTCAAATATATTATTGGGCTCATTCCCCATGCACCACACACTCTAGGGATCTCCCAATTGACCATGTAATCTAGGGAGGTGCTAGTCAACATTAGATTTTCCACTCTTTTATAAAGATTAATTAACAATAGTAGTAACTACAAATCATTTTCATAATTATTATTCATTATGGTATGGTAGAAAATGGATACTACTTCCATAATACATATATGCAATGTTCTCTATTAAAGAAAACAATATAGCATACTAAGATTTCACAAAAGGAAAACTAGTCATATAATAAGGTACCCCACATACCTAATTGACCAGGTCTGAAGTTTCAATGTGGATCAACTAAAACTATGTAGATTGATTACCCACAAAAATGAGTTAAGAATATATTGTTATTAGGTGTATGTAACACCCAAGATTTAGTTGTTTGACTTAACCATGTATTCAAACTCATCTCATGATTATATTAGAGTTCAATTGATGAGATAATCTCATTTCAGGGCTATTAGGACAGATCTAGGGTTAGGTACATACTTGGCTCATTAATAACCTTTATCAATCAGAGAGAGAAATAGTATTAGGGTTCTTCAAGGATTTAGGTCATAATTGATTGCCTAATTAGGGTTTCATGATTTTATGGAATAAGGGTATTATTTAATGTTCATGAGTTTTACTGATATTAAATCATAACATCATTTTCTAACATTTAAAAAAGAAAGAAAAGAAAAGCAATTAATCAATTAGGGATCTATGCCATCATTTATGGAGCATGAGTTAGATCTAAGTCCAGAGGATATCTTATTTAGGTTCTATAGCTTGTTTTGAATAATTTATATCCAATATTCTAAAATTTTAATACAATTTTCCTAAAATTAACTAATTAATTAATAGAAAAGGGGACTAACCAACCTTTAACCCATGATTTGGATCACTAATCCAAGGGTCAAGGTCCCTATGGTTGGTGATCAGATGGATCAGAGAGTGGGGGAGGTCTCCCTCCTCCTTCTCCCCATTGTTGGTTGCTAGCTTGAGCAACTTGGATCTGACTCCGGCAAGCCCTAGCCCATGCTAAGGTGCTTCTTGTGGCCAGGTGAGGGTGCAACCTCCTTTGTGGAGCAATTTTGCATCAGGTCAGTGCCATCTCAAGTTGTGGCTCCCTCTAGAATGCAGAGCCACCGAGCTGAGGAAGAGCAGGTCGACGGAGGTGTGAAGGGAGAGGGGTGGATGGTTCAGGGCCAAGCAAACTTGCCATGAAGAACCACTGGGGTTTGACAGAGGTGAAAATGATGGTGGATTAGCATGGGGAGGGCTCCCTCTTCCTAATGTTGAGGGTGTCTGGAGGTTGAAGAAGGTGTCAGGGAGAGTGGTGATTGGGTTGGTTTATCCTCAATTTAGGGCTCATGAATGACTAAAGGTGTAGGGAAATATGGCTACAGAGCATGCAGTAGAAACAAAATTTATGTGCCATATTCCTCATAATCAACAAATTGCATCAATTACTATAATGCAGGAAGGATGGTTTTGAGGATATACATGGTCCTAGATCAAGTCCAGAGACAATCCTCATCATCATAGATGTGCAAATTCTGAATTCTAGTTGCATCGGGACTCGTCTGATTGTTGTGCCTCCTGGTCTACACCATCGGACTGTGGCCACAAACCTCATCTTCTTCAGCAACTCCTCTTTATGGTGTCCTCCTAGCAGCAGACAATGGCATCCCACTTCTATGGTAGTCAATACAGACTGCTTAGAACTCATGTCGTCCTACTTGAACGATCAAGAAGGATTCGTCCCTCCCGTTGGTGTACTAGTCACCAACTTTCTTCCCCATAACAATGATCTCAGTTGCTCTCTCCCTTGGATATCCCTCCCTAGTTAGGTAGGACTTGTGTGGGTTCTCGTGGTTACCACAACCAGAGAGGACAACATTTTTCAAAGCAATTGTTTCTCAATTGTATGTGTTGTGTTCTGGGAAGCCCCAATACCTCTATTTATAGCCGGGGTTTGGGTCCAGGTTCCCAGTTGATGCGGGAGTGGAAGGGATTGGAAGATCTCAATTTTTTGCAAAAATTTAAAAATCTCGCAACCTACCACATCCCATATGGTCTTCTGGCAACCTAGATGATTGTTAGGGCTGTAAATGGGTATGGATAGACCTACGGACCCGTAAATCTGGACCCTTAAAAAACCCATCACATGTCTAATTTTTTATACTTGCATACCCTTGGACCCATATACCCTTGGACCCGCATATAAGTGGGTCCAATAATGGGTATACTTGGACCCAAACCCGCTAGACCCGTGTACCCGCTATATGTAAGTAACTACTAAAATAATATGTTATATATATCATACTTTACTAGTCCAACTAATATAATTATTGAGATTATATCCTACTCTAAGGTTGAGACTAGTCATATAATTAAGAATTAACTATTCTAGTTACAATAATGAACACCATATGTAAACTTAAAATCAAAATGTCTTCTGATTTACATTACTTTCTACATAAATTAAATGTAATGATCATGACTACAAATATGTAAACAATTACTCAATTAATGTTATTGTATAGAATATAGCACCGTACCTGCATCGTTTACACCGGAACCGAACCTGCTAAATTATATGGGTATGGGTATGGGTATGGGTATGGGTATGGGTATACCCACACCGTTTACACCCCTAACGGTTGTCAAGCATGCCAGACAATCATTTGGCAGAGTCCAGACGGCCATTTGGTTGTTTCCCAGTTGTACACGAATTTGGCAATGTGTTTCCTATTAATATCCCATATTAATTTCCTTTCACAACAAGTAATGTAAAACTCAAACAAATCAGGAAATATCTAGAACCTTCCGTCACCTGAATTGGACCATCTCACCCATGTGAGACGGTCGTCTCGGTCACCCATACGGTCATTTGGTGACCTGAATCAAGCTGGTCAATTTGTTCAGTTCACTTCCATATCCAATTTGAGCTCATAATAGGCCTGACTCCCCAGACGCCCATCTCAACACTTAAAACATATGTTTGGCCCTTCCAGACTACTGTCTCAACACTTGAGATGGACATTTGGCAGTGTTGTCAGCCAACTTGTTGTGTAAACTAAATACCTAAACACTTTAGTACTTAATTCAATTGTGATTTGATATTAAACTCCTCTTCTAGGTCGAGACCTATGTATGTGACCCTATAGGTACCATATTACATTGGTAGTGAATGTCCATAACAACTTATGAAATCATAAGAAATGAGTGTGTGTAGTCGCACATCAATTCTACCTAAGTAAATGGAAAGTTGGGGAACAACTTAAACCTACAATTTGTGTATGGTGTTGCAGTACTTATATAGTTCCTTTGTCTCTGATGTCCATATTAAACTAGAGGCATGTAGCAGTCACACTCATCATTATTCAATCTTGTTTCTTGAACCAAGAGAAGACTTTCTAAGATATATGTAAGCTCAATATCACATATTGACTCACATGTGCATGACCATGCTTTTCTCAGTCTCACTAATCAAGAGGCCTAGGACATCACACTCCAACAGGAGGGACAAATACCATATCTATCACTCACAATCAATCCCCATGTATCAAAGTCACCTAATCATCACCTTTATAACAACCCATGTTTTAGGACTGCATTTGATGATTTCAAAGTGTACCCAATGACATGTGATGAGTTCAGTGACTTCAGGTCTAAGAACCACAACCACCACCATCACTGTGAGACTTGACTATGACTTCCATGATGATGGCTTCCATGTGTCAGTCTCACAAGGGGTCTATCTGATACACTATTCTCTAACATGAATCTGTGTGCTTGGTTTGATATTGCATGTGACGCCATGTCCACAACAAGTGAGATTACTCAAAACTAATCGCACAATTAGCACTAAGAAAGTGGATTATTGAAAAAGATAGGAAATTAAAATCGGTTTCATAAAAGAACCATAGACTTAAAACCTTCACAAGAAATCCACAACATGACACCTGGATCACATAGCACATATCATAAGATGCTTACATCATTGTTTCCAACTTTCCTATCAAGAACGTGTTATATGAAGAACTTGTTTCCTATATAAATATATACAACTGCCAAGATTGTACAACAAAAGGCACACATGCCAAAAACCTCATGACGATAACATATCTATGAACACATCAAAAACACCCCTAAGACCTGAGTGTTTAGGGACAACTCTAGGACTCTACACCAAAAGACTAGAAACACATCTGACCTTATCAGCTACCGCTCTTGTTGTTGCTCTTCCTCAGCTACACGATCACCACCTCATTGTGTACGACCACCTAAAATATGTGGAAACCCATAGGGTGAGACCAAACATCCCAGAAATAGATATAACTCTCTTCCAGCATCCATTAAAAGCATAGATAAGCTAAGCAACAGATAACATACTAAGCAGGTTAAATAGATTCAGTTTAATTATATGTATCTAACAGATGAAGCAAGTTAAACAATACTAGGTAGTTATCAATGAGAAATAGAATAAATAACATTCTAAGAAGGAATATGAAGAACATGTATTTCATTTATTATTTAGGCTATACAAAAGCAAGGCAAGGCTCCAACTAATGTTATCTACATTTGTCCCTATGCAATTACACTGCACAGCTATATTACTATTTTGTTATTCCCTGAGGAGATGAAGTATACCACTGATACTCCAATTGACCACTACTAAGTCGAAATTAGTGCCATACAAGGTCTATGGAAGATCTGGAATCCACAACTTGTCCTCACCTCCCGTCCAGCACCAGAGAAACATCATAGTGACATAACATATGAGTCATCTGCAAAACATCCTAGCCGGCCTTGGTATATAGGCACAATGCTAGTGAAATTGGGCTATAACCTGAAGTCGCACTCCTGTCATGGTATGGCCCGCAACTAATCCTATGAAAGTATATGCTGAGTCACATCACTGAGCTATGGCATGAAGCCACACTCCTTCTAGGGTATGGCTCGTAGCCAATCCTGTGAATACATATATGCAACAGTATATGACTCCAAGCATTCAATCAAGGGAGAACTCATTTCACCATCCAACACTAAGACTGATATTGGAATGGATCTATGGCACATGCCACCTACATGAATATGGTTCCACTTTATTAGTTATGCCAATTAAGTGTCATTTAACAACAATCAAGTTAGAACATATAAAACCATAACAAACTTTATAAGAAAAGGGGTATAGCACAACTTTAGAAGGTATAAAACGTATAAGGTGTGAACTTGTCACATCATCACATATAATTGTAGCACTGCCATTCATAAGGCAATCATTACTGACACATAGCCACACAAGCCTGTCACCAATGTTACATCATTGTGGGATATTAATCCCTCAATCACATATCTAGATGTTATCACATGAAGTCATATAAGGCACCTACCAGGTCATTTGACCCATTCACATCAACATGCATTACAAGTATCTCATCATGCCTCATCTAAGCTCATTCAACATGTGTCATATCATATTTACCATAGCATACACTAGCTATGACCTTATCACATGCAAGGTTAGAGGTTCATAACCAAAAGAAAGTGTAACGATCGCCACCAAACCAACAAACAAATCATTACTGATTAAGCAGAATAAACATAATCAGCAGATTAATAAAAATCACTAAAATTTAAAACCATTTTTGCAAGGAGATCCTTGATCAGAAAACTTTTACTGAAAGATCCAAAACCCATACATATCTTGATTTACATTGTACAACATTGTTTCATCTCATTTTGAGGACAACACATAATAGTTTCTCTATCAAAATACATACTGGAACAACATAAAACCTTGAGGCATACAAGCCAAAATCTCATATTATTCATGAAACCATTACAAACTGACTCCAAGGACCTAAGAGTATAGAGATGACACATAGGACTTCGATCTACAAGACACAACAGATAGTATACTCAACCTGAGCTATCACTGTTGTCTCAACGGTTGTTCCTCCTCTGCAAAAAGGTCTTCACCACCTCATGCACATCCACCTAAAAATTATGGATCCCACGAGGTGAGACAATTGTCCCAGTGAGAGATATAACTCTCCACTGACCATTTTATTGTTGCAAAAAACATTATAAAACTAAGTAGGGATTCTTTTATTTTAATAGGCAAGATTAATCATTGTATGAATAGAATAAGATAATCTCCTTTCTTAAGGAGAACATTGCATCTACCCTTGGTAGAGTTTATAAATCATTTATCTACTTTGTAAGGAATGTAAAGGAACATAAATAACATCTATCAACTAAGATGTATAACTAAATTGCACATCAGACATTGTTTTCTGTAATTGATCCTTAAGCAAATATGCTACACGGATGAACATATTTTACAATCACACTTATGCCCTAAGGAGATGAAGCATACCCCGTTCATCTCCAATCGACCACAAACTTCTCACAAGTCAGTACCATACAAGGTTAATGGAAGAGTCGGTTGCCATGACCTCCCTTGTCTCGGTCAGTACGAGACCACTTAGGCTTAGCAGGACATCTTGTGTCAGCTGCAATATAGCTATGCCAGGGTATGTAGGCATCCTCGCTTAGAGCTACAGTGTTAACTGTGCTCTCTTAGGGGAACATCTACAACAACCGTCCCCAGTTATTGAGTTATGGTCACTTAGGCACCATACTCTGAGCCATGGTCACATAGGAACCATGCTTTGAGCCACGGGTCAGTTCACTGTGCTCTATTGAGACATTCTTATGAAATTACTTAGTCGTGGACACTTAGGCTCCATGCCCCCACATATTAAAAAATATGCATTTCGGGTTATGCCGCGAAAAACCCATTTCACCATTCAGCAAGTTCTGACGCTGATGGATCTATGGTCAGGGCAACATTTTATAATTCCTAATGATGTATTACATGTATTACGACATTCTTTTAGCATCAAACAAGTCATCATTATTAATCACAACAAATGCTACAGGGAAAGTTGTAATACATCTATTCAAGTCATTAAAACACATTTAGATACTTGATACTTGGGATCTCAGCCCATTATCACATTACTGGGGATCCTCGTCCCTTCATATCATCATCATCATATTTACTGGATCTGGGTATTCAAACCCCTAGATCATCACATAGCATTGTTACCTCTGTAACATGTAACTATTACCTCTAGGTCCTCAGACCAAGGTATTCATTTTACTTGTTGTACAAGTATTTCACATAGTTCACATGGCTTGATTAAGTATCTTATCACCTCTCATTAGGCAACAACTATACACATGGCTCACAAGGCCCATCTTGTCACCTCTCACAAGGAAACAACTATACACATGGCTCACAAGGCCATTAAACATCTTGTCACCTCTCATTAGGCAACAACTTATTCACATGACTTGCAAGGACATTAATCATTATACTTGTTATACAAGTATTTAACATGCCTAACAAGGCTATGCAATAAGAGAAATACAACCTTTCCATTATTAGGGTAGGGTTTCCCTTTATAGCCGAAAAGGGTATCAAGTTCATATTATCAGTGCAACCCTAATTCATTGCTCCACACATCTAGGAGCATATATTGATATCATAAGTATGCAATCATACTTGTCTATTTTCATCATTTATCATTAAATGATTATCAACACAAAGTATGAGTTTATCTTTCATCTTCACTAGGATATTGATTACATCATACTTTCGGTCCAATCCTCCTCTTGAGGAATATGAGTCCATCATTAACAATTCACATCATCTTTTGATTAACACCACATTCAACATATGTCACTCGATCAATTACTCATGTTTTGGAGTGTCTCTATCATATTGGTTATCAAGGTGTGTGTATTATCATATTATACTTTAAACCACATTCTTTTCTTCATGTCATGTATCCATATCGGGCATGTGGTATAACCACATAACCACGTCATGTTTTAGGGTGTATATCATGTACCCATATCGGATGGACTATCACTTAGATCTTATTATTTCAAATAAGCTTTGTATCGGGTATGAGCTAGGTGCTTGACCCCATATCGGGTATAAGCTATGTACTTGGTGCCATATTGTACACAAGATGTGCCCCATATTAGGCATAGAGCATATGCCTCATCATATATCCTTTGAATGATATACACAAGATACCATATTGGTTTCCCTTTAGGATTGTCATATAATGTATCCATATCAGGCAACATATCGGGTTACATATCGGGTTACATATCGGGTGACATATCGGGTTATCATGTTAGGTAGACCCTTAGACTCATAACTCCTTCATTCTTTCAAGGATCAACTGTGTCATATAGTTACTTGACAAGCTAGGTGTCTTATTATATTCTCATACCACACACCATCACACAAAAGGGTAGGGTGTATCAGGTTCAATCCCTCATCTAGGGTTTCCCACCAACTTGGGTAAATTATGCCATATCATGCATTAAGTATGAGTTGAACATCATATTGTTCACAAGGTAGGAGTAGGTAGTTTCCCTATCCTTCAAGGGGTATCATTCATATCGTCCATGTGGTATCACTCATTACTTATATTGGCTTACCCATCACTTAGGAATTATCCAATTCTATATCGTTTAGAGTGTTCACTGTCTCTTATTGTGCAAGATATGTAGTTTTTTATTTGTATTTAATATAAGGGTAAATGAGTATCTCCCATATGGCTCATATCGTGTATGAGCTATCCATTATCCCCATATTGGGTTAACCCCATCTCGGGTCTCATATCGAGTTAAGGTGTTCCAACCATATTGGGTTACACCTTATTCTTGAATCCATGCCTTATATCGTGCAATAGGGTTTACTAAAATATACATATCGTACACGAGATGTGTGATTCAAGATATCGTGTACCAGAGATATATTATATGATCATATCGTGCAAGAGCACTTGCAATTCTTCATTCATATCGGGTTACCCAAACTAGGGTTCCATATCGGTTTACAAGTAAACCTTGTATCGTGCATGGAGTCTTTACTCGACTTCCTATCATGCAATAAGTTGATGGTTAACTCCATATCATGTTTCAAAGTATAAGCTACAACTTTATATCGTGCAAGGGGATATCATCTCACAAACATATCGTGCAAATAATGTTTGCACATACCCATATCGGGTTAGAGCTACTTATGTGTATGATTGAACCTGATATCACTTTATAAAGTGATACCATCTTCTTCAAGCTCTAGACCATCGTTCTAACTATTATAGTTCATGGAAATAGGTCTAAGCAACTACGAGAACTCATAATTTCATCAACTATTTCAAACAATTTCGGAATTTAAAAGTAGTTCATTAAGTATAGCAATTTAGATGATAAATAATAACATGATAGAGTTCAAGTTATATAACCCGCCTTGTGAACAACTTCAAGGCCCCAAGCTCCAAAGCTTCACGTCCTAAGGTTGAATAAGAACTTCTCCAAGGTCCAGTGCTCATTCACAACTCCTCTATGGACAAGAGATCACCATAGTTAAGCACTTGGTGAAGAAGGAAAGAAAAGAATATCCATAACCTGATATCCTACTTCAACCCAGGTTGAAGGTGACTAAAGCCTTACCTAAAGCTTGATGCTCAAGCTATCCTAGATCATTGATCTGCTTTTCATGATACCTAAGGGTCTTTGCATGATATCTCTAAGGGTAATGGTTATGAGGATCGTAAACTTTCATAAGTTGGTGAAAGGTGGAGTATATATACTTGATTTCATGAGATAAAGCATATATGAGGTGTCTTCCCCTCATGCTACTATATGACACGTTTCCATGCATGCACACATGTATATCTTATCATGCAAGAGTCTTGGGGATAACCTAGAGACAATATCTCGGCCCTTACTTATCTTGTTGGGCAAGTTATCTCATTAAATAAGCAACATGATACACTTTTTGTAAGGAAGTTTGCAACTCATCATGGGACACCTCCTTGAGGTGCTCTGCCCGTCATGGCCTTTTTCAAGGCTCAATAAACTGATAGGAGTCTCCCCCTTTGGCTCCTTGGTCAATAGGGCTCCTTATATCAAGTCTATAACTCGATACAACACATGTAAGGCTCTTGCCTTCAACTCATTCTTGGTCCTTCATTACTAAGAGTATCACCACTCAAAGGTGATTCAAACATAGTGTCTCCTTTTTTCTATTTCCTCTAAAAGATTCATAGAGGGAGTAGGGACACTCTGGAGGTGGTAATTTACATTTTAACCCCACATATTGGGTAAATTACAAATTGTACCAAAATTGGTGCACAAAGTACTAGCATTGTTTAAACAAGTTATAACTTGGGGTTTAGGCTTTCGACAAGCCACCACTTAGAATCACTCTCTTCCTTATGATACTAAAACACTTAGGACACATTCCACATGTGACATTTGCAATTTAACCCCTCATCTTGGGTAAATTGCACTTTTCACTCAGACTTTCATATAATGCACACATAGTTTGTAATTAAGCTCAAACTTGAAAACAAACATCACCAAAAGCCTTAATTTATTTTTAAAAGATTAGAATCAGTTTGTAAGTATCTTATTTAAGAAAAACTTCTAGGGTTAAGCCATAACCCAGGTCAGGGGTATTACAATTATAAACCCCTAACAAGGATTTCGCCCCCAAAATCCCAGATGAAGGAAGACAATTGTCATTCATGCCTCATGTCATCAAATATCCACATAACATCTTGATGTGATGGAGATGCCATAGAAATTTGACCAGTACAAAGTCCTTCCACTCAGGTTTATCATTTGAATCTATCATACAAGACATATATATTCAACTGCCTTTTTATTATTGACTTGCAGTATATATTCTATGTTAGGTAACACCTTCTATATCAAAGAAGTGTTATTCATACTTTGAATGATTCAGGTGTCAAACCCCACTTAGTTTTAACATTTCTTTTTCATGAAGAGATTATGGTTACATTTTGTCACCGACTTGGGATAACAGGTCTTATCATACATCTTTAGTGCCACTCCAATCTGTTATCTCTACACTAAACTTCCTTATGACTAAAGGAGAACTTATCTCTGAGAGATCTCTAGATATTATGAATATTCTGCTTTCCAAAGATCTAGATAGGGATACATTAAGGAATTATCTTTAGCTTGATAAGCTTTTTCTCAAAATGATTCCACGATTATTCCTTCAATTAATACATCTTTATCAAGGTTATGTTTATGCATAGCATAAACCCCTAACAAATGATTTTTCTACTAGAGTTACCTCAAGGTTGGCCCTTCTAAGTAACCAAACATTATTAATTTTATCAGGAGCCATATTCTCACTCTCCCATATCTTTTGGCACATCTTGAATACCAAAATTTCTTATCTTGGTACATTCACATGTGTCGAAAACACATCATATCTTTATCATATCCATTTTTCTATTATTAATACCAGAGTCAAACATACATAAGGATCTTTCTTTTTATCTTAGAACATAATATGTTACACATATCTTTATCTTGGAACCAAAGTCCAAGACAAATTGATCTTTTCTAAGTATCCATCAATAGATCACCTCTAACTCATGCACATCAAGTGTCCTCAGACTCACTTGATTGCCATGTTCCTGAAGGAAAAAACACAAGGAAACATATTCCTTTCTTCACCCCATCAATACCCAGGGTTGTTCATCAAAGAGGATACATCATCATCTCCTAAGATTATCACATGAACTTTCACCGTTCATGAGTCATTTACACTTGTTGCATCTCAGGTTCATTGCCATCTACATAGGAATTATATGGACGATTACATATCATCATCCCTTTCTTTATTATTGGCTAACATGTTCATGAACATTTCATGGTTTTATCACATTCCCCACTTCCACATTATGGGAAAAGGTCTTTACCATTCACACAGACTTTATCAAATAGGGATCATCTCCCTTATTCTCTTTCTCATCTCATGAGGATTATACTCTTTACTTCCTCATACACACAGATAGATCTGAGATCATCTTAGATTCCTCTTTATTGCACTTAGGATGCGATACAAATGTCCATACCATATTTCCAGTTTCATTATACTCACTAGATTGTCTCAGAATGACTACTTGATCAGAGTAATCAGAAAGATAATAATCTAAGAGTTCCATACTCACCTTATCTTCAATAGTTGAATACTTGTCCAGGGTATACAAGTACTAAGATTAGGTAGTATGCACTTTGTTTACTATCATATTCCTTACTTTTCATATCATCAAAACATAGGACTTAGCATTCCTGGATTTTCTCCAGGCATCACATATATATACCTTATCCTCTTTCACACAGACAAGAGAAATTATAAAGCATTTAAAAGAATACTGAGCAGAATGTAAGTCCTCATCTTCCTTGTGTCCTCATAGGACTAGTTAAAGGAAGCTCAATAGAAAATATTTTTCTTATATTTAACACATAGAATCATGAAATGACATATCAGAATGACTCTATTTCATCTGACCTGTCTCATCTCGCGGTTTGTTTATTGCCTCATGTTGATTCTTTTAATAGAATCTTGTTGTTGCCTGATTCCAACATCGTGCTTGATTGCTCGGTGCTGATGGACCTGCTCGGGACATCTACATATGTTCTCGTATGCCACAGCTATACCATTGCCTTTGAGAGTCTTGCTGACTCTGACTCAGCGATTGGGTCATTTCCTCCTTCCTTTTTAGACAAGAGGATCTAATATGCACAATCTATTTACATTTATAACACATCTTGTAAGCATTCCCCGGCCTTATCGGCCTTATAACCAATGTAGAGGCCAAACCAAGAGTTCTAACTGGTGGAACATTAGGTCATTTGCCCTTTCTTGGTAACCACTGCCCTGGGGCATTAGACATTGGTTGCATTGGTGGTCCCAAAAAAATCCCCTTTTTAGAACTACTAGGTATCCGTTCCTGAGTTTGGATCGGTCTTTTCTTAATTCCTACCTCATTATCCTCTTCTGGACACTCTTTTATGATATGTCCTGGTTGTCTACACCTGTAGCAAACCCTGATTTTAGGTTGTAACCCAATTCTTTCAACATTTTCAACTGCCCCAACATAACTATGATGATCTAAAACTCTGTTAGAGCCCAGAACTTCATCATTAGGGGTTGGTAATCTGGGTTGTGTTGCTAATACCTAGTCCACTATACGCATCATTGTTGTCCTAACCTACCCTGTAGTGGTATCAAAAGAAGGATTCCTTATCATAGTTGGATCATCTTGGGGATTCTCAAGCAGTCGTTCTTCTCTCGCCTGCTCCCTTGCACCTTCTCTTTGTGCAGCAACATTACTTTCAGTAATGTACTCCTTGTGTTCAATAGACATCTTTAAGCTTTACTCTATCTTCTGCATAAGCAGAAGTTACTTATAAGATATACTGGAGGACACTAGAACAGACTCAATACCTTAGTCCTATGCCTCTGTAGACTTAGTGAACCTTAAGCTCTGATGCCAAACTTGTAACGTTCACCACCAAACTGACAAACAAATCATTACTAATTAAGCGGAATAAACATAATCAGCAGATTAACAAAAATCACTAAATTTTAAAACCATTTTTGCAAGGAGATTCTTGATCAGAAAACTTCTACTGAAAGATCCAAAACCCATACATATCTTGATTTACATTGTACAACATTGTTTCATCTCATCTTGAGGATAACATATAATAGTTGCTCTATCAAAATACATACTGGAGCAACATAAAACCTCGAGTCATACAAGCCAAAATCTCAGATTGTTCATTAAACCATTACGAACTGACTCCAAGGACCAGAGAGTACAGAGACGACACATAGGACTATTATATACAAGACATGACAGACAGTATACTCAACCTGAGCTATTACTATTGTCTGAGTTGTTGTTCCTCCTCTGTAGAAAGGTCTTCACCACCTCGTGCACGTCCACCTAAAAATTGTGGATCCCACGGGGTGAGACAATTGTCCCAACAAGAGATATAACTCTCTACTGACCATATTATAATTGTAGAAAAAACATTATAAAACTGAGCAAGGATTTTTTTTATTTTAACATGCAGGAATAATCATTGTATGAATAGAATAAGATAATTGATGGAGCTAGAACTTACACCAAAAGATTACTCTTCCAATGGAAGTCCTAATATGCACCAAAAACCCTAGGGAGTTGATGTTCTCTCTAGGTTTACCTACAACTGGTGCTAGATAAATGCTCCAACCCCACAAGAGTGTGGAAGCCTTATCATAGTACAGGTTTAGGATCGAACCCAAAGGACAACGTTAAGAATCTGAGTGTCCTTTTCTTGTTTCGTATCAATCTAAGCTAATCATCTAAGACCAGAAGTTTGATTTGAGTTATTTAACCTAAAGCATGCAAAAGTAAAGGTAAGAGAACAAACTAGTTTAAGGATTAAAAACTAAGATTAGCAGATGATGATGGATCACTGGGGTGATGCAGGTGTTCGCCACCACTACACATGAATTGTACTTGTACCAAACATAGCAAGACTTGTAAGCAAGATACATGGATGTTGTACAAAACCGATGTCTTATAGGACAAGAGCGGTGCACACATCCTTCACGGGTTGAGTAACTCTCATTCGGTACGTATCTACGTGTCAATGAAGATATGTAGTCTCCGAAGAGAAAATCTTACTCGACTTTGTGAAACGTGCATCGGAAAACTTAACAAGCGAGCGATAATTACCAAATCGATTAGTATCCTTATAGACTATCCCTCTTTCGAGGATATAGCTACGAGAAACGTGAGAGTGTTGCAACGTCAGCCATTCTCGAACGAATGGTCAAGTACTTTGCACCACTCTCTCCTCAGAGTGTGTTCCTCGACCTGTCAAGATCGCACTTTTGTACGTCAACTGATTCCATTTCATAGTACAAAAGTACAACGATGGAGGTGAGTTTACTCCACTCCTTAGAAAGCGTTCCTAGATACCGAAACGGGTGCGCGGTGGGTACACGCACCAGAAACCAAAACTAAATCGGTATTCGAGTCTCAAGAGCGGTCGTAGACAAACCACAACGAAAGACAATAGATGCATACAAGAACGCGGCCAACATTCAAGCATGTATGAAACGATTTAGTATTGAAACGGAATGATAACATCTTATTAGTACAAGATACAAAACACGGGCAGCGGGGCTAGTCCCTGCACCCCAGTGGATGGAACTACTCGCTCCTCATAGAGGGAGCAACAAAGAAAGAGAAGAGAGAGAAAGAAAGCATCGTCGGAGCAGAAGAGTGGATCTGTGACAGCCCGGTGTAGATCGTCGCAGTCTCCGGGACTGCTCCGTCGTGGTCGATGTCGTCCGTTTCTCCGCCTCGATCTTCGGGTCAACCTCCGGAATAGCAAAAGTAGGATGAGGTGGAGCTATGGTGTGAGCAATGGTGAGATGGTGATGGAACAGCCTACTAGACCTGCGCCCGGACTGGCTGCTCACCAGATCTGGACTCAGGATGGGATTCTGAGGCTGTGGGTGAAGTTTGGTCGGAAACGGTGCTCGGGCAATCTGGCGGCGTTCCGGCACTGGTCCCAGTCCGACAGCTTTTTGCCGTGGTAAGATGGGATGCCTAATGGGGACCCTTGGGATCCTATTTATAGGCACTGGACTGGCTCTCACATTTTTTGTGTGATTCCAGACCGAAAATATCTTTGACATTCGGTTTGCTTTTGTATGCAAATCCATACGATCTACGTGAATATTCCTCGCGGTCTTAATCACTTAGCCTTCGCGGTCTACACTTTAGTCCTCGCGGTCTTCTCTCCTTGGCCTCGCGGTCTTCTCTCCTTGGCCTCGCGGTCTGCACTTCTTCAGCCTCGCGGTCTAATCTCCTTGGCCTCGCGGTCAGCGCTTCTTCAGCCTCGCGGTCTGTACTTCTTCAGCCTCGCGGTCTGCATCCCTTTACTCATTGGTTTTAATCATGCATGTACCCCAATGATTTTATGAAAAGCAACAAACAGTTTCCAGAAGGTCCGCGTGATTGCACTTTCTAATTGGTTTGACTTTACCAATTAGCTCATACGGTTTGCTGATTTGATAATGATTTTGCATGCATGCTTTCTTGCATGCACGTAGCTGAATTTGGATTCATTTGCTTTATGCATTTGGTTGGTATGATTTGGTCTTTACGTGAATTATTCAATGGATTCTTCTCCATTCGATCTTTGCATAAGTGAGACAAATGGTTTTTCTCAGTTCTTCACGTGGCAAGCAATTGGCCTTCGCTCCAGCAATCAGCAAACGGTTTTGCTTGGATCGGTCTTGGGACCGCGAGGATCCAAACGGTCTTGGGACCGCGAGGATCCAAACGGTCTTGAGACCGTGAGGATCCAAACGGTCTTGAGACCGCGAGGATCCAAACAGTCTTGAGACCGCGAGGATCCAAACGGTCTGGAGACCGCGAGGATCCAAACGGTCTTGAGACCGCGAGGATCCAAACGGTCTTGAGACCGCGAGGATTCAAACGGTCTTGAGACCGTGAGGATCCAAACGGTCTGGAGACCGCGAGGATCCAAACGGTCTTGAGACCGCGAGGATCCAAACGGTCTCGGGACCGCGAGGATCCAAACGGTCTTGAGACCGCGAGGATCCAAACGGTCTGGAGACCGCGAGGATCCAAACGGTCTTGAGACCGCGAGGATCCAAACGGTCTTGAGACCGCGAGGATTCAAACGGTCTTGAGACCGCGAGGATCCAAACGGTCTGGAGACCGCGAGGATCCAAACGGTCTTGAGACCGCGAGGATCCAAACGGTCTCGGGACCGCGAGGATCCAAACGGTCTCGGGACCGCGAGGATCCAAACGTTCTTGAGACCGTATGCATGGAGTTTCTTGATTTTCCTTAGTGGTTGGATGAAAAGGAACTGTTGGATCTCGATCGGATGGTTGCGAGTGATCTGCAAAGGGGAAGGAGAATGTGTAAGAGATAATATCATCGAATATACTAGTAATTAGAACTATTTAGGCAATATTTGCAAGGAATTAGTGAAACACTCAAAGTAAACCAAAGCGAGGGTAAATCAGTCAATATGAGGAACAAAATCCCTAGAATTGGCGACTGTGCAGATGAATCTGGAGGGTTCATCACCACACCGAACTTGAGCGTTACTCGTCCCGAGGAACGGAGAAAAACTTAAGATAGTCGGCAAAAAGCTCGTTTGTCTCGTAATTACCTCATCTGCATGTGAGTGTCAGAATTTTCACGAGAAAAGAGAAAAGGGAAAATGAGACAAAACAAAATTAGGGCAAAAACGTTAAAAAATCCTTTGAATTGGTGACTGAAGGTGGATCTGGAGGATTCATCACCACACCGAACTTAAGCGTTACTCATCCCGAGGAACGAAAAACTTAAAACAGTCGCCAATGAAATTTTTCATCTCGTGTTTGCCTCATCCTTATGTCATATGATAGATTTGTTCGTTGCTCAGATTGATACATCATCAAGGCTTCCTTAGATCACGAAATACATCTTATAATATCCTTGTTTCTGATCTCACTTTGCTGAAGTACTTCCTTCTCATTCTCTATTGCATCGGTCATGTTTAAAGAGTTTTATGAGATTTTGGACAGACCCATAGAATCAACAAAATGCATATGATCTATAACTGGTGTTGAAAGAGGAGAGAATGGGGGTGTGATCAAAAGATAAAAGTCTCTCCTCTGATTGAATTAAGACTCTTAAAATTAAATGACTCATCGAGATACTTTGAATGATTTATGCACAACTCTGGTTGGCTTAGCCTTACACTCGATTATTTTCTTTTTCTAAAGGTAACTCAGAAGTGTGTATAGGTTGGCTTAAGGCTTTTGTCTCTTTTACCTCTTCGAGGGGAGGTAAGGGGTTATTTTTGGATCCTTAGGATCTCACTACCGGTCACGACACATCTGCCTTCATGAGGGCAGCTAATGTACCGGCCGGGCAAGACCTTTATCGGTTATCCTTATTCAGGGCACAACTCTCATGTTTTTATTCACACTCTGGCTTTTATTCATTCTCACCTGGCTTAGGTCAAAGGGTATTTTTGGATTTTTTTCATATTTGGGCTGCCAGGCCTCTTTTTGGAATCGGGGTAGATTTTTCACCGACCTCGGTATGTGCACAAACATCATTGTATACTCTTTGAGAAGGTGGTACACCCCCGTTATGTATTGAGGGGTATGGAAGAAGCGGTAGTGGAAAGAGGGGTGTGGTGTACCACACCGAACTTAGAGTTTTGCCTAGGTGTGGTTTACCACACCGAACTTAAAGTTCGGCAATGTTCTAGTTTTCACTAGAAAGGAGTGTGGCGTGCCACACCGAACTTAAGACTTTGGCATGGTTAGTGAACAGAGGGGTATGAAAATGAAAGAAGAAGTGTAGAAGAGAGTTTGGATCATGATGCAGTTTGCTTAGCGATTCCATGCGACGAGTCTCTATTCTCCATCACACTCTGCTCCAAAAGAGACATGATGAAACATCAAATGAGAAATCCATACAACAGATCCATTAATCAGATAAAGGCGTGATGTATTTGATCTATCTCAACCTTATTGAAGTGTATCATCTTTTCCTGTATGAGATATAACATTAGGATTCATAGACAAATCAAAATGAAAAACATGCATTGGCTAGTTTTAAGTATTCTTTTCCAGGAAATTTGCAACGCAAAAGAGGTGATGATCACAGATTCATAAAGCAAAAGCCGACTAGGTAAAGGCTTTATATTTAGAAAACTAACAAAAAGGCGGAAAGAATTACAAAAAAAGAAACTAGAATGGAAAAGCGGGAAACAAGAAAGATAGAGGGTGGAGTGAAAGTCATACCACCCGCCCTCCACCTCGAACTTACGAATTTACCCATTTCTGAGCAAATACTAGGTTCAAGATGGAGGGGAAGGGTTGAGCAATGTTAACCAGGAGGTCCTCTTAGTTGGAAGAAGGTCCGGTTAAGATGCCTTGCGATAGCTGGTGCCGAAAATAAGGAAGTGGTCTGAACAACTTGTTGGTTGGGAAGTTGTGGCAACTTGAACGAATCTTCTAGATGACTTGGATGCACCTCACTTTGACCTCGTTGTCCTTCCAGTAGAATCCAGAGACCTTCCCCCATCAGCGAGGGAGGTGGAACATAAGCAGTTGAAACTGGAGGTCTATGCGAGAAATCAAGGTTATGCCCACTTGTGCCTTCCAGTTGTGGCGCACCCTCGAAGTTCAAAGTAAAACTACTTTCTTCAAAATCTAGGGCAGATGATTGAGGGTCGGATACTTGAACTTCCTCCTATCTAGGATCAGGTGGTGGGTCCGGTTCCGGCTTCATTTCATCACCTGGGTTTTCTTGTGTAGGATATGGTGGCCAGGGTGATGTTTCTTCTTCAAAGGAATTATTTTGAGAAGTATCATCATCTTTATCAATATTGAATTTGGTAAGAGCGTCGTTCCTCTTTTCAAGGTTTTGTTCGGAGTTTTCTTCGTAGAACATCCTTAATTCATCCAAGTAACTAGAAGAAGATTTGACTGGTAGAATGAACTCTTGCTCGGGTGAGGAAGTCATGGGATCCTGAGATAGAAGTTCCAGTGATGTCTCTTCATGAGAGGGATTAGTCCCTGACATATCATTTTGAGGGCTAAAATCCCTTGATGAACCCATTTCTTCAATATTGGGACTGATATATTGTTGTTCCAGTTCTTCTTCATAACACTCCTCCAATTCAATTGAGTGCTTGGGAAGAGTTTCTATGAGAGGAATGGAAACTAGCTCAGGTAATGGATAAATCTTAGTTTCATGAATGTTAGGGGGGGCTTCTTCATAGGGATGCGTGGCTATAAAGGGATAGGTTTGTGGCTTGATGTCATCCCTAGGGTCCTTTTTGTTATTACAAAAGTTTATGATAATATCATAATCCGTCCCAAAGTCAAGAGATGGTCCATGTTTTTCTTCATGGTGCACTTTCAAATCGTTCAAGTGACTAGAAGGAGATTCAATAGAAAAATCATGTTCTTGTTCGAGGACTGGCTCCGTCAGAACTCCTTGTGGTGGTGTCATCTCATGGGAAGGACCCGTCATAGGATTGTCATCTTGAGACCCCTCATCCTCCCTTGATTCTGTTTCATCATCAGTGAGAGTGGTATGGTCCGTCTCCAGATCAGGATCTTGGTCAGTCCCGTCCTCGAAGTTTGTTTCTAGATCAGCTGAATGATCAGAAATGTCTCCATAAGGACAAATCAAATCCTTTTCCAGTAATGGAATCATTTGAGTCTCTTGCATAAAAGACGTCTCCTCATTTGAATCAGTCTCATATTCATCTATATCTGACTGAGAAGGAGTGTAGAGTTCGTGTGACGTAGACCCTTCTTCATTGGAATTCAACGACAAGACGGTTGAAGTTGAAGAACATTTGTCATATAGGGAGTCAATCATTGATGATTGTCCCTCAATATGTATGGTCAGATCTGAGTCTATGGGGGGAGAAGATGGATAAACATTAAAATGTGTTCCCAATTTATCACCCAATTGAAGAAAATCTTCATATTGGTTGCTCATTCTTTCATCTAAGAGCATAGTGCAAGAGTCATTATCCGGGTCAGACTTCGGCTCGAAGAATGATTCTTTTTCTTGTGGTGGGGTTAAGGTATCATCCTTGAGTTCAGTCATTGGTTCTGAGGATGATTCCCCACCCTGTATTGGCACTTGAAAATTATTGGGAGGCACATTCCACATGATTTTGTAGTCATCATCATAATTTATTGCAACATGTGGACTAGAGATGTGCTGAGTTAAATTTTGTGGCTGTCCTGCATGTTGCTCAGGAGCGTTGACAAGTTGCGTAAGTTGATTAAGGTCGGCTATCAACTTCTTGGTCGCGGCTGTCTGATCAGCTAGTTGTTGAGCCACCGATGTTTGTAAGGCACGTAGTTCCTCCATCAATATGTGTTGATTTTCATGAAAAGGCTCTTCATGGCACCCATTTGATTGATGTTGATAATAGTTTCCCTCATCATAATATTGATTTGAGTTGCTTTCCAATTGCCCTCCTGTATTGCAGTCTACGCCTTGAAATCCGCCATAGTTAGGTTTCTCGTAGTAGCCTCCGGGGTGATATGGAATATAACCTGCGTTATATCCATAGTTGTATGGAATGGCTGCTCTGAGTTTCCCGACTATACGATTCATGATTACTTGACGCAAGGCCATCACGTAGAGAGGGTGAACGTTGAAACAGTTGATCGATGCATGAGAATAGTCGTCACAGAATTGACAACTATTGGTTGGTGGCACTGACTGCTTCATTTTGAAGAGAATTGGTACCTGAGATCAAAGAAAGAGTTTATTAAGTTTGACCAACCACTTCAAATCCAAGATGATATGCAAGATTAAGTCCTTTACTTTTTAAGTTTTTGAAAAGAAAAAGAAAACCCTAGAGAAACCTAAATCGAAACAAAATTTGAAAAAGACGATTCTTATACCGTTGTCCCCGGCAACGGCGCCATTTTTTGATGGAGCTAGAACTTACACCAAAAGATTACTCTTCCAATAGAAGTCCTAATATGCACCAAAAACCCTAGGGAGTTGATGTTCTCTCTAGGTTTACCTACAACTGGTGCTAGATAAATGCTCCAACCCCACAAGAGTGTGGAAGCCTTATCATAGTACAGGTTTAGGATCGAACCCAAAGGACAACGTTAAGAATCTGAGTGTCCTTTTCTTGTTTCGTATCAATCTAAGCTAATCATCTAAGACCAGAAGTTTGATTTGAGTTATTTAACCTAAAGCATGCAAAAGTAAAGGTAAGAGAACAAACTAGTTTAAGGATTAAAAACTAAGATTAGCAGATGATGATGGATCACTGGGGTGATGCAGGTGTTCGCCACCACTACACATGAATTGTACTTGTACCAAACATAGCAAGACTTGTAAGCAAGATACATGGATGTTGTACAAAACCGATGTCTTATAGGACAAGAGCGGTGCACACATCCTTCACGGGTTGAGTAACTCTCATTCGGTACGTATCTACGTGTCAATGAAGATATGTAGTCTCCGAAGAGAAAATCTTACTCGACTTTGTGAAACGTGCATCGGAAAACTTAACAAGCGAGCGATAATTACCAAATCGATTAGTATCCTTATAGACTATCCCTCTTTCGAGGATATAGCTACGAGAAACGTGAGAGTGTTGCAACGTCAGCCATTCTCGAACGAATGGTCAAGTACTTTGCACCACTCTCTCCTCAGAGTGTGTTCCTCGACCTGTCAAGATCGCACTTTTGTACGTCAACTGATTCCATTTCATAGTACAAAAGTACAACGATGGAGGTGAGTTTACTCCACTCCTTAGAAAGCGTTCCTAGATACCGAAACGGGTGCGCGGTGGGTACACGCACCAGAAACCAAAACTAAATCGGTATTCGAGTCTCAAGAGCGGTCGTAGACAAACCAAAACGAAAGACAATAGATGCATACAAGAACGCGGCCAACATTCAAGCATGTATGAAACGATTTAGTATTGAAACGGAATGATAACATCTTATTAGTACAAGATACAAAACACGGGCAGCGGGGCTAGTCCCCGCACCCCAGTGGATGGAACTACTCGCTCCTCATAGAGGGAGCAACAAAGAAAGAGAAGAGAGATAAAGAAAGCATCGTTGGAGCAGAAGAGTGGATCTGTGACAGCCCGGTGTAGATCGTCGCAGTCTCCGGGACTGCTCCGTCGTGGTCGATGTCGTCCGTTTCTCCGCCTCGATCTTCGGGTCAACCTCCGGAATAGCAAAAGTAGGATGAGGTGGAGCTATGGTGTGAGCAATGGTGAGATGGTGATGGAACAGCCTACTAGACCTGCGCCCGGACTGGCTGCTCACCGGATCTGGACTCAGGATGGGATTCTGAGGCTGTGGGTGAAGTTTGGTCGGAAACGGTGCTCGGGCAATCTGGCGGCGTTCCGGCACTGGTCCCAGTCCGACAGCTTTTTGCCGTGGTAAGATGGGATGCCTAATGGGGACCCTTGGGATCCTATTTATAGGCACTGGACTGGCTCTCACATTTTTTGTGTGATTCCAGACCGAAAATATCTTTGACATTCGGTTTGCTTTTGTATGCAAATCCATACGATCTACGTGAATATTCCTCGCGGTCTTAATCACTTAGCCTTCGCGGTCTACACTTTAGTCCTCGCGGTCTTCTCTCCTTGGCCTCGCGGTCTTCTCTCCTTGGCCTCGCGGTCTGCACTTCTTCAGCCTCGCGGTCTAATCTCCTTGGCCTCGCGGTCAGCGCTTCTTCAGCCTCGCGGTCTGTACTTCTTCAGCCTCGCGGTCTGCATCCCTTTACTCATTGGTTTTAATCATGCATGTACCCCAATGATTTTATGAAAAGCAACAAACAGTTTCCAGAAGGTCCGCGTGATTGCACTTTCTAATTGGTTTGACTTTACCAATTAGCTCATACGGTTTGCTGATTTGATAATGATTTTGCATGCATGCTTTCTTGCATGCACGTAGCTGAATTTGGATTCATTTGCTTTATGCATTTGGTTGGTATGATTTGGTCTTTACGTGAATTATTCAATGGATTCTTCTCCATTCGATCTTTGCATAAGTGAGACAAATGGTTTTTCTCAGTTCTTCACGTGGCAAGCAATTGGCCTTCGCTCCAGCAATCAGCAAACGGTTTTGCTTGGATCGGTCTTGGGACCGCGAGGATCCAAACGGTCTTGGGACCGCGAGGATCCAAACGGTCTTGGGACCGCGAGGATCCAAACGGTCTTGAGACCGCGAGGATCCAAACGGTCTTGAGACCGCGAGGATCCAAACGGTCTGGAGACCGCGAGGATCCAAACGGTCTTGAGACCGCGAGGATCCAAACGGTCTTGAGACCGCGAGGATTCAAACGGTCTTGAGACCGCGAGGATCCAAACGGTCTGGAGACCGCGAGGATCCAAACGGTCTTGAGACCGCGAGGATCCAAACGGTCTCGGGACCGCGAGGATCCAAACGGTCTTGAGACCGCGAGGATCCAAACGGTCTGGAGACCGCGAGGATCCAAACGGTCTTGAGACCGCGAGGATCCAAACGGTCTTGAGACCGCGAGGATTCAAACGGTCTTGAGACCGCAAGGATCCAAACGGTCTGGAGACCGCGAGGATCCAAACGGTCTTGAGACCGCGAGGATCCAAACGGTCTCGGGACCGCGAGGATCCAAACGGTCTCGGGACCGCGAGGATCCAAACGTTCTTGAGACCGTATGCATGGAGTTTTTTGATTTTCCTTAGTGGTTGGATGAAAAGGAACTGTTGGATCTCGATCGGATGGTTGCGAGTGATCTGCAAAGGGGAAGGAGAATGTGTAAGAGATAATATCATCGAATATACTAGTAATTAGAACTATTTAGGCAATATTTGCAAGGAATTAGTGAAACACTCAAAGTAAACCAAAGCGAGGGTAAATCAGTCAATATGAGGAACAAAATCCCTAGAATTGGCGACTGTGCAGATGAATCTGGAGGGTTCATCAATAATCTCCTTTCTTAAGGAGAGCATTGCATCTACCCTTAGTAGAGTTTATAAATCATCTATCTATTTTGCAAGAAATGTAAAGGAACATAAATAACATCTATCAACTAAGATGTATAACTGAATTGTGCATCAAACATTGTTTTCCGTAATCGATCCTTAAGCAAATATGCTACGTGACTGAACATATTTTACAATCATACTTATGCCCTGAGGAGATGAAGCATACCCCATTCATCTCCAACCGACCCCACACTTCTCACAAGTCGATACCAGACAAGGTCAATGGAAGAGCTGGTTGCCATGACCTCCCTTGTCTCGGTCAGTACGCGACCACTTTGGCTTAGCAGGACATCTCGTGTCAGCTACAATATAGATGTTCCAGGGTACGTAGGCATCCTCGCTTAGAGCTACAGTGTCAATTGTGCTCTCTTAGGGGAACATCTACAACAACCGCCCCCAGTTATTGAGTCATGGTCACTTAGGCACCATACTCTGAGCCATGGTCACATAGGCATCATGGTCTGAGCCACGAGTCAGCTCACCATGCTCTATTGAGACATTCTTATGAAATTACTGAGTCATGGAAACTTAGTCTCCATGCCCCCCACATATTCAAAATTATACATTATGGGTTATGTTGTGGAAAACCCATTTCACCATTCAGCAAGTTCTGACGTTGATGGATCTATGGCCAGGGCAACATTTTATAATTCCTAATGATGTATTACATGTATTAAAACATTCTTTTAGCATCAAACAAGTCATTATTATTAATCACAACAAATGCTATAGGGAAAGATGTAATACATCTATTCAAGTCTTTAAAACACATTTAGATACTTGGTACTTGGGATCTCAGCCCATTATCACATTACTGGGTATCCTCATCCCTTCATATCATCATCATCATATTTATTGGATCCGGGTATTCAAACCCCTAGATCATCACATAGCATTGTTACCTCTGTAACATGTAACTATTACCTCTAGGTCCTCAGACCAAGGTATTCATTTTACTTGTTGTACAAGTATTTCACATAGTTCACGTGGCTTGATTAAGTATATTATCACCTCTCATTAAGGAACAACTATACACATGGCTCACAAGGCCCATCTTGTCACCTCTCACAAGGCAACAACTATACACATGGCTCACAAGGCCATTAAAAATCTTTTCACCTCTCACTAGGCAACAATTTATTCACATGGCGTGTGATGTAGCCCTATTTTAGGGCTCCATCTTGTGCCTTTTTGTGCTTTTATCACATCTAAACAAAGTAGATTGCAAGTTAATTTCCCCAATTTGGTTATCACTGTTGCACTTATGGACGTTATTCGCATTATTTTCAGGTACTTGGACCATACTTAGGATGGAAAAGAGAGAAGTACGGAGTCCTAGGGTTCCCCCACTCATGGAGGGGCCCAAAGAAGACCCCAAAAGCTCCCTCAACCTACCCTAATGGTCAAGTTTCGACTCTAAGAAAAGATGTCCTTTGATAATGAAGTTTGAGGCTATTTTAGCCCTTGAAGACCCCAGCACGGCCGTGGTGCCAAGGAACGGTCGTGCTAGCAATTACACAAAAGTTACAGGTTGATTGACAAATCATGAAGTTTCAACAACCCAGCCACCACGGCCGTGCTACCTAGAACAGCCATGCTAAATGAAGGACAGAACGGGCGTGCTGCTGGGAACAACCTCCTCAAAACTCCTCCACCACATCTATGCTACCTAGCCACCACCACGGCCGTGCTGCCCAACATGGTCGTGCTACCAGCCTTCATTTTCACCCATCCAACCTGTGATTTCACACTTCACCAGAACGGTCATTCTCCACCACCACAGACATTCTCACCTCTACCCACCACGGTTGTGCTGCCTAGCATGGTCGTGCTGCCACCTAAAGCCTAACACTTTTCACACTATTTTTCCCACAATACCCCTACTTACCCTATTGCTTCCACCACCACCTATATATACATAGGTGGCGGCCACAGTACGAGGTGAGCTTCCCTAGCTGCTCCTAGCCTCCATTACTCCTCCCCTTGAGCATTTAGTGCATTTCCATTGCATTTCTGCTCTCCACCCACTATTTTCACTTCCATTTCACCTTGAAGACCTAGTTTTCTAGGTTTTCATCCATAATCCCCCATATCTTCATGCTCACTTGCACCCTTGGAGGAGATAGGATGTCCCTAGCTGTAAGGAGGCGAAGAAAAAGGCTACTTCCCCGAGCTCCATGGCATTTCTTCCCCTTCTTCCCATCTCTTTTACTATTTCTGTGACTATGTGTAGCTAAGCCCCTAGTGGTGGGTTGTTTGGGGTTAAAATGTAACTTTGATACCATGTTGGGGGAAAATAGCTTATAGTGAACATAATTTCTATCTATGATGATTGTCTCTTGCTTCTATCTCATTTCCTATTTTATTGCATGTGGTTTGTGCTCATTACATGAATTGCTTGCTTTGAGATGTTTGGTGACACTTAGCTTCCAGGAGGAATTGGAGTGTATGTGGAAATCTTAGGAATGGCTCCTAGGTCCAATTAGTGGATCTCTAGCTACCCCCCTTTGTTCCTACATACACATCCTTCCTCCCACAAGTGAGTGTGAGATCTAAGTAGCTAGTGTAATTATGATTAGTTCAATTGCCTAGGGCTTTCTAAAGGCTAGAATGGCTAGTGGCATGAGGTCAAATATTCTCATCTCTACTCCCATCTCTACCCTTGGATCTCAATTCACCTAATACCACTTACCCCAGAAACCTAGGCTTGACAAGTTCTACTAGAATTACACCTAACCCTAGTTACCCAACTAGTAGTATAGGGTACATTCTATTATCACTTGCCTTGTTGTTTGGTTTGGTAATCTAGATAGATTTGTGATAGTTGTTTGCTATTTGAGATCCCCCAACTAATATCAAACCACATCCCCAAACGGCCCACCTACCCTAATCATCTTGCTTAAAATCCATCTTGCTCTTCTTGCTTGTTCATGCTAGTCTAGTTTAGTCACTTTTGCTCAATCTAGTTAATTGCTTAGTTTTTCTCTTTAGTGTTAACTTAGGTTCTTGCTCTTGCTAGTGGTTAGCTTAGTTCTTAATTTCTTCTTGCCTTTCTAGAGTAGTGTAGCTCCTCTTGCTATTGCTTAGTTATTTTGTTAACCTAGTTTGCTAGATTTGATTGTTCAAGCTAACTTAGGTTTAATTTCACTTTCCTTGCTTATTTGCTTAGTGTAATCACAACCAAACCCATTTTTAAATCCTTAAACCCTAATATCCACACTAGGAACATAGAAAACACTACCCTAGCTCTAGTGCCCCCTCTATCCCTGAGGACCGACCCCTTTTCTTTCCAATCACCTATACTACAACAATATCCCATGCGCTTGCGGGCGACCTATTTAGTTTTGTGATCGACTTGGTTAGGGCCAATATAAATTTTAAAAGTGTTCCCATATGTGTGTTCCGATCTCGTGGGGTGCATCTAGCTGTTCCCATATAAATTTATTCTTTGTGTTTCTTTTGCATCTTGGTTTGATAACTTGGTTTCTTGTTGTTTGTTTGTGTATTGTGTAGGTGATAGTTGTGCATGCGCCAGACACACTCTACTTGTACTGACTCGGTGTTGTACAACCCTGAGATTGGTAGAAGGAGGCACCAAGCTCACCACAACCAACATCGAGAGGCTGAGATGGATGAAAACAACCCACCCTCAGATTCTCAACCACCACAGCACCGCCCGCTCCATGAATACTTCACCCCAGGGAACTACAACTCCCCCATTACCACCTCAGTTGACCAGATGTCGGGTCAACAGTTCTCCATTCCGCATGTACTCCTAGGACTCCTCCCTACTTACTATGGGATGGAGAATGAGAATCCCTATCACCACATTGATGCTTTGTTGGAGACGTGCTCCACCTTCCGTACTCCCTCCGCCACTGATGACTCCATCCGTAGAACCCTCTTCCCTTTCTCCCTAAAAGATAAAGCTAAGGAGTGGTATGTGTCAAAGCCAGATCTTGTTACTTGGAATGAAGTTAAAAATAAATTCCTCAAGAAGTTCTTTCCTATTGCAAAGATGTCTTACATGAGGAGGTGCATCACTTGTTTTTCTTAGAAGGAAAATGAACCCTTCCACGAGGCATGGGAAAGGTTCCAAAAACTGCTCCGCGACTGCCCTCACCATGAAGTTCCTTTGTGGAAACTCGTTCAAGCCTTCTACACCAGGCTTGAAGAGCTAAGACAAAGCAACATCGACTCCTCTTGCGGAGGTACTTTCATGGTGAAGCCGCCTGAAGAATCATGGCCCTTGTTCGAACACCTCACTGAAAACTCATGCCATCATGTTTCTACATAAGGGGAGCATTGCGGTAGAAACTACACCCCTCCACCTTCCTCCGTGACTCCAACCCGCAATGCTACCGACCCTGATATGATGAAAATGATGGCGGACACGATGAGAATGATGAAGAATCAAGCTGGTGGCTCCCCTAGCCAACCCACCATGGCAGTCGACTTTGTGGATGAGGAAGTGAATGCTTTGCACTCCTTTGGTGGCCGCAACAATCAAGGCCCCATGTCCAACACGTACACCCCCGAGTGGAGGAACCATCCTAATTTTTCTTGGAAACAACAAAATGAGGATGGACAAAGATAAGGACAAGGGTAGACGAGGCCACGTTACAGCTCCAAGTTTGAAGAGGAGGTTCTTGGAAGGTTAAGAATTCTAGATGATGTGAAGAAGTATGTGACATCACATGGGCAGTCCATCAACTGCCTCGAGCAAAGATTGGATCAGATTTCTCTCTCTCTTGTAAGGAGGGAAGAAGGTAGACTTCCATCTCAACTTATGCCCAACCCGAATAATGATGGTACTTTCCTAGTGAACACTCCAAGTTCATCTGCTTTGCCATCATACCAAGCACCGTCGAACCCCTATGCTCCACCACCTCCCCAGGCACCTCTTAACTACCAATATGTTCCACCTCCACCTCATTCATACCACCAGCCACTACCGTTGTGGACTGTACAAGATTTTAACTACAGTTGAAGAAACATACTTGGAGATGACTCATGAGTTCTTCGCAACCTTAGAGAAGGTTAAGTACTAAGGAGAGGATGCTATTAGGTTCAAGTTAAACTACTCAACGCATGTCCTCAAGGCTTCTCAGATCAATGTAATCTTTTCCCCCAATCCAGAAATGGCAAAGAAATTCGACGAGGGAAGATTTGACAAGAACAGTAGAGAAGATTACTCCAAGATGTTGAATATGATCATGGGCCAATCTACTTTTTCTGTAGGGAAATCCAAAACAAGCAAAATCTACAACCCGTTCTTGAGATACTTGCAAAAGGTTCTAGCAAACACCTTGTTTGGCTGCTATATAATCAAGGATCAAGTTCTCAGAAAGACTTATTTCTTATGGCCACAGTTGTAAGTCAGGGGTTTGTGAACATTTGTGTCGTGGTGATTGATCACTTGAAGATAATCCCATCCAAGAGTAAAAATCCATTTATCATGGGAGGGGTTGTCACTACTATGGCAAAGGCAGTGGGATGCACTCTAGAGGGACTTACTAAGGTAGATGGAAACAAATATGTGGATCTAAACTATCTTGTGAGGTCCCAAATGGTATCCCTTAAAGATGACAAAATTTTCTATGTTCTGAACCCCAGCTACCATGGTGTCACCCTGGAACTCCCATACCACACCACCCTTCTTCTCAGAGATGCAGGGTCTGCAGATGACTTTTTAGATTTGTTATCACACTATGAGGAAAGGACCCCAGAGAGGGGTACAAAGCACCAAGTGTAGCCTTACCTGAAGAAGAGGGGGAGACAAATGTGCTAGAGCAGCAGCGATCACTTGAGCAGCCACGCCGCACTAGACCGAGAATGGAAGATTTTGATGCACAGCCACATCCGACAAATGCATATGACATGGCATCTATCCATGCACAATTGGAGGGGATTCAGAAGATGCAATAGGACATGTGGTTGGATCAGCAGAAGATGCATCATAAAATCAACCACATGTAACACAACCAGCATGCGCAGACACAAAGAAAACCCCAATGGGGGAGGATTTCTGGAGTTCAATTTCTGGCTACCAGGAGACATACCCGCCTCCACAGGCGGACTACTGGGGGCCATTACTACCAGAAACCTCCTCTACAGTCTGGACCATCACATGACCCCACACCACCAGAGTTGTGACTTCTACCCTATCACCCCTACGCTTTCGTTTCATGTTGAGGACAACATGGTTCAAAAGTTTGGGGTGGTAGGGCGGTAAGCCCTCAGTTTTTCAGCTTATTTTGACAAGTTGTATGTCCCACCGGATCATGTTTGCTTGTTTTTTTTTAACTAACTTAGTGTAGATTTTCTTTTGCTTGCATTTATGCATACATGTAATTTAATTTCATGCATTTTTGTGTAATTTTTCAAAAATTTTGCTCTTTTTGCTCTTCCATATCATGCATTGCACTCTCATGTACTTTTTGGTAATTTCTTATGCATTTTAACTAGGATTTGCTGCTTTATGTTTTTAAATTTCTTTAGAGTAGGTTTAGATGTGATTTGATGCAAATTGACACCATTTTGGCCAATTTTGCCCAAACTTGAATGTTCTTGTCCTAAAAGTATGTTTCAACTTAATCTCTACTGTTTGAAATGAAATGTTTTTAATCGTTTGACAAATGCATGCTACTTTCTTAGATCTTATTGCTATATGGTCCTATTTGTTGACTTTTTACATGTGCACCACCTCTCTTAAGTTTGTGAATGCTTTGGTTGAATCATGAATTGAGCAAGCTACAAGGGCTTAAAGCCCATGGAATCACTTGGTAGAAATGTGAATGTTATGTTGTTCTATCATGTGGTGTGGTATCATTTGGTGAAGTATTGGATTAGCTGTCATGGAGGAAATCTTATGTTGGAAACTACACTAGTGACCCCTCTTTGATCTGACTATTATTTCACCACTTTCATACCTCTCCGCCTCATGAAAAGATGCCAAAGTGCACATAGCAGCTGTGGCCACCCCCAAAAGTTTAGGGTGACCACACCTCAACCTCCCTGTTTCACTCTATCCACCATATGCCCTATCTACACCAAGGGCAAAGAAATAGAAAAGAAAAAATAAAATAAAAAGATGCTCCTGTTTAAGAGCATTCAAATAAAGAAAAGATGAGTGTGTAAAAGCACTCCAAAATCTTATCGCAACCCTTTCTTCCTCTTTCACATCCATTGGGCTAGAAAACATCAAATCTAGCTCACTTTACCCTTTCTACAGCCAAGTGGGTCATCTAGTGTGGTTTTAAGCATAAGAGTGAATGCATGAAAGCGAAACAATACTCCTAGTCATCTTTGATTAACACTAACATGAAACGGTTTACCCAGAATGACATGAAGAATATATGGACAACTTGTGTCTCTATGCTTTATATTTGAAGTTTGTATGCTCAGTGCTTGATTCATGAATGGTTTGCGAAAGAGGAGAGGAGAGAAGTGAAGCACATGCACTTAGTCACTCCCAAGACCATGTATTCAATAATTATCTCTTGCTATGCATTTGTCATTCGTTTTTGTTGAAAAGAACCTTAAAAGAGAGATTGAGTTGGAGCACACTTGAGGACAAGTATGTTTTAAGTTTGGGGTGGTGATGTAGCCCTATTTTAGGGCTCCATCTTGTGCCTTTTTGTTCTTTTATCACATCTAAACAAAGTAGATTGCAAGTTAATTTCCCCAATTTGGTTATCATTGCCAAATGTGCTTATGGACGTTCTTTACGTTATTTTCACGTACTTGGACCATAATTTGGAGGAAGAGAGAGAAGGAAGGAGTCCTAGGGCTCCCCCACTCATGGAGGGGCCCAAAGAAGACCCCAAAAGCTCCCTCAACCTACCCCAATGGTCAAGTTTCATCTCCAAGAAAAGAGGTCCTTTGATAATGAAGTTTGAGGCTATTTTAGCCCTTGAAGACCCCAGCACGGCCGTGGTGCCAAGGAACGACCCTGCTGGCAATTACACAAAGTTACAGGTTGATTGAAAAAGCATGAAGTTTCAGCAACTCAACCACCACGGCCGTGCTGTCTAGCACGACTATGCTAATTGAAGGATGGAACGGGCGTGCTGCTGGGAATGACCTCCTCAAAACTCCTCCACTACGGATGTACTGCCCAGCACAGCCGTACTACCTGGCCACCACCACGGCTGTGCTGCCCAGCACGGCCGTGCTACCAGCCTTCATTTTCACCCATCCAACATGTGATTTCACACTTCACCAGAACGGTCATTCTCTACCACCACGGCTATTCTCACCTCTACCCACCATGGTTGTGCTGCCCAGCACGGCCGTGCTGCAACCTAAAACCTAACACTTTTCACACTATTTTTTCCACAATACCCCTACTTACCCTAGTGCTTCTACCATCACCTATATATACATAGGTGATGGCCACAACACGAGGTGAGCTTCCCTAGCTGCTACTCGCCTCCATTACTCCTCCCCTTGAGCATTTAGTGCATTTGCATTGCATTTATGCTCTCCACCCACCATTTCCACCTCCATTTCACCTTGAAGACCTATTTTTCTAGGTTTTCATCCATAATCCCCCATATCTTCATTCTCACATGCACCCTTGGAAGAGAGAGGATGTCCCTAGCAGTAAGGAGGTGAAGAAGAAGACTACTTCCCCAAGCTCCATGGTGTTTCTTCCCCTTCTTCCCATCTCTTTTACTATTTCTGTGACTATGTGTAGCTAAGCCCCTAGTGGTGGGCTGTTTGGGGTTAAAATGTGACTTTGATACCATGTTGGGGAAAAATATCTTATAATGACAATGATTTCTATCTATGATGATTGTTTCTTGCTTCTATCTCATTTCATATTTTATTGCATGTGGTTTGTGCTCATTACATGAATTGCTTGCTTTGAGATGTTTGATGACACTTAGCTTCTAGGAGGAATTTGAGTGTATGTGGCAATCTTAGGAATGGCTCCTAGGTCCAATTAGTGGATCCCTAGCTAGCCCCCTTTGTTCCTACATACACATCCCTCCTCCCACAAGTGAGTGTGAGATCTAAGTAGCTAGTGTAATTATGATTAGTTCAATTGCCTAGGGCTTTCTAAAGGCTAGAATGGCTAGTGGAATGAGGCCAAATATGCTCATCTCTACTCCCATCTCTACCCTTGGCTCTCAATTCACCTAATACCGCTTACCCTAGAAACCTAGATTTGACAAGTTCTACTAGAATTACACCTAACCCTAGTTACCCAACTAGTAGTATAGGGTACATTCTATTAGCACTTGCCTTGTTGTTTGGTTTGGTAATCTAGATAGATTTGTGATGGTTGTTTACTATGTTGAGATCCCCCAACTAATATCAAACCACATCTCCAAACGGCCCACCTACCGTAATCATCTTACTTAAAACCCATCTTGCCCTGCTTGTTTGTTCATGCTAGTCTAGTTTAGTTACTTTTGCTCAATCTAGTTAATTGCTTAGTTTTGCTCTTTAGTGTTAACTTAGGTTCTTACTCTTGCTAGTGGTTAGTTTAGTTCTTAATTGCTTCTTGCCTTGCTAGAGTAGTGTAGCTCCTATTGCTCTTTCTTAGTTAGTTTGTTAACCTAGTTTGCTAGATTTGCTTGTTCAAGATAACTTAGGTTTAATTTCACTTTTGTGGATTATTTGCTTAGTGTAATCACAATGAAACCCCTTTTAAAACCCTTAAACCTTAATCTCTGCACTAGGAACATAGCAAATGCTACCCTAGCTCTAGTGCCCCCTCTATCCCTGAGGACCGACCCCTTTTCTTGCCAATCACCTATACTACAACAGTACCATGTGCGCTTGCGGGCAACCTATTTAGTTTTGTGATCGACTTGGTTAGGGCCAATATAAATTTTGAAAGTGTTCCCATACGTGTGTTCTGATCTTGTGGGGCGCATCTAGTCGAGTCAAATTGGCTAGCGTGTAGCACCTCTAGCGGATGCACCAGCTTGCAAGGCCATTAATCATTATACTTGTTATACAAGTATTTAACATGCCTAACAAGGCTATGCAATAAGAGAAATATGACCTTCCCATTATTAGGGTTAGGGTTTCCCTTTATAGCCGAAAAGGGATCCAAGTTCATATTATCAGTGCAACCCTAATTCATTGCTCCACACATCTAGGAGCATATATTGATATCATAAGTATGCAATCATTATTATCTATTTTCATTATTTATCATTAAATGATTATCAACACAAAGTATGAGTTTCTCTTTCATATTCACTAGGATATTGATTACATCATACTTTCAGTTCAATCCTCCTCTTGAGGAATATTAGTCCATCATTAACAATTCACATCATCTTTTGATTAACACCACATTAACATATGTCACTCAATCAATTACTCATGATTGGAGTGTCTCTATCATATTGGTTATCAGGGTGTGTGTATTATCATATTATACTTTAAACCACACTCTTTTCTTCATGTCATGTATCCATATCGGGCATGTGGTATAACCACATCACCATGTCATGTTTTAGGGTGTATATCATGTACCCATATCATATGTACTATCACTTAGATCTTATTATTTCAAATAAGCTTTGTATTGGTTATGAGCTACGTGCTTGACCCCATATCAGGTATAAGCTATGTACTTGGTGCCCTGTTGTGCACAAGATGTTCCCCATATCAGGCATAGAGCATATGCCTCATCATATATCCTTTGAATGATATACACAAGATACCATATCGATTTCTCTTTAGGATTGTCATATCAGGTATCCATATCGGGCAACATATCGGGTGACATATTAGGTTACCATGTTAGGTAGTGTGACATCCCGCTATCACACAGATAATGTAATGTCATGTGATAACGTGCGAAACATCCATAAACCACATGTTACCAGAAATACAGGTTAATTAAAGTTGATTGCAGAAAATAGATAAATAAAGAAACTATTACATCCAGATCATTATCCTACAAGGAAACATGTTATATAAACATACATAAACCTTGATATGTGTCCATAGGCACAAAGAGTTCACCACCTGTTTATATACATAATAGGCCGTACCAGGCCAATAGCAGGATAAACAAGCTACATCAGCTATACATCATGAAACGTCATAAAAACACCTCCAAGGACCTGAGAGTACAGGGATGACTCTAGGACTCTACTACATAACAACCAAAACAACAGCATGTCCATCTCTTGCCTCCTACTGCTCTTCTTGCTGCTCAGCCGCAACCTCACGACCAACACCACGTCTAGCATGATCGCCTAAAAAGGTTTAAAACTAGCGGGGTGAGACACACAGTCCCAGCGAGAAACATAACTCCCCGTCGAACTATAAAACTTCAGAGGAGCTAGAACAGATAAAGTACATAACTGATACAAGCAGCTCATATATATGGCATACTAAACAGAACTAACTTTATTAACAGCTTACCAAGATATCCAGGAGGCATATAACCAGATATTTCTTTATGGAACATGATTGACAAGATAAGCTTTATAAGAACTTATCACAAGATATGAGGAATGTACAAATAACTGCAAGATATAACTAGGGCAACTATACAAGAAAGGCCTCAACCAATGTTCCTTGTTTTGCCTTAAGCAATACATACTATACGGCTAGATTACAATTTTATTATGCCCTGAGGAAGTGAGTTGTACTGCTCAAATCCAACCTTCAGCTGTGAAGCCCAAAATCGGTGCCATACAAGGTCAATGGGAGAGTCGGAATCCACGATCTCACCTCCTAGTGGTCAGTGCATGATATCCAAAGTAGGACCGCATTCTCTTTCTTAAGTGGCCTCAGCCACAGGGTCATCTCCATAGGCTACCCTTTTCTCTAGCCTACCTTGGTACAGGTCTCGACGCTAGCATACCATGAGCCATGAGGCCTATTCACCATGCTCTGCAATATTGAGCCATGGGCGTGTTCACCATGCTCTTTAACGCTGAGACATGGGCATGTTCACCATGCTCTATAACACTGAGCCATGGGCCTGTTCACCATGCTCTATAACACTGAGAGGGGTTTTGCACAACTTCCATCACATATCGGGCAGCAAGGTGGGTTATCACCATATCGGCCAACCCACCTACCTCAACTAGGTCAAGACCAACCAAAGGATCACCTCTCAAGTCCATGGTGAGAGAGGGGTGTTGCCCAAGAAACTACAGTATAGACTCACCTCTCAACGAATAAGGAAGAGAGTGGTTTTGCCCACACCACTAGAGCTCAAGCTCACCTCTCAAAACCAAAAGGAGAGAAAGGAGTTTTTCCCCAAGAACACACCACACGCACCATTGAATTAGGATACCCTGGGCTCACCTCTCAACAACTAAGTGAGAGGGGTTTTACCCAAACAACCCTAATCCAATGGTTCGGCCAACAAGGTCCAAGGACACATCTAAACAACATAACCATGTCATCATATCCCACAACATCAAGGCACATACTAGAGCAAAGATATTATTAACAAGATAAGCATGGTCGATCAAGATAGAATATAATAAAGCATCATGGTAAGAAGGTAGTATTTTTAGGGTTAGGAGTTGTGTAACCCGCCTCAAGCTCTCAAGCTCCAAGGCACCACCTTCGTCCAACACAAAGAAGAACACCTTATAACAACCATGGCCGAAGAAGAAGAAGAAGGTGCCAAGGAAAGGGAAAGATACCTACAACAAGAGAAGGAAAGGGAAAGCTAGCAAGGTGTGTCGCCCAACACACCAGCAGTATCAGACACCACTTGCTCCACTCTTCTCGTAGCTCGGCCACCAAAAGAAGGGAAGAAACTAGAGGAACCAAAGATCCTAGAAAGCAAAGGAGGGGTTCGTTTATATACTAAGGGGTGAAGGGGAAGAGCAAGGCAAGGTGGAACCCGCCCCTAGCACACTCGTCCAAGGGTTATGCCACATGCTAGCACCCCAAACCACTTGTCCATGACTTGCCACCCACTTAGCAAAGCAATGGCCACTTGTCCAAAGATGGTGATACAAACGAGGCTAGGTCAAGAGGGTGTGTGTCGCCCAACATGGCAACCCGACACACCATGGCTGACACAGACCCTTGCCTGACACAACCAGCACTCATGGCCGATACACCAAGGTCCAACCTGATACAAGCTCCAACAAGGCTCAACAAAACTCAAACAAGGCTCAACAAAGCTCAAAGCTACTCAAACGAAGAGCCCAGTCCATCCTTTCAACCCTAGAGGATGCAAGGAGAGAGAAAGATATATCTCAAGGTGACAAACTTGCACACAAACCCTAAAACTTGAGAAAATTGCAAGTTGCACCTCAACCTCTCAACAAAGCACAAAAAACCCTAATCACAACTCAGGTGATTAGGCAAGCCTCTAAACACAGGGTTTAGGCAAAGCAAACAGGGTAAGCCCAAAATGGAGGTCAGGGTCCTTACAAGCCATAAACCTCTACAAAAGGATTTTGCCCCCGAAATATGAAGAGAAAAGCGAGGGATACTTCCTCCTCATCTCTTCCTCAAGCCCCCATGTGGCTTCCTCAATGCCACGATGATGCCAAAGAACCTTCAAAAGAACCAAGTCCTTCCTCTTCAGCTTCTTCATTCTTCTGTCGAGGATCAACACTGGACCTTCCACGTAGGTCACATCTTCATCAAGCTCAACCTTAACTGGTTGTATCATTGTCTCTGTGCCTAGATGACTTTTCTTCAGCATACTGACATGGATACTGGATGTAACCTATGCAACTATGATGGTAGTTCTAACTTGTAAGCTACCTTTCCAACACGTGCTATTACCAGATATGGCCCCATATACATGGGTGCCAACTTGCCTTTTCGGCCAAACCTCAGCACGCCTTTCCATGGTGAGACCTTGAGATACACCTTGTATCCCACCTAGAACTCTAGGGGTCATCAGAGATTATCTGCATATGACTTCTGTATGTCCTGTGCCACTTTCAACTGTTGTTGTATCACTTTGATCTTTTATGTTGTCTGCTGCACTAACTCAGGACCCAAATGGAATCATGATTCCTAGATGTCCTTGGCAGACCAACTACTAAATCCATGGTTATATGATCCCATTTCCACTATGGTATCGGAATGGGTTGCAACGTACCTATCGGCTTCTGATGCTCAACCTTAATCTGTTGGCATGCCACACACTTACCCACAAACTCGGCCACGTCTCTCTTCAAGCCAGGCCACCAATACATGTCCTTTAGATTGTGATACATCTTGGTGACACCTAGATTCATAGCATACATTCATGTGTGTGCTTCCTCGAGCACTAACTTTCTCAGATCATCCACATCGGGAACCATCATCCTGTTATGATAACAAACTAGTCCATCCTTAGACTCCTGGAAGCCATCACGCTTCTTGCTACCGAACTCTATCATGATCAACTGAATTGTAGCATATGTCTGATGTGCTTCTTTGATCTACTGTCTCAACGTAGGCTTCACTTGCATCTATGCCAACAGTCCTACCAACAAGGACACTTCCAATTGTACATTCATCTTCTGCAAAGAGACAAACATATCCCACCTATGGCATATCAAAGAACTCAATTGTGCCTTTTTCATAGGAAGAGAAAAAGACTTCCTGCTAAGCGCATCAGCTACCATGTTCACCTTACCAGGATGATACTCGATGGTGCAATCATAATCACTGATTATGTCACACCCCGATCTCACACTAACCACTAATCACGAGATTAGGGCGCGACGGAGGGATTATCACATAAACAAGTCACTGAGAACCTTTTCTTTTTAAAACCTCGTAATGATATCTGGATTATTGCTGTAAACTAAAACATAATAAACTATTGCGGAAGCATTTCAATTAAACTGGCTAGAGAACATAAATAGAGTTTACAACATGTAACATTGTTTAACAGAAAGTAAACATAACAGTTAATTTACATCTTTATACACATTCTACATACACACACTCTCTCTCACCCACACCATGTCCCAAGGATCGAGGGGAAAGGACTAAGAGACCTCTAACTAAACTAACTACATATACCTTCTACAGACTAAGCGTTAGGATGAAAAGATCCTTCTGATTCCTGTTGCTGATGTTGACCTGAAAATGTTTGAGTAGAGGGATGAGCCTACTCGCTTAGTGAATAGCATTTCATTTAGCTATCACTAAACAACTCATCAGATATATAAAATTGAAATAAAGATAAGTGCAGTACTAAGCAGGGCAGTTCTAATGACATAGCAGATTTACAGATAATAATTTCATTCCTATGCAACATCAGATATTTTAAACAAATAAACAATTATAGAGAATTGGTACAGAAATTCAAATCTCTTAACATATTAAATTTACTGTGATCCTATATGATTACATATTTATATTATTATTATGCCCTAATCATATGTAGTGTACTCTGCATACAAAGATCTGTAGCGAACTACGATCTCACCGTACAAGACTTAGCGACACACCCGGGAAATGCTAAGTCTGACTGCCAGCCCTGTTCTGCTACAGGACCACAGGCTCTCCGGCCTCACTGCACTAACTCCGAGTGCTCTAGACTCCTCCTCTAACCTGAGCACACAGGCAGAGAGTCTGGGTTACCACCGTGACTCCGCACGGATTATTGTTGAATAACCCCTATTTACTCCAGTGCCACCGTGACTCCGCACGGATTATTGTTGAACACTACCTCTCTGTCCTCGTGCCACCAGAATTACTCAACCGGTTGATGTTGGACACGAGTTTCACCCCTAAGAAGCAGACCTTTCAAAGGGGTTCTACGGTGTTAGGGCACCTAAGTCTATTAACTGATTAACATATAAACATTTAAACAGGAATATCACATTTCATACTTATTTCACATTCTGAACATCACTTGAAAACACATATACATCATTTGTCATCTATAAACATGACTCAGTATCAACTTATCCAATTTCAATGCTAAACATCCATTTCTAATCAGCGTATACATTGCAACTGTAATACAGGAAATTCCATCATTTTCATCAATCATATTACGTATTTCAAGTTCCAATGAATCTATCATACTCTATTATATGTGCTACACTGTTTAGGAGTTATACCAACTAATACTGAAGCAATTAAACACTTAAATCGAGTTAAATAATGATTTCTGAATGAACTGCCACTCACTACTTAGAAACTCGACCGATCACCACACAACTCGACCGATCAGCTTGCAAATTCGACCGATCAGCTTGCTGTTCGATTCCTGTTAAGAAAACCCGACCGAATCACACACAACTCGACCGAACAGCGTACCGACTGAAAACCTAAACAGACCTGCTGATGTCGATTTCACTCGAATCAGCGGGTAAAACTATAGATTTGCGCAACAAATCACCTGCAACAGATGCACACACCCACGAACTAGCTGTAAGAAAGGAGGAGGACGAACTAGGGCTGCTCTTCGCGCCCTTTCCCTCTCCTGGTCGCCGCTGCTGCTAGCGTAGCTCTGGCTACTACTGGATCAGATGGTGAAGAAGAAAGATGAGGAGAAGACGGAGGGGCCGCAGCTGTTGGCCGGAACTGAGCTAGGGCTCCGAATCGTCCTTCTCTCCAGGTCTCTCTCTCTTTCCCTCTCACATGAAGAAGAGAAGAAACGCTCTGCGTTTCTCTCGTTTCTGAAAATGAAACGAGTAAAGGAGGAAAGAAAGGATAAGAAGGAAAAACCTAGGGACCAAAACGTAAAGTCCGAGAACTTTCAAAAACTACAAATAGGTCCCTGCATGCCCAAAAACTTACAACTTTTGACTCGAAAGTCGGTTTCAGACGATTTCTCTGGCAACGCATCAAGCGCAAGATCATACACGTTTTAAGGGCTAGGATTCACACTACGCACATATCATATCTGTTTTAAACATTATTAACAAAAGCAAGCTTATAACCTAGCAAAGCAGCTAAAACACATGCTTAACAGCATACTTACAGGGTAAGCTCAACACGGGTCGTAACAATCTCCCTCCCTTATAAGAATTTCATCCCAAAATTCCTAAAAGAGAAAAGGAAACTTGCTACGCATCTCAGATTCAAGCTCCCACATAGCTTCTTCAAGGTTATGATTCCTCCACAGAACCTTCACCAATGGTATCTCACGGTTCTTAAGCTTCTTGATTCGGTGATCAACTATTTGCACTGGTCCTTCCACGTAGGACACGTCTGTCTTAAGCTGCGTCGGTACTGGATCTAAAATCTTTTCTGTACCGGGATGACACTTCTTCAGCATAGACACATGAAACACATCATGAAGATTTGCCAACTCAGACGGCAAATCCAACCTGTAGGCTACAGGTCCAATCCTCTCAACAATAGGATATGGGCCCATATACCTAGGGGTCAACTTACCTCTCTTGCCAAACCTTAGCACTCCCTTCCACGGTGAGACCTTCAGATAAACCTCATCACCAACCTCAAACTCAAGAGGTCGACGTCGTCTCTCTGCATAACTTTTCCATCTGTCCTGAGTAGCTTTCAACTGCTCCCTGATCACAGATATCTTCTATGTAGTTATATCGACTATCTCAGGTCCAAGAATTTCTTTCTCGCCAACCTCGTACCAACAAACTGGTGATCTACACTTCCTGCCATATAGAGCTTCATATGGGGCCATTCCAAGACTAGAATGGTAGCTGTTGTTATATGCAAACTCCATCAGGCTTAAGTGTTCTTCCCAGTTACCTCTGAACTGCAGAACGCATGCTCTCAGCATGTCTTCAAGAGTCTGAATGGTCCTCTCAGACTGACCATCCGTCTGCGGATGAAACGATGTACTGAACCTCAACCTTGTGCCCAACGCACGATGTAACTGATCCCAGAACCTGGATGTGAACTTAGGGTCTCTGTCAGAAATAATGGAAACTGGAATACCGTGCAATCTGATTACCTCGTCCACATATATCTTTGACAGCTTCGGAACATCAAAGATTGACTTGACAGGAAGAAAGTGAGCAGACTTAGTTAGTCTATCAACAATCACCCATATTGAGTCTGAACCTCTAGGCGTCCTGGGTAACCCTACCACAAAATCCATCATGATGTGTTCCCATTTCCATTCAGGTATAGGAAGCGACTGCAAGGTACCAGCAGGTTTCTGATGCTCAGCTTTAACCTACTGACACACTCCACATCTAGCCACGTACTCAGCCACATCTCTCTTCATACTAGACCACCAGTATAGCTCTTTGAGGTTCCTGTACATTTTTGTGTTACCTGGATGCATGGCATACATAGAAGCATGTGCTTCTTCAAGAATTTGCCCTTTCAGCTCACTGTTCCCAGGTACACACAACCTGTCATGAAGATACAACACACCATCATCAGAAAACCTGAATTCTGTTCTTTTACCTTTCAACATATCCTGCATAACCTACCACAACTCGTCATCATTCTGTTGCAACTCCTTAATCTGATCATAGAAAGTAGGTTTGACCTGCATCTGAGCAATCAACCCACTTTGTCCAGTCACATCCAAGTCTAAGTTCAACTTTCACATATCTACAAGCAAGTCTCTCTTGAAACATGCCATAGAAAATGCATCTGCTGTTGAACTCGACTTTCTACTCAAGGCATCTGCTACAACATTCGCTTTACCAGGATGATAATCGATTGTCACATCATAATCCTTGATCAGCTCAAGCCATCTGCGCTGTCTCAGATTCAAATCCTTCTGAGTGAAGATATACTTCAGGCTTTTATGGTCTGTAAACACCTGACAAGTTTCACCATACAGGTAGTGATGCCATGTCTTAAGAGCATGAACTATAGCAGCTAACTCTAGATCATGAGTAGGATAGTTCTCTTCGTTCTTCTTAAGATGTCTAGATGCGTAAGCCACAACTTTGCCTTCCTACATCAGCACACAGCCTAAACCTCTCCTAGAAGCATCGCAGAACACTGTATAACCTTTATCTGCCTCTGGAAAAACCAACACTGGTGCTGAAGTCAATTTCCTCTTCAAGATCTGAAAACTTTTCTCACAGTTATCAGACCAAACAAACGGTGCATCCTTCCTCGTCAAGCGTGTCAAGGGTGATGCTAGCACACTGAAGTTCTGTATAAACCTTCTGTAATAGCCTGCTAATCCCAAGAAACTTCTAATCTCAGTAGGAGTCTTAGGTTGTTCCCACTGAAGAACAGAATCAACTTTCTTAGGATCAACGCTAACTCCATCTCTTGAGATAACATGTCCAAGAAATGCTACCTCGGCCAACCAGAACTCACACTTGCTAAACTTAGCATACAGCTGATGTTGCCTCAACAACTGCAACACTACTCTCAGGTGTTGCTCATGTTGTACATCATCTCTGGAGTATATCAGAATATCATCTATAAAGACTACAATAAACTAATCTAGGAACGGCTTGAAAATCCGATTCATCATATCCATAAAGGCTGTTGGGGCATTGGTCAGCCCAAACGACATGACCAGAAACTCATAATGCCCATACCTGGTTCTGAAAGCTGTTTTGGGAATATCAAAAGCCTTTATTCTGAGCTGATGATATCCAGATCTCAAATCTATTTTAGAGAAGATCGTTGCTCCACGCAACTGATCAAACAGATCATCTATTCTCGGCAAAGGATACTTGTTCTTAATAGTGATCTTGTTCAGTTGCCTGTAATCTATACAGAGACGCATAGTACCATCCTTTTTCTTAACAAACAGCACTGGAGCACCCCACGGTGAAGAACTGGGTCTGATGAAACCCTTATCCAGCAATTCCTGCAGCTGCACCTTGAGTTCTTTCAACTCTGCAGGTGCCATTCTATAAGCTGACAGTGCTACTGGATGACTACCTGGATATACCTGAATCTCAAAATCAATGTCTCTGACAGGAGGTAAGCCTGGCAATTCTTCTGGAAAAACATCAGAAAACTCACTAACTATCGGCGCATCATAAACACTGGTGATGCTCTTCTCAGCTCTAGTGTCAACCACATGAGCAAGGAACGCTTCACATCCTTTCTGTAGCATCTTATCAGCTACTACAACTGATACAATGCACATAGGCAGAACTTTCCTGTCTCCAGTAAAGACACAAGAAAATTCACCTTGTTGAAAGGTAGCTTCCTTCTTCCAACAATCGAGTTGCACTCGATATGTCTTAAGACAATCCATACCCAAGATGACCTGAAAAGTATTGACATCCAGGGGTATGAGATTAGCAGCAAAGGTGTAACCTCCAAAAGATAACAAACATCCGGGACAGAACTCATTCAGAACTGTTGGTCCACCTAGTGGAACCCTCAACACTAACTCATCTACCAACTCTTGAGTTAACAGATTAAGTTCACCAACTAAAGAACATCGTATGAAAGAGTGAGTAGCACCCAGATCTATCAAAACTGAAACTGGTATACTATTAAACAAAAGCATCTCTCCTGTAACGACTTGTGAAGAGATTATACCTTCCTGAGGTGTTAAAGAGAAGAAACGTGCTGAAGCTCTCCCTCTGCCACGTTGTCCTCTCTGACCACTTCTACCACTGGGCACACCACCACCTCTAGAACCGGAAGCCACAGAAGAACTCGGAACATCATGGTACTGAGGCTAGAAAGCTTGTGATGCTGCTTGTCGAAGCTGAGGACATTCCCTTCTGATGTGTCCTACTTGTCCGCAGACAAAACAACTTGGACCCCAACACTGACCAGTATGTGGTCTTCCACAGTTGTCACATGGCGGAATCTCTTGTTTCTGGGGACCTGTCACTCACATTGACGACCCAGAAGACTGTCCACTAGAGGCACTGCCCCATCTCCCTGGGTTGTATCTCCCTCTGCCTCTAGAAGAAGTAACATCCTCAGATCTTTGTCTACTGAAACAGCTAAAGCCACGCCCGAGTTTAGAAAAGAAACATCTACCTCCACCTCTATATCCACTACTGGACTGTCTGCTACTGAAATATGCAGATCTCTTCTTAGACTCAGGCACCTTGTCAGCATTCACAGATTCTTCAACCTGTCTAGCAGCCTCAACAAACTCACCAAAGTTCTCTCTGTTCCTCCTACTAGTAGCTGAAACTATATGCAGAATCTCTGGCCTCAGTCCTTCTTGAAACCTCCTGCATCTCTCTATGTTGTCGGGAACAAGCTGCGGACAGAAGTTCACCAACCGAGTGAAAAGCGCTTCATATTCTGTAACTGACATGCTTCCTTGCTTAATGTTCTGTAACTGTCTGGTTTTCTCATTAATGAAAGTAGGTGGATAAAATTTAAGATGGAACTCTTCAGAGAAATCCTGCCAAGAAAGCTCTGTACCTCTCTTCTTATCCTCCACACCGTGCCACCACAACTCTGCATCGCCTGTCAGAAGATAAACTGCATGATTAATCTTCTTCTCTTCTGGAAGCTCCATCAGGAGAAAGACCTTCTCTATCTGTCTCAACCACTCATCAGCCTCGGCGGGATCTGTAGTGCCACTAAACTCTGTGCCACCAAGCTTCTTCACAAGCTCATAAGATCGCATCAGATCCTTACTGCTGGTAGAAGTAGAAGCTCACCTATCAGCCTTGTACCTCTCTCTGGTCTCCAGAAACATCTTGTACATCCGGGATGCTTCATCCACGTGGTCACCACCACCTGGACCCAAGTACAGTGGATCAGGGCCAACATGGCTCTCGGCCTGATCATCACGATCAAAGCCTCTTTCTGCCATCTGCAATGATATAACAGAATATTTCCTGTTAGAAAACTACAGATAGAAGAAAGACACCTAAACCTTAATTTTATTGGTCTCTTATCGTCCCCTGACTTGGACTCTGAGTAACTATGTACTCAACCTAGGCTCTGATACCAAAAGATGTCACACCCCGATCTCACACTAACCACTAATCATGAGATTAGGGCGCGACGGAGGGATTATCACATAAACAAGTCACTGAGAACCTTTTCTTTTTAAAACCTCATAATGATATCCGGATTATTGCTGTAAACTAAAACATAATAAACTATTTCGGAAGAATTTCAATTAAACTGGCTAGAGAACATAAACAGAGTTTACAACATGTAACATTGTTTAATAGAAAGTAAACAAAACAGTTAATTTACATCTTTATACACATTCTACATACACACTCTCTCTCACCCACACCATGTCCCAAGGATCGAGGGGAAAGGACTAAGAGACCTCTAACTAAACTAACTACATATACCTTCTACAGACTAAGCATTAGGATGAAAAGATCCTTCTGATTCCTGTTGCTGATGTTGACTTGAAAATGTTTGAGTAGAGGGATGAGCCTACTCGCTCAGTGAATAGCATTTCATTTAGCTATCACTAAACAACTCATCAGATATATAAAATTGAAATAAAGATAAGTGCAGTACTAAGCAGGGCAGTTCTAATGACATAGCAGATTTACAGATAACAATTTCATTCCTATGCAACATCAGATATTTTAAACAAATAAACAATTATAGAGAATTGGTACAGAAATTCAAATCTCTTAACATATTAAATTTACTGTGATCCTATATGATTACATATTTATATTATTATTATGCCCTAATCATATGCAGTGTACTCTGCATACAAAGATCTGTAGCGAACTACGATCTCACCGTACAAGACTTAGCGACACACCCGGGAAATGCTAAGTCTGACTGTCAGCCCTGTTCTGCTACAGGACCACAGGCTCTCCGGCCTCACTGCACTAACTCTGAGTGCTCTAGACTCCTCCTCTAACCTGAGCACACAGGCGGAGAGTCTGGGTTACCACCGTGACTCCGCACGGATTATTGTTGAATAACCCCTATTTACTCCAGTGCCACAGTGACTCCGCACGGATTATTGTTGAACACTGCCTCTCTGTCCTCGTGCCACCAGAATTACTCAACCGGTTGATGTTGGACACGAGTTTCACCCCTAAGAAGCAGACCTCTCAAAGGGGTTCTACGGTGTTAGGGCACCTAAGTCTATTAACTGATTAACATATAAACATTTAAACAGGAATATCACATTTCATACTTATTTCACATTCTGAACATCACTTGAAAACACATATACATCATTTGTCATCTATAAACATGACTCAGTATCAACTTATCCAGTTTCAATGCTAAACATCCATTTTTAATCAGCGTATACATTGCAACTGTAATACAGGAAATTCCATCATTTTCATCAATCATATTACGTATTTCAAGTTCCAATGAATCTATCATACTCTATTATATGTGCTACACTGTTTAGGAGTTATACCAACTGATACTGAAGCAATTAAACACTTAAATCGAGTTAAATAATGATTTCTAAATGAACTGCCACTCGCTACTCAGAAACTCCACCGATTGGTCGGAAACTCGACCGATCACCACACAACTCGACTGATCAGCTTGCAAATTCGACCGATCAGCTTGCTGTTCGATTTCTGTCAAGAAAACTCGACTGAATCACACACAACTCGACCGAACAGCGTACAGACTGAAAACCTAAACAGACCTGCTGATGTCGATTTCACTCGAATCAGCGGGTAAAACTATAGATTTGCGCAACAAATCACCTACAACAGATGCACACACCCACGAACTAGCTGTAAGAAAGGAGGAGGACGAACTAGGGCTGCTCTTCGCGCCCTTTCCCTCTCCTGGCCACCGCTGCTGCTAGCGTAGCTCCGGCTACTGCTGGATCAGATGGCGAAGAAGAAAGAGGAGGAGAAGACGGAGGGGCCGCAGCTGTTGGCCGGAACTGAGCTAGGGCTCTGAATCGTCCTTCTCTCCAGGTCTCTCTCTCTTTCCCTCTCACGCGAAGAAGAGAAGAAACGCTCTGCGTTTCTCTCGTTTCTGAAAATGAAACGAGTAAAGGAGGAAAGAAAGGATAAGAAGGAAAAACCTAGGGACCAAAACGTAAAGTCCGAGAACTTTCAAAAACTACAAACAGGTCCCTGTATGCCCAAAAACTTACAACTTTTGACTCGAAAGTCGGTTTCAGACGATTTCTCTGGAAACGCATCAAGCGCAATATCATACACGTTTTAAGGGCTAGGATTCACTACGCACATATCATATCTGTTTTAAACGTTATTAACAAAAGCAAGCTTATAACCTAGCAAAGCATCTAAAACACATGCTTAATAGCATACTTACAGGGTAAGCTCAACACGGGTCGTAACATATTAGCTCCATCCAGTGACACTATCGCATGTTCAGCTCACTCTGTGAGAATATACACTTCAGGTTCTTATGATCCGTAAAGATTCGACACACGTCCCCAAGAAGATAATGTCTCCATATCTTTAACGCATGGACCATCGCTGCCAGCTCCAAATCATGTGTCGGATAACTCTCCTCATGTTTCTTAAGTTGTCATGAAGCAAAGGAAATCACATGATCTTCCTGCATCAGCACACAACCTAAGCCTTTCTTGGAAGCATCGTAGAAAACAACATAGCCCTTCCCAGGCTCTGGCAACACCAACATTGGAGCACTGGTCAGCTTCTCCTTCAAGCTCTAAAAGGCTTGTTGACAATGATCATCCCAAATAAAAGGTACATCCTTCATGGTCAACTTCATCAACGGCAACGCGATCACACTGAAGTCCTTTATAAACCTTCGGTAGTATCTTGATAAACCTAGAAAACTATGAACTTTAGTCAGCGTCTTCAGTTGCTCCCACTCTACAACTGACTCCACCTTCTTGGGGTCCACTTTGACTCCTTTTGCTGATATCACATGACCCAAGAAAGTCACTTCTTTCAACCAGAACTCACACTTACTGAACTTGGCATACAACTGATGTTGGCGAAGGAGAGTCAATGCTTTTCGAAGGTGTTGTTCATGTTGTTGACTATCTCAACTATAGATCAAGATGTCATCTATGAAGACCACAACAAACTGATCTAGCAACAGATGGAACACCCTATTCATTAGATCCATGAAAGCAGTAGGTGTATTGTTTAGCCCGAATGGCATAACCACAAACTCAAAGTGACCATACGTTGTCCTAAAAGCTGACTTTGGTATGTCATCTGCCTTGATCCTCAAGTGATGATATCTCGATCATAGATCGATCTTTGAGAACATTGTAGAACCACGCAACTGATCAAACAGATCATCTATCCTCGGCAAAGGATACTTGTTCTTGATCATAACTTTGTTCAACTATCAGTAATCTATGCACAAACGCATTGATCTATCCTTCTTCTTTATGAAAAGGACTGGAGCACCCCACGGCGATGTGCTCGGTCTGATGAAACCTTTATCCAGCAACTCCTGTAATTGTTTCTTTAGCTCTTCCATCTCAGCTGGAGCCATCATGTACGGTGTCTAAGCAACTGGTTGTGTCCCTGACACTAGATTGATCTCAAAGTCAATCTCTCGAGGTGGAGGAACACTGAGAAACTCATCGGGAAACACATCCGCAAACTCTTAGACAACAGGTACTCCCTCAAGGTTAGGACTCTTCACTTTGGTATCCACAACATGTGCTAAGAACGCCTTACATCCTTATCGTAGCAACTTCTCCACCACCATATCAGATACCAAACATGTCGGAAGAATCTTCCTACCTCCTTGGAAGATCCACTTCTCACCATCATCAGCAAACACCACTTGCTTAGAACCACAGTCCAACACAACCTTATACCTCTCTAGGGTATCCATCCCAAGGATCACATTAAATCCATACATATCAAGTGGTATAAGATCCACTTGTACGTTGTGTCCCGAAAAGGATAGGACACAAGATGGACACACCTCTCGAAGCATCAAGGAACCATCAAGAGGGGTTTCTAACAACAAGCTATCTTTCTTACAACTAACAGGTAAAAGACAGCTATCAAGCATACTATGAGCGATAAAAGAGTGCGTAGCACCCGGGTCAAGCAGAATAGATATAAAGCAAGAAGAAGACAAATCAGAATGAAATAACTCCATCAGACCTGCCACCACTCACGGGTTGACTATCGCCTCTGGCTGACTCATAGCATAGAATCGATCCATTACTTGTTGTCCACATCCTATGCTTCCTTGGGCATACAATCCTTCTTGCGACGCTTGACTGCATCCTCACCCTCTGGCACCACTAAACTGTTGTCTATCTAACCCCTGTTGATTCTGTCTCAGCTGTTGCGTCACTTCGACATCTCTCCTTGGGCAATTTGACTTCAAATGCCCTGTCTATCCACAGAGATAGCAAGACATGCCCTCTAAATACGGCCTAGATGGCCCTGTCACTGCTACTGAGGTTGTGTTGTAAGCCCTGGATGGCGAATAACCACGCCCTCTTTCTTTACTCGAAGACCACTGTGATGGTGTACTAGAACCTTGCCTTACAGAAGGTGCAGAAAACCTTGACTTCTTGTGGCTGTCAAACCTCTGTCTCTGGAACTGAGCAGGCCTTTTCTTGGACATAGTCTCTCTCTTTTCTCAGACTGACCGTTCAATCCTTCGGATAGACTCCACAAACGTGGCAAACCACTCTCAGTTTTCTAAAGCAGAAGCAGGTGTCGATAGCTCGACACTCAAACCTTTCTCAAAATGTTTGATCTTCTCATCATCTGTCACTGCCATGTGAGGACAAAACCTCAGAAGGTCCATAAAATTAGCTTCATACTCGGTGATGCTCATAGATCCTTGGTGCAGATGCTCGAACTGACTGATCTTCTCATCTAGATACATCTTCGGGAAGTATCGACCCACGAACTCCCACCGGAAGACGTCCCAACAGATCACCTCACTGGGTCGCTTCTCCTCCTCTATAGCCCACCAGTGGCTGGCACTACCTTTCAAAAGGTAGACAACGTGCTTGACTTTGTCTGCTCCGGGGATGTTAAGGATCTAGAAGGCCTTCTCAAGACCTGTTAGCCACAGATCTGCATGTGCTGGATCAGTCATTCCAGCATAATCCAAAGCTCTGACTCGGCAAAGCTGCTTGAAGGTCTTCCCAATACCCGAAGATTTACCATGCGGAGCCTGTGCTCTTGGCGGAGGCACTGGCAATCTATCCACCATGTGATTCATCGTTGCCATTACCTGTCCCATAAGGTGCTGGTGGACAGGATTCTCAACAATGGCTGGGTCGATTTGGGAGACCTCAGGCACCCGATCTTCATGTTCCTGCATACTCTCTCCATCAACTGATGCAGCAGCACTGCTCTCAGCAGCATGTTCTTCATGATTTCCAAACATCTTTTAGCTTTATCTTATGTTGGGGGCAGAAGTCATTATGAGAAAATCTGGAGAAAATCACAAGAACAGACACAAACCTAGTCCTAGATCCCTGTAGACTCAGCGAACCTAGAGCTCTGATACCAAAACTTATTATGACATCTCGCTATCACACAGACAACGAAATGCCATGCAAAAATGTGTAGAACATCCATAAACCACATGTTACCAGAAATATAGGTTAATTAAAACTGATTGTGGAACACAGATAAATAAAGAAACTATTACATCTAGATCCTTATCCTGCAAGGAAACATGTTATATAAACATACATAAACCTTGATATGTGTCCATAAGCACAAAGAGTTCACTACCTATTTATATAAAGAACAGGTCGTACCAGGCCAACAGTAGGATAAACAAGCTACATCAGCTATACATCATGAAACGTCATCAAAACACCTCCAAGGACTTGAGAGTACAGGGATGACTCTAGGACTCTACTATAAAACAACCAAAACAACAACATATCCATCTCTTACCTCCTACTATTCTTCTTGCTGCTCGGCCGCAACCTCACGACCACCACCACGTCTAGCACGATCACCTAAAAAGGTTTAAAACCAGCGGGGTGAGACACACAGTCCCAGCGAGAAACATAACTCCTTGCTGAACTATAAAACTTTAGAGGAGCTAGAATAGATAAAGCAGATAACTGATATAAGCAGCTCATATATACGGCATACTGAACAGAACTAACTTTATTAACAGCTTACCAAGATATCCAGGAGGCATATAACCAGATTTTCTTTATGGAACATGATTGACAAGATAAGCTTTATAAGAACTTATCACAAGATATGAGGAATGTACAAATAACTGCAAGATATAACTAGGGCAACTATACAAGCAAGGCCTCAACCAATGTTCCGTGTTTTGCCTTAAGTAATACATACTATATAGCTATATTACAATTTTATTATGCCCTGAGGAAGTGATTCGTACCACTCAAATCCAACCTTTGGCTGCGAAGCCCAAAACCGGTGCCATACAAGGTCAATGGGAGAGCCGGACTCCATGACCTTACCTCCTCATGGTCAGTGCACGATATCCAAAGCAAGACCACAACCTCTTGCTTAAGTGGCCTCAGCCACAGGGTCAGCTCTGCAGTTGCACTCTAATCCTCCTATTTTCGGCAAGGAGAAACCCCACATATTCAAAAATATGCGCTCCAGGTAATCCCGCGGGATAAACCTATTTCACCATCACCTGCTACTGACGATGATGGATCTATGGCCAGGGAAAACTACATGAAAGGTTCCTCTGTAATTAATTAGTATTTTTTTAAGTGTATTGCAAGATTCAACCAGGTTATGTAACATGCAATTATAACAAAGCATAGGGATCCAACATCACATGTTACCACTTGGCCTCTTGCCAAACATCTAGATCCATCATAAGGATCACTGGGACTCAATCCCATCATCAGGGCACACATTGTCATTCCATGGGTAACACCCATCACATAGTACTGGATTCATCATACCCATGATGTTCCACCTCATGTTACTATCGTGTCGTTACCATGGCCTCATCGTACAACTGTTACCTGCATGGTTATTGAAGTCACAAAGGAGCAACGATGCTTATACAAGGAACATGTACAACTTCTTACTTTATTATGAGAGTCGACCATGCAACATAGATGAGTGTATCAAAGTACAACATTTCTACATATGTGTCAAGCGTAACAGCCTCATATAGCAAAGCATAACAAGCATTAGGGTTACCAACCGAACACATGGTACAACCCTCACTATAGGTGTATCGAGTAAGGAACAACCCTCACCAAAAGCATCTTAGGTAAGGGATAGCCCTCACCAAGGGTACATCTATTACAACCAACCTATCCAACTGTGTCGTCCAGCACTATCAGCCAACACCCAACCTGGGCAACCCCTATATCGGGCAACACCCAACAACTAGTAATAGGAAGCTCTCAACCTATGATGCCCAGGCATGCAACACCCCATGACGGGAAACGCGTTGCAGCAGACTGTTGGACAACACCATCCATATCTCTCGTCACAAAGATAGCTCATCAAAACCATATCGGTCAAAGGAACAAAGAAGAAATGACTATAAGCACTCTATGAACCAGCCTATGACGCCCAAGAGACACACCATCACAATGGGAAAGAACCCATAACCACGTTGTGTCGGGTGATGCCATTGATGGGCAACACCGTGTCGGGCAATGCCTCACAGCAATGCGTCACAGCAGGCAACACCCATCTCGCCTGACACAACAACACAGCAGCAACCTGCTATATCGGCCAAAGAAAACAAAGAGGCAGCAAGCTACCTTAATGCCCAAAGAAACTCTAATGTCCAGGCTAGGTTCATACATATCGGCTAAAGGTTAGAGCTCACCTCACAACTCAAGGAAGGAGGGGTGTTGCTCAGTCACCATGGCATGGCCTAACCATGTCGTCTAGGGTACTCAAGAGAACATATCCGGCACACACTATATCACCCAAGAGCATATCAGCCAATAACATCTAGGGGTAAAGATCCATGCTGGTCAGAAGATCAATAAGACATCCATCAAGCATATCGCCCAAGCTCATCCCTAGAAAAAGGATATCGAGCACCACCTTACACAAAATGATCTTGGGCAGCAAGACATCTTGGGTTATCAAAGGTATCAAGTTGATCATCTTCAACCCCAAGACTGCCACCAAGAAACCCCCAACGGTCAAGAGAGTTGTCTCACCTCTCAACAACCAAGTGAGAGGGGTTTTGCACAACTTCCATCACATATCGGGCACCAAGGTGGGTTATCACCATATCGACCAACCCACCAACCACAACTAGGTCAAGACCAACCAAAGGCTCACCTCTAAAGTTCATGGCAAGAGAGGGGTGTTGCCCAAGCAACTAGAGTATAGACTCACCTCTCAATGACTAAGGAAGAGAGGGGTTTTTCCCATACCACTAGAGCTCAAGCTCACCTCTCAAAACCAAAAGGAGAGAAAGGAGTTTTGCCCCAAGAACACACCACACACACCATTGAATTAGGACACCCTAGGCTCACCTCTCAACAACTAAGTGAGAGGGGTTTTTCCCAAAGAACCCTAATCTAATGGTTCGGCCAACAAGGTCCAATGACACATCTAAACAACATAACCATGTCATCATATCCCACAACGTCAAGGCACATACTAGAGCAAAGATATTATTAACAAGATAAGCATGGCCGATCAAGATAGAATATAACAAAGCATCATGGTAAGAAGGTAGTATAGTTAGGATTAGGAGTTATGTAGCCCGCCTAAAGATCCAAGCTCCAAGGCACCACCTTCGGTCAACACAAAGAAGAACAACATATAAACACCATGGCTGAAGAAGAAGAAGAAGAAGAAGAAGAAGAAGGTTCCAAGGAAAGGGAGAGATACCTACCACAAGAGAAGGAAAGGGACAAGCTATCAAGGTGTGTCGCCCAACACACCAGCAGTATCGGCCACCACTTGCTCCACTCTTATCCTATCTCGACCACCAAAAGAAGGGAATCAACTAGAGGAACCAAAGAGCCTAGCAAGAAAAAGAGGGGTTCATTTATATACTAAGGGGTGAAGGGGAAGAGCAAGGCAAGGTGGCACCCTCCCCTAGCACACTTGTCAAAGGGTTATGCCACATGCTAGCACCCAAAACCACTTGTCCATGACTTGCCACCCACTTAGCAAAGCAACGACCACTTGTCCAAAGATGGTGACACAAATGAGTCTAGGTCAAGAGGGTGTGTGTTGCCCAACATGGAAACCTGACACACCATGGTCAACACAGCCCCTTGCTCGACACAACCAGCACTCCTAGCCGATACACCAAGGTCCAACCCGATACAAGCTCCAACAAGGCTCAACACAACAAAAACAAGGCTCAGCAAAGCCCAAAGCTACTCAAATGAAGAGCCCATCCCATCCTTTCAACCCTAGAGGATGCAAGGAGAGAGAAAGATATCTCTCAAGGTGAAAAACTTGCTCACAAACCCTATAACTTGAGTAAATTGCAAGTTGCACCTCAACCTCTCAACAAAGCACAAACAAACCCTAATCACAACTCAGGTGATTAGGCAAGCCTCTAAACACAAGGTTTAGGCAAAGCAAACAGGGTAATCCCAAAACGGAGGTCAGGGTCCTTACAGGTAGACCCTTAGACTCATAACTCCTTCATTCTTTCAAGGATCAACCTTGTCATATAGTTACTTGACAAGCTAGGTGTCTTATTATATTCTCATACCACACACCATCACACAAAAGGGTAGGTGTATCAGGTTCAATCCCTCATCTTGGGTTTCCCACCAACTTGGGTAAATTATGCCATATCGTGCATTAAGTATGAGTTGAACCTGATATCGTTCACAAGGTAGGAGTAGGTACTTTCCCTATCCTTCAAGGGGTATCATTCATATCTTCCATGTGGTATCACTCACCACTTATATTGGCTTACCCATCACTTAGGAATTACCCAATTCTATATCGTTTAGAGTGTTCACTATCTCTTATTGTGCAAGATATGTAGTTTTTGATTTGTATTGAATATAAGGGTAAATGGGTATCTCCCATATGGCGCATATCGTGTATGAGCTATCCATTATCCCCATATCATATTAACCCCATCTCAGGTCCCATATCGGGTTAAGGTGTTCCAACCATATCGGGTTACACCTTGTTCTTGAATCCATACCTTATATCGTGCAATAGGGTTTACTTAAATATACATATCATGCACCAGATGTGTGCTTCAAGATATTGTGTACCAGAGATATATTATATGATCATATCATGCAAGAGCACTTGCAATTCTTCATTCATATCGGGTTACCCAAACTAGGGTTCCATATCAGTTTACAAGTAAACCTTGTATCATGCATGGAGTCTTTACTCGACTTCCTATCGTGCAATAAGTTGATGGTTAACTCCATATCGTGTTTTAAAGTATAAGCTACAACTTCATATCGTGCAAGGGGATATCATCTCACAAACATATCGTGCAAATAATGTTTGCACATACCCATATCGGGTTAGAGCTACTTGTGTGTATGTGTGAACCCGATATCACTATATAAAGTGATACCATCTTCTTCAAGCTCTATACCATAGTTCTAACTGTTATAGTTCATGGAAACATGTCTAAGAAACTACTATAACTCATAATTTCATCAACTATTTCAAACAATTTTGGAATTTAAAAGTAGTTCATTAAGTATAGCAATTTAGATGATAAATAATAACATCATAGAGTTCAAGTTATATAACCCGCATTGTGAACAACTTCAAGGCTCCAAGCTCCAAAGATTCACATCCTAAGGTTTAAGAAAAACTTCTCCAAGGTCCAGGGCTCGTTCACAACTCCTCCATGGACAAGAGATCACCATAGTTAAGCACTCGGTGAAGAAGGAAAGAAAAGAATATCCATAACCTGATATCCTACTTCAACCCAGGTTGAAGGTGACCAAAGCCTTACCTAAAGCTTGATGCTCGAGCTCTCCTATCTCCTTGAGCTGCTTTGCACAATACCTAAGGGTATTTTCACAATATCTCCAAGGGGAATGGTTATGAGGATCGTAAACTTTCATAAGTTGGTGAAAGGTGGAGTATATATACTTGATTTCATGAGATAAAGCATATATGAGGTGTCTTCTCCTCATGCTACTACATGAGATGTGGCCATGCATGGTTGACACGTGGCCATGAATGCAAACATGTATGTCTTGTCATTAAAGAGTCTTGGGGATAACCTAGAGACAATATCTCGGCCCTTACTTATCTTGTTGGGCAAGTTATCTCATCTTTATCTCATTAAATAAGCAACCTGATACACTTTTTGTAAGGAACTTTACAACTCATCATGGGCCACCTCCTTGAGGTGTTCTACCCGTCATGGCCTTTGACAAGGCTCAACAAACTGATAGGAGGCTCCCCCTTTGGCTCCTTGGACGATAGGGCTCCTTATATCAAGTCTATAACTCGATACAACACATATAAGGCTCTTGCCTTCAACTCATTCTTGGTCCTTCATTACCAAGAGTATCACCACTCAAAGGTGATTCAAACATAGTGTATCCTTCTTTATATTTTCTCTAAAAGATACATAAAGGGAGTAGGGACACTCTAGAGGTGTTAATTTACATTTTAACCCCACATATTGGGTAAATTACAATTTGTACCAAAATTGGTGCACAAAGTACTAGCATTGTTTAAACAAGTTATAACTTGGGGTTTAGGCTTTCCACAAGCCACCACTTAGCGTAACTCTCTTCCTTATTATACTAAAACACTTAGGACACATTCCACATGTGAAATTTGCAATTTAACCCCTCATCTTGGGTAAATTGCAATTTTCACTCAGACTTTCATATAATGCACACATAGTTTGTAATTAAGCTCAAACTTGAAAACAAACTTCACGAAAAGCCTTAATTTCTTTTTAAAAGATTAGAATCATTTTGTAAGTATCTTATTTAAGCAAAACTTCTAGGGTTAGGCCATAACCCAGGTCAGGGGTATTACAAAAAGATAACAACATAACTTCATAACCATTCCAAGGGAAAGAAGTAAACACATCATTTGTCCTTAGATTAGGGTTAGAGTTCCATGTGTAGCCGATTAGGGTTGTATAACTATACTCAAACACTAAACCCTAAGTATGAAATCTCACATATCCTTGGAACATTTAGGGTTGAGGAACATGATTAGGGTTGCTTAAACCATCTAAATAGGACTAGACATGGTTCTACCATTGCTCATATACAAGTGTCAATTAGGTGTTCAAGTGCATGTGTCAACTACCCACTACTCATGTGTTGTGAACACCCACTATACATGGGTCACAACCACACACATCCAAGGTGTCTCGACCGTGACACAACCAAGGTGTTCTGATCGCAACACCTCCACATGTCTCGACCCATACTCAAGCATATCTCGATCCTTCATGACCCTAGGGTTTCGACCACCCAAGGTGTTTGCATGTCGTGAGCACCACAACCATGATGTCTCTATTGGGAAATATGGGAATAGGGTGTAGCAATAGAAACAAAAATTTATCTATCCATATTCCCCAATTCAGCAAGATCGCGTCAACTACTATGAAATAGGAAGGATGGTTTTAGCAAGTTATACCTGGTCTTGGAGCAAGTCCAGTGAAAACACTTGCTTCTTTGCAATTGTTGATAAGTTGCTCTTGGATGGTGGTTATGCTACTCCTAGTCTTCACCATGAGCAATGTCTGCACAACCTCTGTAGCGACTCCAGTGGTCTCTCTACGGACTGTAGGTTGACTTTTCTCTTCGAGCAGTAGCCAAATGAATCATGCCTCTAGAGTAGTCCACATGGACCAACTAGAACTCTTGTCATTCACAAAGAATGAACGGGATGGAGTTGTCCTCCCTATTGATGTACTAGTCATCAACCTGCTCTCCCACAACAACAAATTCTCAATTGTTCTCTCACGTTGGCTATCCCTCCTTTTTAGGTAGGACTTGCCCGGGCTCTCTTGGTTACCACAGCTAGTGAGGGAAACAATTGTCAGAGGAACTGATTCTCAATTATCTGTGTTGTTCAGTTGTCCTCTGGGAAGCCCCCAATGTTGGCTAAATGGACATCATCAAAATCCCTTTGTTTTGAAAATAACAAACATTTCATTCTTGTGGATCTAATGTGTTGTTTTAGTGTTGTAGGAACTAGGTGGATGACACAACTTTGGAAGATCTAAATTCTCACAATGTGTTAATTTCATGATTGTAATCAAATGTAAAAACTTGTACAAGTATATAATGTACAAGTACTTAGATATCATGTAAATCAAGCGTTTAGATCTTCCCTAGCCATTCACAACACTTAGATAGGTCATCCCATATAATAGTGTCACAAATGCACACTCATACACACACTTAGTATTCATCTAGAACCACCAAAATAGAGACATTCTCAGTCAAACTATTAGTCGACCAAGACACACTCGGTCGAACATCTTCTCGACCAAGAGTCTCCCGGGTTAATCCTTCTAAAAGGTTCTATAGCCATTAGACCTAGCAGATAAGGTGGTTGGGAGTTGGAATTGAACATTATATACACTTGCTCCAGACTGTCCCTCGGTTGATGAAGTCCTCGACCGAATGACTCTCGGTCGACAAACTTCTTGATTGAGAAGAACTCTGTCTGCTCTTTTCAGAATTAATAAACTAGTCGTTGCTAAAGCATTTAGTGGATACCTAACGGCTAGTTGAGCACTTAGAACCCCCTATAAAGTGTCTAGAATGTCCTTAAGAATTCATAGGCCATTCCTATAAATAGGACATGCCTTAGGACACCCAAAATACACTTGTGCAACACTTGAGCATACATACTTGCAATCAACAATCTATTCTTGTGAGCAATTGAGCAACTCTAGCATTTGCTAATCCTTTCCATTGCTACAAGCTCATGTCCTATAGGCTAGAATCTCCTTTCCACCATACTTACACTTTCACACACATTGGTTAGGAGATCAAAATGCTTGATATAGGAAATCAAGCCTTGTGCTACAACGGTAATTGTAATTTCCATTTTCCCTTCTTGTTCCTTCTTATTGCTTGTACTCTCCTTGCTACTCCTAGGGTTGGAGGCTGCGGATTGGAGAGGGAGCTATCTTCTTAGGTAGAGAAGGATCTTCTCGGTGGAGAAGGAGGACTTTGACTACTTCTAGAAGGTCTCAACGGGAAGCTACTTCAAGGAGGAAGGCTACTTCAAGGGGGAGCTTGAAGTTACTTCAAGTGAAGGCTACTTCATAGTTGGTGAGACGACTTTGGGTGAAGGTTGTCCAAAGGGTGAGGAAGGTATTTGTAATTTTGTGTAACATCCTAAAAATGTAATAAAATTCAAATACGTTCAAATCCCAATTGGAAACAATTTGGTAGTGGACTGACTCCCTTAGATTTTGCTAAGGGTGGAACCACTCTAAACACCTTGCCTCTTTCTTCTTATCTCAATTGTGGTTGCTTGAGTTGAATTATTGTTAAAATATTTATAAAACCCTATTCACCCCCCCCCCCTCTAGTGGTTTTTCATTTGGTATCAGAGTAAGGATTCAAGGAACTCTAACAAAGTATTAAAGAATGGGTGATGGGGTACTCAACAACCTCAACTTGGAAGGGATACTCGTGGCTAGACCTCCACCTTTTGATGGCACTAACTACACCTACTGGAAGAGGAGGATGTAGTTCTACTTCCAGGGAATTAGCTAGGATCTCTGGAGGATGGTGTCAAATCCATATGACTTTCCTCAAACAGAGTATGCAACTTGGGATGCTAATACGGTAAGATCAGCCCCAATGAATGCAAAAGTTGTAAGTATACTCTATTGTTCAATTTCTGTTGGTGAATTCAATAGAATATCAAATTGTGAAACAACATATGAGATATGTCATAGACTCTTTATTACCTATGAAGGAACTGTTCAAGTTATAAATTCCAGAATTGGCATGCTTAAACAAAAGTTTGAACAGTTTCGTATGGAAGCAAATGAGTCTATTAGTGAAATGTATGCAAAGTTTTCTTCTATTGTTAATGGTTTGAATGCATTAGGTAAAGCCATTAGTGAAGAAGATCAAGTGTCAAAAATTCTTAGGTCTCTTCCTCCTAAGTACAAGCCTAAGGTGACCGCAATTGAAGAAGCCAATGATCTCACCCGACTAAGGATGGAGCAACTCATTGGCAACTTAGAGCACATGAAGCAACCTTAGAGGAGGAAGAAAGACGAGGGTGTGAACTTCAACAAGGAAGAAAGAAGGACATGGATTTCAAGGCTACAAAGGTCATCACTCAAGAAAGTGATGAAACAAGTGATGGAGATGAGGGAGAAGAAGCTTTAATTGTAAATGGTAAGAAATATAGAAGATTTAAATCTAAAAAAATTATTAGTTCTTCTTCTTCTTCCTCTCCTAGGTGTTTTGAATGTGGAAAGAAGGGACATCTCAAGAATGAATGTCCTAAAGCAAAGAAAGTAAAGAAAAGCTCATCCAAGAAGAAGGGAGAAAAAGTATACAAAGTTGCATGGGATGAGTCAAGTGATAGTGAAAGTGGAGAAGAGAATGTGGAGTGTCTCATGGCCAAAGAAGATGATAGTGATGATTCTGAAGAGGTAAGCCTTCTTGATTTGCCAAAAGAAGATCTAATTGTTAGTCTACAAGATACTCATGACAAATATGTTGATTGCAAAAAGAAACTAAAGAAGGTTACTAGAACTAATGAGGATCTATATGCTAGATTGAATAATCTTTCTTTCGAAAAGGATAGTATTGCTTCTAAAAATTTGACCTTGAAATCATTTTTAAATGATTGCAATATGAAGTTGCTTACTTTAGAAACAAATCATGATCTTCTTTCTCAAGAAAAGGTTGATTTGCTTGCAAAACTGAATAATTTTCAGACTCAACCTATCCTATGTAATCATCTAGATTATGATGCTATTGTTAAGGAAAGAGATGATTTATCATCTAATCTAGATCAAGAAAAGTTAGATATCCAAAAGAAAATTGATGAGATTGATAAGTTACAAAATGAAGTTAGTAGCTTAAGAAACAATGATATTCTTGATAAGATCCTAAAGAACTCTTCTGGTTATAGTGGAAGAAGAGGTTTAGGATATGTTCCAAAAGAAAACTCTTATCAACCAATACCTAGGAGAACTCAAGCACCCAAGACCAAGATCATGTTTGTACCCAAGAACACAACTCAAAATCCTAAAAAGAGAAATGAAATTGATTCTATTTGTTGTCATTATTGCTTGCGTCTTGGACATTATTCCTTTTCATGTCCTTACAAGAAAAAGGATGTTGACTTAGTATGGGTTCCAAGACCCCAAACTTAGCAAATTTAATATTATTAAGTTGAGATTTGACCTAAAACTTCATTTGAATATCTTAATGTCTCATCTCAACTAAATAGAATGGTACCTTAGCATATTACAATGATTTAAGCCCAAATCAACATAAACAGATTGTTGAAAACAAAATAGAAACAATCTCGATCGACAAATAGTTCGACCGAGACACTCCTCGATCGACAAATTATTCAAACAAAGGAATTCTTGGACCAAATCTGAAATCTGTAGTTAAAAACAGTAACAATCTCGGTCGAGAAATTGTCGATCGAGTCAAGGTCGTTAAAGTATTTATCGACCAAATGAGGTTCTGAGAAGCTTAAATTATTAATCATGTTCAGTTTATCATTAAGAGTACCTAACCATAATGGACCATCACATGGGTGCCAAAATCCATATTTTGTTGCAGGATTGGGTGGTTGATAGTGGATGCTTCAAACACATGACCGGAAATAAGGATGCTTTTCAAACTTTTGAAGAAAAGATAAGTGGAACAGTCACTTTTGGAGACAATGGTAAAGGTAAAATTGTTGGAATAGGTAATATTGGTACAAACCTTGAAATAAAGAATGTTTTACTTGTTGATGGTTTGCACCATAATTTAATAAGTGTCAGACAATTATGTGATAGTGGATATGATGTTTTATTTAACAAAAATTGTTGCAAGTTACTAATAGAAAACACTACAAATGTTGTTTATGAAGGAAAAAGAGTTGGAAATCTATATATCCTTAGACCTAACTCTATGCGATCTGTAGTTGGAAAATGCTTACTTGCAAAAGAAAATTCTTTACAACTATGGCATAGAAAATTAGGTCATGCTAGTTCATATGTTATAAAAAAACTAGTTAAATATGATCTTGTTCGTGGTTTGCCTAAGTTGTCTTTTGATCAATCTGAAAATTGTGAACCACATACTTTGGGTAAACAAACTAAAACTTCTTTTAAACCCAAAAACATGCTTAGCACCAGTAGATCACTAGAACTTATTCATATGGATTTGTTCGGACCTATGAGGACACAATCTATTGGTGGAAAAAGACATTGCTTTGTTATTGTTGATGACTACAGTAGATATACATGAGTACATTTTCTTGCAAATAAAGATGATACTATTCAAGTTTTCATACAATTTTGTTCAAAGATTGAAAATCAATTACAAAATAGAATATGCACAATTAGAAGTGATCGTGGTGGAGAATTTGAGAATCATCTATTTGAAGAATTTTGCACATCTCAAGGCTACACTCACAATTTTTCTGCTCCACACACTCCACTACAAAATGGCATAGTTGAAAGGAAAAATCGGTCATTACAAGAAATGGCTAGGACTATGATGCTTGAACATAATACACCTAAAACATTTTGGGATAAAGCAGTAAACACGGCTTGTTATGTGCTAAATAGAGTAACCGTACACTCTTATTTGAAGAAAACACCATATGAAATCATGTATACTAAGAAACCAAGGGTTGACTATTTTCATACTTTTGGCTCAACTTAATATATCTTGAACACAAAAGATGATAGAGAAAAGTTTGACTCTAAATCATAAAAAGCATTTTTCTTGGGATATTTAACTTCTAGTAAAGCATTTAGAGTTTACAACACTATCTCTAGAAAAGTTGAATAATCTATTCACATTACTTTTCATGAAGAACTAAGTACTGAAAATAATGATGTAGTTGATATTACTCATCAAGTAGAAAATCTAACCATATCAACTAAAGATGATCAAAATGCTAAAAATGATCAACAAGTTGAGACACAACAACCCGTTCCTACACTCATTAAGGATCATCCTCAAGAACTAAACATTGGAAATCCTAATGATAAAGTAAAAAACTCATTCATCTTTTAGAGATGTTGCAAATATGGCATTTGTATCTATAATAGAACCCAAGAAAGTAATTGAATCTCTAAAAGATGATTATTGGATAATGGTTATGCAATACGAATTAAACCTATTTACTAAGAATGGTGTATGGGACTTAGTTCCTAAACCTCAAGATAAAATCATCATTGGAACTAAATGGGTTTTTCGTAATAAATTGAATGAAGTTGGGGAAGTAGTAAGAAATAAAGCTAGGTTGGTAGCACAAGGGTATAATCAACAAGAAGGAATAGACTTTGATGAAACCTATGCACCCGTGGCAAGACTTGAAGCTATTAGAATTTTATTAGCCATAGCTGCCCACAAAAACATCAAACTATTCCAAATGGATGTAAAAAGTGCATTTCTCAATGGAATCATACAAGAAGAAGTATATGTTGCTCAACCACCTGGTTTTGAAATTCTGGAAAAAGGTGACTATGTATACAAACTCAAGAAATCACTCTATGGGTTAAAACAAGCACCTACAAATTGGTATGAACGGCTAAAAAATTATCTTTTTGATAATAGCTTTGCAATTGGAAATTCAGATTCTACTCTATTTTTCAAAACATATGAATCCAATTTTTGGTTGTTCAAATCTATGTTGATGATATTATCCTTGGTGAATCCAATGAATCTTTATGTACGCAATTCAGTAATATTATGCAAAAGGAATTTGAAATGAGTCTCATGGGAGAATTGACTTTCTTTCTTGGTTTTCAAATAAAGCAAACGCCCGCTGAGATTTTTATAAGACAAGAAAAGTATACAAATGAACTTTTAAAATGCTTTGGGATGACAAATTGCAAACATGCTACCACACCAATGAGTACCTCTACTAAAATTGACAAAGATGAAAATGGGGAACCCATTGATGATTCTTTGTATAGAGCCATAATTGGTAGCTTACTTTACTTAACCACTTCTAGACCGGACATCATGTTTTCCGTTGGACTTTGTGCTAGATTTCAATCACAACCTATGCAAACTCATTTTCAAGTCGTCAAACAGATTTTAAGATATTTAGCCGACACTACAAGTTATGGTCTATGGTATCCTAAAGGACAATCTTTGGACTTCAAAGCTTATACCGATGCTGATTACGCTGGTTGTCGAATTGATCGAAAGAGCACAAGCAAAAGTTGTTTCTTGTTAGGAAGAGCCTTAGTATCTTGGTTTAGCAAGAAACAAAACACGGTTGCCCACTCTACAACTGAAGTTGAATATATGGCAGCCGAGTCTTGTTGTGCTCAAGTGCTTTATATGCAACAAGTTTTAAACGATTATGGTTTTACATTTTCATCCACGCCTATCTTTTGTGACAATACAAGTGCTATAAACTTGGCACATAATCCTATTTTACATAGTCATGCCAAACATATTGAAATATGTCATCATTTTCTAAGGGATCATATCTCTAAAAATCATGTATCCCTTCATCATGTTGATACGGAAGATCAACTGGCTGATATTTTCACAAAACTGCTTCCATTAGATCAATTCAATAAAATAAGGAAGCAACTACTCATTACTCCCTTAGAAGATGTTTTCTTTGACATTTGTGCTTCTTAAATCGATTGGTTTTTCTGATCCTTACATTTTGGCTTCAAATGGACATCCTTTCAAATGATTTGATGGTTATATTTTTGAAAGGGGAGAACAAATTAAGGGGGAGTTTTAACACATGATATTAACAGATATCTTTTTGAAGTGACAAAAGGGGGAGAAATAATATAAATCTTAAATATTCAATCAATGAGTTTCATAATCTCTTGGCTTTACATTAACAATTGCTATATTCCGTAAGAGTTGGACTTTATGTTCCACACTTCTTTGGGAATAATAAGCACACATTCCATAAACAAGAGAAGGAATACACAAGGTAAATCTCAGGTATGAAACTCAACTCATTTTAAAATTATTTGATTTATATTTAGAAATGTTTGTCATGTTCAAAAAGGGGGAGATTGTTGGCTAAATGGACATCATCAAAATCCCTTTATTTTGAAAATAACAAACATTTCATTCTTGTGGATCTAATGTGCTATTTGAGTGTTGCAGGAACTAGGTGGATGACACAACTATGGAAGATCTAAATGCTCACAATGTGTTAATTTCATGATTGTAATCAAATGTAAAAACTTGTACAAGTATATAATGTACAACTACTTAGATATCATGTAAATCAAGCATTTAGATCTTCCCTAGCCATTCACAACACTTAGATAGGTCATCCCCTATAATAGTGTCACAAATGCACACTCATACACACACTTAGTATTCATCTAGAACCACCAAAACAGAGACATTCTCGGTCGAACTATTAGTTGACCGAGACACACTCGGTCGAACATCTTCTCGACTGAGAGTCTCCCGGGTTAATCCTTCTAAAAGGTTCTATAGTCGTTAGACCTAGAAGACAAGGTGGTTGGGAGTTGGAATCGAATGTTATATACACTTGCTCCATACCGTCCCTCGGTCGACGAAGTCCTCGACCGACTGACTCTCGATCGACAAACTTCTTGACCGAGAATAACTCTGTCTGCACTTTTCATAATTAATAAACTAGTCATTGCTAAAGCAATTAGTGGATACCTAATGTCTAGTTGAGCACTTAGAACCCCCTAGAAAGTGTCTAGAGCATCATTAAGCATTCATAGGCCATTCCTATAAATAGGACATGCCTTAGGACACCCAAAATACACTTGTGCAACACTTGAGCATACATACTTGCAATCAGCAATCTATTCTTGTGAGCAATTGAGCAACTCTAGCATTTGCTAATCCTTTCCATTGCTACAAGCTCGTGTCCTATAGGCTAGAATCTCCTTTTCACCATACTTACACTTTCACACACATTGGTTAGGAGATCAAAACGCTTGATATAGGAAATCAAGCCTTGTGCTACAACGGTAATTGTAATTTCCATTTTCCCTTCTTGTTCCTTCTTATTGCTTGTACTCTCCTTGCTACTCCTAGGGTTGGAGGCTGCGGATTGGAGAGGGTGCTATCTTCTCAGGTGGAGAAGGAGGACTTTGGACTACTTTTAGAAGGTCTCAACGGGAAGCTACTTCAAGGAGGAAGGCTACTTCAAGGGGGAGCTTGAAGTTACTTCAAGTGAAGGCTGCTTCATAGTTTGTGAGACGACTTCGGGGTGAAGGTTGTCCAAAGGGTGAGGAAGGTATTTGTAATTTTGTGTAACATCCTAAAAAGGTAATAAAATTCAAATACTTTCAAATCCCAATTGGAAACAATTGGGTAGTGGATTGACTCCCTTAGTTTTTGCTAAGGGTGTAACCACTCTAAACACCTTGCCTCTTTCTTCTTATCTCAATTGTGGTTGCTTGAGTTGAATTATTGTTAAAATATTTATAAAACCCTATTCACCCCCCCATAGTGGTTTTTCACCCAATACCCCTCTATATATAGCAGAGGCTAGGTTCAAGGTTCCCAGTTGTTATCCAATACAGGATAAAGGTACGGGACTGGAAAGAACTGGAAGATCTTGAATTTTCACAACCTGCAACAGCCAAAACGGCCATTTCACACACCCAGACAGTTGTCTGGTGCACGAGACAGTCGTCTCACACATTCAAATGGCCATTTGGTAGTTCCCAATCTGAAATGAATCTGACTATTTCAAATTCAGCTAATATCTCATATTAATTTCCTTATTCCTTGAGTAAAGAACAATCAAAACTATTTGGGAAACATCCCGAACCTTTATTCGACCCAATTGGGCCATCTCACCCAAGCAAGATGCTCATCTCACTCACCCAGATAGCCGTCTGGTGAGTTGAGTCGAGTCGGTCGGTTCAATCACATTGAACTAGTCGGTTCAAGGGTAGAACATAACCAAATCGATCTCTGATCAACCTAACCCCCAAACTGCCATCTCAACTACTTGAGACACCCGTCTGGCTGCCCAAGCGGTCATCTCACCCAGTGAGATGGTTGTTTGGCAGACTTGGTCAGTCAATCAAGCAATCAGTTGTGTGAATTGAATACCTAAGCACTTAAGTGATCAATCTAATCATCATTCAAGATCAAACTCCTTTTCTAGATGAGTTCCTATGTGTGTGACCCTATAGGTCCCATATCATGTTAGCAGTGAATGTCCATAACTAGCTTATGACATCACAAGCAAAGAGTGGTGCCTAGTCGCACATTAGTGCTACCCAAGTGAAATGAAAAGTTTGAGAATAACTTCAACCTACAATCTGTGTAAGGTGTTGTAGTGATTGTATAATTCCTTTGTCTCTGATATCCAGGATGAACTCGAGGCATGGTTGGTCATCCTCTACACATTCAATCCATGTTTCTTGAATGAAGAGCAGACTGTCTGAGATAATGTGACATCAATATCATATATTGATTCACATGTGCATGTGCATGTGTTTCTCAGTCTCCACTAATCAAGTGGCCAGAATATAATACTCCTGTAGGAGGGACAAATCCATATCTATCACTCACAGTCTATCCCCATGTGTCAAAGTCACCCAATCATCACCGTTATAACAACCCATGTTTTAGGACTGCGTTTGATGATGTCAAAGTGTACCCAATGACACGTGACGAGTGTAGTGATTTTAGGTCTAAGAATCACAATCACACCTTCACTATGAGAGATGATTGTGACCACAAAACCATGTGTCACTCTCAAGGTGGGTCTGTCTGATGCATTATTCTCTAACATGTATCTTTGTGCTTGGTTTGATATTGCCATATCATGACTAAGTGAGATTCTGTCATCAACCAACTCACACTCTGATCTTATGTATTATTGTTGTCTATCAACCTTCCACAATAACAGCAGATCAACGACATAATGAGAATGTAATGTGTACTCTTAACATCTGTATGATCTCATTTCTTCCAAGTCACGTACTTGAAGACATACGTCATTGAGTAACATTATTCTCTAAACATTCACTTTGTATCCTCATTATTTCATAACTGATTTAAATAGATGAATTGGAAGCTTGACTTCATATTTGTTATTTCTAATCAAATTCTTTTAGGTAATTATGCCATGTCAATCATCATATTATTTTCTCTATGGGAATACCTTACCAACAGACTCCCACTTGCACTTAGATTCAATCACCAACGGATCCCATCCTTTAGTGATCTAAACATGTTTAACATGCTTCTGTTGTGCTAGTGGTGATTTAGCTGGTTAGCAAGACTTTGCTTGTAGTCGATATATTGCATGTTTCTTATCTCTTCGCTCTGATATGAAATTGACATAGTATGCTATCTGATATTCCATGCCTAACAATTATCTCCATTATTGTCATAGGATCTCTACCGAGTCATCTATGGTCGGAGCATCTATAAAACATCATATGAACCTTTAGATCCAAATAGTATCATTTTGTGTTCATAACACAAATCTACTCGACTTCCATTGTAGATTAGCATTAATGGCTATTAGTTCGAAACCTTTCCAACTAATTATGACTTATTCTTTTAAATCAAACATATTTTAATTTTGCAATCATTTTGTCATTTATAGAAGCTTGCATCAATTTAACCCTTTACATCAAACTCTTCCTATTATTACTATCATCATTGACTAGAAATTTTATCCTTAGTCACTTTTCATGTACTAATGAATATCTCTAATGACTTTCCAATAACCCTTATTGGATTTTATATCATCTTGTCATGTCCAATACATACAAGATTATATGGGATAAGCTTGTTAATAGCTTACATGATAGATCCACTATTGGGTTGGCCCATGGAATCTTATTCATGATATTTCCATTCTTCTCAAGAATTGGAATATAGGGTTCATGAGAGACTAATCTAAATTCTCTCTCAATAAATTCTTCCATGTTGAACTCTTTCAACATATTGATATTGTACGCAAACTTCCATTATGAAACACTCAAGAACCATCTCTATAGGTCTTGATTCTTATCTTATAAGATGTTTCACCTATACCTTCATTGCTGAAGGGGTTTTCCATGCCAGTTCTCAATATTCACAATATTGAGATGTTATTCCTCATCATATGTGGAATATTCATATATGCTCCCACTAAATCTTTTGTGAACACATATTTCATCTTTTGTCTTGATTTAATTCAAACTCTTTGATCATCTTATCAAGTCATAAGATCCCATCTCTGAGGCGCTCTTTTCAATCCCAGATTGAACTTTGTAGTTTATAGACTTAATTTGCATTCATGAAGTTATGAAACCTTTTAGGATGTGCCACATACACATCCTATGATGTATTCCCTTAAGGAATCTGGTTTCCATCTTCATATGCAAAATATCATAGTCCATTCTAACTACAACAAGCATGATAGTTGGTAAAGAAATTTCTATCATGTCCAACAACTTAAACTTGATTTATTCAACCAATCTGTCCCTTTTATGTTATCCATGTAGGTCGTGATCATAAGATCCTATTGAACCCTTTAGGTTTTACCCCTTTATGTGGATCTATCAAGGTCCTACCTTATTAGATTATATGGATTCCACTTGCTCAGAAAAAGGCTTCTAGTTGACTAGTTGCCTCATTCTGTATGACCAATCCATCTGAATTGTTGGATTCACAATCCTCCAATCGCATATGTGTTCTACTAGAATATTTTTCTTTGTATTACATGATGAACTTGATATTCCACAATAACTTATGATTCTCATTGTTCTCATTGTACCCTTTTTGTTGACCACAAACATTTTGAGTATTAATTTTACTCCCACTGAATCTTTTCATAACTCACTTATCTTATTAACAAAACAATTTTGTTATTGGATTGAGATTAATAGTAATGTTCAACGGCCATGATTTATGGATAAACCTTCTCAAGAAACTACTTTCTCAAGGTGGGTTTCAATCCTTTAGACCTATTGGGACATTCCCAAATCATACCATATATGATGTCCTTTTAAACCATTCAGATGGTACATTATTTAGTGATATGTATATATATTTATGGGAATGTGAGAATATTATATTAATTGATAATTATATCATGATTCATCATGGTATAAATACTTCATTCTGACACATCATCATGTTCAAATGGATTTTCATGTAATACATTATCACGGTTCATTCCCAAAGGTACCCAAGATATTGATATTAAGTATTTCAAAATGATCATATTAAAGTATCTTAATACTTTCATCAATGGTATACTTAATTTACAATCTCCTTGAACATTTTCAAGAAATTGATGCTTTCATTTTATTTAATGCATATCATCATATTACCAGTAAATCAAAATGGAGTATTAATTATTTATCTATAGCATTCATTCCATAAGATCTTCCTGCATCATATGTATGAGGTCTAATAGAAGACTTATCCTCGCACTACCTCTAGTGAAGAACGTCATGTCATATTGTGTGTAAGTAAGAATTTGTATGTTTCCTTAGTTTCAATAACCAAGGGAATCCAGATCAATATCAATATGTATTCAAGACACGTATTTCTCATCATCACACAAGATGACTAATGCTAATGATAATCTTGAGTTATCAATTATAATCGTGTGGTATAAACATTATAAACATTCATCTTTGGATAATTTCACATAAATATTGCAAGATATTTTAGGACCAATTCCATGAAAGATCGTATCTTTGAAATAGAAGCACTAATAATTCTTTATTGATAATCATCCTTGTCCATACAAGATGCATAAAGAAAATGTTTCTATTAAAATGGCATAAATGAAATAGCAGTTTAATAATTGTATTACATGCCCACTGGGCTAAGATAAATTTTAATGTACACTATGGATTCTGTAACACTTGCTCCGCCTTGTCCATCCTTGTCCTTCCATGAAGGCCTTTACTTCTTGTCAGATCATGCACATCAGTATGTCAGATCTTTATTTGGTATCACATACCAAAATGAAGAAGTAATCCAATTTATCTTATATGCTTTATACATGAAGTGGAGGCCTCAGTGCCATCCTTCTTCTTCTTTAGTTCCTCTAACCAAAGTGGATAATTTCTCTTCCAATTTCTAGGGTGGTGACAATGGTGACAATCGCCTCTTGGTTTCTTTACTCCACCTTTTGCCTTGAGATCTGAAGACTTGGGCTTTTGGATAGCTTTAGAACTCTTCTTAGCTTTTCCTTTGCCTTTAGACTTCCCCTTTGTCTTGTTGATCATCATCACAGACTTGGGCGTGTCCTTCTTCATTTGTATCTCAGCTATCCTCAACATGCCCAACAACTCTGTCAACGGCTTGTCAAAGTCGTTCATGTTGTAGTTCATGACAAACTGACTATATGACTCTGGTAGGGATTGCAGAATCACATTAGTGGCCAACTCTTGGCCCAAGGGGAATCCCAGTCTTGTTAGGTCCTCTACATACCCAATCATCTTAAGCACATGAGGACCTACTGGATCTCTTTCAGCCATGTAATATTTAAATAGTGCCTTGGAGACATCAAACCTCTCTTGTCTTGCCTGATCTTCATATATGTTCTTGAGATGTGTGACCATCTCAATCATTCCCATGTTCTCATATTTCCTTTGCAACTCATTGTTCATTGAACAACACATCAGACATTTGACATGCACAACATCCCCAATATGCTTCTTATAAGCATCCTTTTTAGCCCCTGTAGCATTTCAAGGAGGTTCCTCTAGTTCTGGCATTTCTAGGACATAGAGCTTGCGCTCCTGGGTGAGAACAATTCTCAGCATCCTGAACTAGTCAGTGGAAGTTGTTCCCAATAAGTTTGTCCTTCTCAAGGACCAATCACAGAGAAAAGTGATTGTTTGGTGTGGCCATTTGATTCTACAAAAGAATTTGTAATTTTATCAAAAACTCACTTTTTGATAGCTCCAAGAACACGATCACCAAGGATATTGAATCTCCACTAAAGGCCCCACCTTTGGCCATAAGAGCACCTCAAGAATAAGAAGAAGACATCATGGTCAAAGTTTGCACAAGAAAAAGGACAAGGAAGAACCATATGCCGATCCAAAGAAGATAGGAGAAAATAAATGAGAAACTCCCTCTCACTTGGGCATCGCCTTATCAAAAGATGGCCTATTACCCTTGTGATGAGGAGCTCTATTCTCAAGAATGGCCACCATGTCAAAACACAATCTATGGCCAAGGAAGTATAAGAAGATGATGTAGGGGATCCAAGGAAAACATTGCAAAAAATGTATGAACTTACTAGGGTTAAAGGTGACCAAAGATCACCACAAGCACCACACGCAAGGAAAGTCTGGCCACTAAGAGCTCCAAAACAGATTTCCTTGCTCCATAAGGATCCAAGGATGGCCAACCAAGGAAGGAGGAAGAGGATGGCTGAAAAGGACCACTTGCATGGAGAGATAAGGGGTTATATACATGAGGAGAAAGAGAGAGAGAAGGGTAAGGATGAGGTGTCAACACCCTAAGGCACCAAAGGAACACTTGTCCACCCAAGAAACCCACATGCAACCACTTATCCTTACATTCATAAGATGGTGATACACTCTAGGTTGGGTCTCGACCACCTAGGTCACCCAACATGGTCGCAGTCTCTACCCACTATGGAAAACCATCCATGGTCACGACAAAGCACCAAGCATCAACATGGTCGAGACAAGAGATCACCGCTCACACCCTAGGTTGAGACACTATATACAAGGGCAGCTATCTCAACCCAAGACTAACCAAAACCATCTAGATCGTGTCCACAACACCTAGAGGGGGTGCCTCTATTGTGACACCCACAAACAAGTCGTAGGTCGTGACATAGGTCGCTACACCCACAAGGTACACATGGCACAAACAACATCCAAGAAAGCTCAAATTGGAGACTTAAGCTCTTAACAAGCTCTAAAATCATCTCAAATGATTAGAGAAAGGTTCTAAGCATATCATCAAGCTAAATCAAATAGGTTTAGCCCAAAACCAAGGTTAGGGGTCTTACAAGCTAGAAATCTCTAACAAGGATTTTGCCCCCAAAATTCAAAGTGAAAAGAGACGGGCACTGAAACACCCGCTATCATTAGGATAACAAGTGAACAATAAAACATGCGGAAGAAATCATTAACGGTGGATTACTGAAAATCACTAAAAATTAAAACCTTTTTCAGAGCGGTCCAATCGTAGGAAAACTCTTTCAGCAAGAACCAATCTATTACATTTACATCCTGGTTCATAAGTACATATCTTGTATCGTCTCTTCTCGAGGGTTACAACATCAACTGCCTTGTTAAAAGCTAAACATAGACAGCATAAGGAACTCAAGGCATTAAGCCAAAATCTCAAACTGATTTGTTAAAAGTACTAACTACTGACTCCGAGGACCTGAGAGTACAGAGACTACACATAGGACTTCTATCTACAAACACGACAGACAGCACACTCCACCTGAGCTATTGTTGTTGTACCTGCTATTGCTGAAGTTCTTCCTCTGCAAGATGTTCTCAATCTCCTTCGTACTCGTCCGCCTAAAAATGTTGGTTCCCACGGGGGTGAGACAATTCAAAATTGCCCCAGTGAGAGATATAACTCTCCACCAGAATCATCATTATTGTAGTTTAATTAATATAAAATTGAGCAGAGGATAAGCAGTTTAGATCATTCTCATCTTTAAAGTATTGCAACTATCTATAATAGAGCAGGAAATCATCTATTCTCTTTATAAGGAATAGGAAGAACATATATATCAATTGTCTAACATACATTTTCAACATCTCAAACTTTTCTTATGACACTCATCATTCTGATGGGTCACTCATGATTCATTCTTATTTCCATCTGTTGGCCTTAGCCAATATGCTAAATAGATATTCAATTATACCAGTCATATGATTATATATCATCATGTCCTATTCAGGTATTAGATTATGCCAATCCTTAGTTATATACTCCATGCCTTTGCTAGGTATTGGACTTAACCAGTCCTGTATAAACATTTCAGATTAATTCATTATCAATCTCAGACAACCATATCAGGTATTAGATTATGACATACCTATGCATCTATTCCAGGTGGTGGACTATGCCAAACCTATGCATACATTCCAGGTATTGGACTATGCCAAACCTATGCAATTATTCCAGGTATTGGGTTGTTACCAATCATGTGCAGTTATTCCAGGTATTGGGTTGTTACCAATCCTATGACATTATTCCTGGTATTAGGATTTAACCAATCCTGTGATATTATTACAGGTATTGGGATTTAACCAATCCTATGATATTATTCCAGGTATTGGGATTTAACCAATCCTATGATATTATTCCAGGTATTGGGTTATGACCAATCCCGTGATATTATTCCAGGTAATGGACTATGCCAAACTCGTGATATTATTCCAGGTAATGGATAATTTCAATCTCGTGATATTATTCCAGGTATTGGACTATGCCAATCTCGTGATATTATTCCAGGTAATGGACTATGCCAATAATGTGTATCTATTCCAGGTAATGGACTATGCCAATCCCGTGATATTATTCCAGGTAATGGACTATGCCAATCCCGTGTATCTATTCGAGGTAATGGACTATGCCAATCCCGTGTATCTATTCCAGGTAATGGACTATGCCAATCCCGTGTATCTATTCCAGGTAATGGACTATGCCAATCATGTGTATCTATTCTAGGTAATGGACTATGCCAATCACGTGTATCTATTCCAGGTAATGGACTATGCCAATCTCGTGATATTATTCTAGGTATTGGACTATGCCAATCCCGTGTATCTATTCCAGGTATTGGACTATGCCAATCTTATGATTACGTCCCATGTCTGTTTACACAGCACTAGGTACATCATTCTTCTACTGACATTTAAACTTTGGCCATGCCATCATGCTCAATCACACTCTTTATGTAATACAAGTATCCCTCTCTTCTCCTCACTTGTATAATCAAGGTTCCATCATTATTATTATATCCTTTTATTATAATTATTATGTTACTAAGTTTCCATTTTCTTGGTTTATTAAGAACATTATCATCTCTTATAGGGGACTTTTATAATTATCTTGGTACCTTTCACTAGGTATCAACTTACTCATGTGGTTCACAAGGCCTATTAAAATATCTTGTTACCTCTCACTAGGTAACAACTAATCTCATGGCTCATACAGCACATTTAACATCTTGTCACCTTTCACTAGGCAACAACCATTCTCATGGTTTATAAAACACATTACATCTTGATGTAATGATTAGGGTAGCACTCTTTATATGTTACTCATCCAAGTATGTTGGATTTGAGATGCATCAAGGGATATCATTCTTAAAGAGTTGGATGTGATATCTATGATGTCTTGATATATCACTTCCCTCAACACTTTAAACTTACTTGAGTTTATCAATTTATATTGTATTAAGGTATTTCCCCATCTTAATACTTCCATACACTAACCTATCACCTTTATTGTGAAGTGCATAGGTCATAAAACACACATAAGGATTGTCCAACTATCTTCAAAGATAGGGACTTATCTCAGATTAAGGCATTGCTTGCTATAAGGTTGCATAAAATCAACCACCTCAGGTATTTCCCTTATCAGGGTATTAGCCACTATTCCTTTATTAGGGTTAGGGCTTCACATACCATCACCCAAAATAAGGGTTATAGTTTCCATATTAGGGTTTCTTATAGCCTTACAAAGCTTCACCCTAAATTAGAGTCTCACATCACATCATTGTATCAGGGTTTCACATGACTTCACTCTAGATTAGGGTTTCCATTCAATTACCCACAATTAGGGTTTACTATTCATCCTAATTAGGGTTTCACATTTCATTACCCATAATTAGGGTCTACTACTCAACCCAATTAGTTTTCAATTGATATGATCACATTGAATTACTAAATGGCCTTGACCCTCATTCTCTAAACGGTTTGAAACCGTTTGGGCGAATTCCCCTTGAAACTGTTGAGCAAGAAGTGCATTGAAACTGAATGAACTTGGGTCTCCAAACGGTTTGAGATCGTTTGGACCCAAACGGTCTTGAGACCATTTGGTCCAAACCCTCTCAAAACTGAATGGACCAAAAGGGTATTTCAACACTTAATCAATTCAAGGTTTCAATCAATGAACCGACTATCAATTGAATCCTTGATTCATTCATCAGTTGAAATATTGAATCATCTTTCAATTAGACCATAAATTAGGGTTTTGAACCCAATTGAACTAGGATTTATAATCAAGAAACCTTCAATTAGGGTTTTGAAATCGAGGAACCTTCAATGATTAACATCGTGGAATTGATTCAATTGAAATCAATGAATCATCATCAAATTATGATATGACCTAACCTCAGACGGTCTTGAGGTCATTTGGATGACCTCCAAATGGTCTTGGTTGACCTCCAAATGATCTTGAGACCGTTTGGGTTAATCAACCCAAAATTTTAAATCAACCAATTGAAATTTCAGCACATAACCCGATTAGGGTTTGATAATTGTTTAACCTTCAACTGATGAACCCTTTGAAACTAATCAATTTAATTTAATGGGTCATCAACCATAAACATCAGCCTATGATCTCCAAATGGTAAACCATTGCAAACAGTCAACCACTCCAAACAGTTTGAAACTGTTTGGTTTCTAACAGTTTGTTGAAACCGTTTAACCAATTTCAATGAAATTGATTGGTTTCCAATTTTTTTGAAACCGTTTGCCTAGGATATTATTGAGGTGTGTGCTTAGGATGATGTCATCATCATCTAGCTATGATCCTTCATATTTTTCTGTAATTTTCATGGAGGTTCCATTGATTTGATCAAGTGAATTTCAAGAAGAACAATTGATCAACAGTTGATAAGGGAATTGAATGCAATAACAATATTAAGGGTTCAATTTATAAAACCCGCCTCCAATTGAGCTTCAAAGATTCAACCTCCATGTCTTTAATGGTGAAAGAAACACCTTCAACTATCCCAAGCTCGTCCTCAAGCTTTGAGCGAAAAGGAATGGTTAGAATTGAAGATCGAGTGAAGATAAGAAGAAATCAAGCATTGATTTGTGATTTCCACCATGGAATCAAGGTGAAAGAAGGTCAAGAATATTACCTACAGGTTGGGAGTCATCCTCCTGTTTCTAATAAGCTCCCTTGGTCGTTTTGCAAGCAATAAGTGAAAGTGGCTTCGAAATTACCCATTCAAGCTATGGATGAGTATATATGAATTTTATCGAAAATTCATTTAAGAGAGAGAAAGTAGGAATTATCTCCTCCATTTCCTTGCCACTTGCCCCCTTATCTTCCTTAGATATGAGGATATCTTCCTTGCCTCTTATTCCTCTCAATTATCCATGATTTAGAGGAAAACAAATTAACCACCTTAAATCATATAATAATAATATCCATAAATGAGTGGATATTTCTTTTTCTTATATTAATGTGAGTGGGCTCTCCACCTCCTTAAGATATTTTCGTTGCCTTTGCAAGGCACAAGGACGTCCAAATATATGGATTTCAACCATTTCAATTTTGGTTGAAGGGAACTTCAATTAATATAATTATTTTTGCATTAAATTGAATTAGGGTTTCAATTATGCTTAAATCTTGATTATTTTAATATCAAGATTCTCTCTCCTCCAAAATGATACAAATGAGATGCCCTCCTCATTTTATTTGCTCTACATGATGCCAAGAAACATTAGGGACTATTTTGAAGTGGTAATTTGCATATTGAACCATGGGTTTTGGGTAAATTGTACATTACACCAAAACTAGGTTTTAATGCATAAACATTGCTTTATCAGCTCTTTCTTGTTTCTCAGGCTTTCCCAAGCCATACCTCTGCATCATCTTCATTCTCATGATGCTTCAACACATGAGGAACATTTATCAAGTAATATTTGCAAGTAAATTGACGTGTATTTTACTACGCGCTAAAAATGCAAGTATACGCGTTGAGTAGTACAGGCCTTTGTGAGGCCCGAGTCGAACACAGGGATACTCAGAATTGTCGGAGACTCCTACTAACTATTTGCGATCAGCTAAGCCGAATAACAAATTGGGGTTTGTTGTCAAAATTAAAAGAAAATAAAAATAAAACAAAGCAAACAATCGATTAAAGGTTAATTTAATCAATTCAAAAAGGAATCTTTAGGATTGCGGTTTCACCGCGGGTTTTCATTGTATTAGATTTTATATAATGCCTCAATCTTCTCTCTCTATCCGGGTAATGGCCTGAAAATAGAATTGCCCACTGTCGTGGTACAATTCACTACTTAGGTTTAGGTCGGTTCCACCGTCGTAGTAACCTATCCCCTAAACTAAGTGCATTACGAACGATCTCTCAGTATCCACCATTAATTTTACACCACCTTGTTCAAGGGATTTATTGATTAATGTAGGTTTCGTCTCTTTTCAGCCGTTAATCCTTCTGTCAAAGTGATTGAGGGCGTTAGGTTATTATTATGGTGATCAAGCATAACAATATATGGAGAAAACGAAGCTATACCACAGATTTAAGAGAGAAAATATGAATTACTATTATAAACTTGTCATACAATGAATTCCCGGGCTACTCCCGGTCCTAAAGATGGAGGGGATTAGCCCTGCATGTTCATCTCACACAAGTACATGGTAGAAATAGGGGAAATCATATGAAAAACGTGAATTGAATGGGAAAACCCCTGAACGGAGAAGAATCGATTGATCCTTTGTGTAGAACACGTGCTTTCCCGCCTCTCGGTGGTGAAATCCGTCTTTGGCAGTGTCCGGATTGACTGGTATGAACTTCTGGCCTCCGTTCTCCTTTCTCTCGCTCCTCGGCACTTGTGCAATGGCTAATCTGATCTTCCTCTCCGTCTCTGGGCGGCCGTCATTAGGTATAAGTCCCTAATTAGGTTGCTAATTAACTCCAGCCGTCCGATTCAGATCATTAGAAAGCAAACTCATATCCTACGGTGTCGATACCATCGACGCGAGTCGATGGTATCGACCCGCTACAGTAGCGGCTGGCTGCAAACCCTTCTTTTGTCGCGCCCGACATCATCTCGATACCATCGACTTGGGTCGATGGTATCGACTTCCTTTTGGCGTCGGTTTTGTCACTTTGCGACGTTGTAGCCTCCGTGTGTCGATGGTATCGACTGGGTGTCGATAATATCGACTGCTTCTTCGCCAGCAACCTGAAGGTGTCTCGATACCATCAACATCAAGTCGATGGTATTGACTCTTTGCTGCTCCTTTCGGTTGGAAACCTGTGGCCTTGTCGATGGTATCGACTTCAAATACTTGTTTTTCCTGAAATTCAAAGACAAGATCAAATAAATCCACACAAATAATAATAATGTGATAATTAATGCTCAAAATGATAAAACTAAGGGGATTTGACATAAAATGATGGCAAAGACCAAAATGGATGAATTATGCGATATTAACCATAGAAATGACTAATTAAAGCATAAAACACACATAAAACAGGTCTATAAATGCGACTCAAAATCATCGCATCAAACTCCCCTAAGCTTGAACATTGCTCGCCCTCGAGCAACTCATCCTTAGAATAGAATTGCAAATGTCAACTGAAAAACAACAAACCAACCCAACATCCAATATGACTCCCACTGATCATTCACAAACCGGCCTTCTCTAACCACAGAACAGTAATTACCCTAAAGGCGACAGTAATCATCAATAAAAGAAATTGACCTCCAAACTGATGAACACTATCACATAAGGCAGTTAACATAATAAAACTCGCCAGTTCAGCCTTGGTGCATCCTGTGATCGCCTAAACTACGTTGCTCGCCCTAACTACCATCTAAATGGAAGCAGTTCTCCTGATATTCATTAGTGAGGAGAAATTCACGGTGACCTACCAATCCGAGCAACGGGTGGATGAAGATGGGTGGCTCATGGAAGAACGTGGAAGTATTGTACACTTTCAACATGCATATACAAAAATGTCCTATATGATGCACATGCACATTAGAAATGCCCTAATGCCTAAACTTGGGTGAAATGATGCATGCACTAACCATCCCTCTCAAAATAAGATGGATATCTAGTCAAGCTACATCATGTACTAAATTATCCTGAAATGCAACTAATATCATGTTCCTTTCTCCTTCTTATTTAACTTTCTTCTAATTCTTTTTCTTTTCCTTTTTTTTATTGCAGATTTTCAGCTTTTTTTCCAGCCCACATATCCATAATTGCTTAAAGATAAGTTTATTGGGATACTTTCTTCATTGATCAGAAATTTTTGCACTATTTAGAAGGTATGGAACAATTAATTCACCATTGGGGAAAAATTGAGATACATGATATACTTTATGCATGAAGATCATGAATGCAACTACATGGCATGCACCTAAAGGTAATGTGCATGAATCACTGTATTTTTTATTTTATGCAAACATATGGAAAATACCAATGCAAGTCCTATCTAAATGCTATGCACACAAAAAGGAATTAAAACTGCACTTTACTTCCAATTCTTAGGTGGATTATAGAAAAATGAAATGGAACGATCACAAGACTAGATGACTGAACCTTAGAAAGATATTATGTGTCCCTCCTTACTGACCTGTGTAGTAGTTTAGAGGGTTCTCTCTCTTACATCCAATTAAAGTCTCATTACCATTTGGTTAGGTTAGGCTCAAACAACCATTTCCGTCCACTTTCATGAATCATTAGGAGTACATGTATGAAATGTTGTTTTAAAGTTGACATAATCAATCATTTTCGTAGGATATGTGCCCAAGGTCAACACAAAACAAGCTATCCAACACACAAAAATTTTCAAATTTCCCTTGAATTTCCCATGCACTAACAGCAAGATGACACACTTTTATGATGTCCACAATTACACTAGATAGCACGTGGATCCTACAAAACTAAAATTGCAAGAAAAAAATAACAAGAGAACAAAAGCAATAACGCTAAAAACTGAAAACAATAAAAGATAGAGTTGTTCCAACTACCCCCTAAGCTTGAATTCGACTATTGCCTCATAGTCAAAAACAAACTTAAAGATTGGAACAGGGATACCCGGTCACTCTTGTGGAGGTGGAGGCGGGTATGGCGGCGTCGTGGGGTCCCAAGACGGGTATTGCCCCTAAAAGGTCAGATCATACTGGGGCATCGGAGGAGGCTGTGGATACCCCCCAAAATAATTCTGGCTCCAGTAATGATCGTAAAACGACTGCTGCTGCTGCTCCATCCTATGCAGTCGATCATCGATGTTCTCTTGATTTGCGAAAAGAAGGCGTTCATTCTCGAAGATCGCCTGCTGGTTGACAAAAAGCCGGTTGGTGGTATCTTGAATACCGGCGTACGCAGCGGTGTGGCTGTGCTGCGTCTGCTGAATATCTTGGAGCATGATGTACATGCCTTGCATGGAATAGGCATCCTCGCTAGGCTGCGAGGGCTGTGGTGATGGCGGCGTAGGCTGTGATGATGAAGATGCACCCGGATGCATCCGAGGACGCTTCCGGGGTGCTACTCGTGCTCGAAGAGGTGTGAATGCCTCCTCTGCCTCGTCGTCCTGTCTGTCATCACCGCCGTCATTGCCGCCTTCTTCATCATTGGAGTCGATGGCTATGATCGGCCATCTGAAGTGTCGTGCGCCCTCGATGTTGAAGACGGGATCCGGCAGTGCGCACTCCTATTACGCTTGATTTACGTGGCAATGCGCAAAAGCCACGCCAGCTCGGAGAAGAACGAGATTGGCTCGGTGTAGATGTTGCAAGTTGACCTTGCTTCTCGTAGAAAGAGGAGTCAGCTGGTCGAGATTCAAGCCCAAGTAGAGGGCTACCTTGGTGACAAGCCCCCCAAAATGAATCGGGGCTTTTCTCGTGCTCCTCTTCACTGCCAAAACTCGTTGTAGAAAGAATGCACCCCAGTTGCATTCTTGGCGCTTTAGGAGCTGATATAAGAAGAAAAGATCTGTCTCTTGAAATTTGCTTAGTGCCAGATCACTTAGAGCAAAGATGGTGGAACTCAACATCCGGTGCAATACCCGAACAAATGGGTGCTCGAAGTCGGCTACCGCAGCGTTGTGGTAGCTCACCGACCTCCCTTGTGGCACCGTCACCAACTCGGAGAAGAGAGCGTCGTAGTTGGTGTGGTTATCCGGCCGCCGGTGGTCGTATGGAGAATGATTCCAATTGAAGATCATATTGAATTGGCGAAGCGTGAGGGTATAGTCACGGTTGTACAATCGGAAAGACACCCGGCCCTTTATCCATTCACGGTCGGTGGTGACGATGTCGTTAGGCACGACGCAGACGTCAAGTGACGCCATGAACTCCGCCACCAACTCTTTGTAGGTTGGCCACTCGCCGAAAAACGGCTGGCCATCTGCATGGTACTGTAACTCATCGGGCCTCCTGCTTGTACGTTTCGCTTGCCCCTGCAGAACATAGGCCAAATTGGCCTCGAATCCGAGGTCTTGGATCATTTCCCGGTCCACATACCGGGTGGGTTCAATCTTCCTTTTTAAGATCTCCTCATAGATCTTCTTCACCTCTGTGGAAGGATGCATCATGCGCGGCCATGCAACCGACCCGGGAGGAGGTGGCACAAACTCCTGAATCTCCTCCGGGTCCGCACGTGAAGAAGATGCTCCAGCGACGTGAACCATGTTGGCGATGAGAAAGGGATTAGAAAGAGAGAGCTCGATGCACAATGGAGATATGAATCTCCGTTCGGTGACGATCGTCGCTCGGTGATGATGGTCTTCGCTCTTGGATGGCTCGGGGGAGTGCTCGGCGCAAAGGGACTAGATCACTCTGAAGGTGTGACGTCAAATGACGTATTGGTTCTCCTTAAATAGACTTGGTCGGCGCTACTGTTGGCCCGTCGATACTATCGACGCGAGTCGATGGTATCGACTTGGGTCGATGCTATCTGCCCCTCACTAGTATCGACGGTCGTCGATTGCTGGATCTTGTAACACAGATCGCTGACGTGTCGATACCATCGACATGGGTCGATAGTATCGACGCTGCACCCGGATCGATGACATGGAAGCCGTTATCGCCGTCGATTTCTTTGCTCGGATCGGTGACATGGATGGTCGATTCCATCAACAGGTGTCGATAGTATCGACTTGGCTTCATTGCGACACCGCCTTTTTGCATTTCAACCTAGAACCATGTCGATACCATCGACGAGGCCGTCGATGGTATCGAGTTGACTGAGACAAATCGGTCTGAACTTCTCCAGAGATCTCGATGGTATTGACGTTTCCTTCTCGACCACCTGTAGGTATGTCGATACCATCGACGAGGCCGTCGATGGTATCGACTTAGAATGAAATCTGTAGTCGCCAACCTGTACCCTTGTCGATACCATCGACTAGGGTGTCGATGGTATCGACTCCGCCTCAGCCTGCACAATGAACAAACGGATCAAGGTATCTTTTTTTACACTAAAAATTGAACAAAAATAAAGCAACCTACGATTATAATTAAACTATCCTAATGTACCGATGGTTGGGTTGCCTCCCAACAAGCACCCTTATTTAACGTCTTAGGCTAGACGGCTTCCGGGCATCTCATCCATCCAAAAGTGCAATGAGTTTAACCTCATTCACCTTCCTCTTGTAATTCTCACCAAAATAGAGCTTCAGCCTCTGTCCATTTACCAAGAACGTGGTATCACCATCATGCACTAAAATCGCATCGTGTGGTTTGACCTCTTCCACCACAAACGGTCCACTCCACCAGGATTTGAGCTTCCCGGGATGCAACTTGAGTCGGGAGTTGAACAACAAAACACTATCTCCTTTCTTGAACGTGTGCAACTCGATGTGGCGATCGTGGATCAGTTTTGTGCGCTCCTTGTATATCCGGGCATTCTCATATGCCGTCATCCGTAGCTCATCCAGCTCATTCAATTCAAACATTCTCTTTCTCCCTGCTTCATTATAACTTAGATTTAGCCTTCTAAGCGCCCAATGGGCCTTGTGCTCCAACTCTACCGGTAGGTGACAAGCCCGGCCATACGCCAACCTAAAAGGCATGGTGCCTATAGGTGTTTTGTAGGCCGTTCTGTACGCCCACAGTGCATCTGGTAGTAGGGCACTCCAGTTCTTCCTCGTGGATGCCACCGTTCGCTCTAGAATCTTCTTGATTTCACGGTTTGAGACCTCCACTTGACCTTGAGTCTGCGGATGATATGGGGTGCCAATGTTGTGCTTGACCCCATATTTCTTCAATAATGTCGATAACTTCTGATTCCTAAAATGTGTACCCCCATCACTGATTATCATTCGGGGTATCCCAAACCTGCAGAAAATATTCTCCTTCATGAACCTGCACACTACAGTGGAATCATTAGTCCTTGTGGGGATTGCTTCTACCCACTTCGACACATAATCAACTGCTAACAAGATATATAAATTGGAGTTCGAGGACACAAAGGGTCCCATGAAATCTATGCCCCACAAATCAAATACTTCAACTTCCTGAAATACATTCAGGGGCATCTCCTGTCGCTTTGAGATATTACCTGCTCGCTGACAAGGATCACATTGCCTCACAAAATCGTAGGCATCCCGAAACAAAGTTGTCCAATAAAGGCCGCTTTCCAAAACCTTAGCTTCCGTTCGCGAGCTGGCATGGTGTCCTCCCATAGGTGATGCATGGCAATGATGGAGAACACTCTCGTACTCCACTTCAGGCACACACCTGTGTAAAATACCGTCCCTGCATTGCTTAAGAAGAATTGGATCATCCCAAAAATAGTATCTCAAAGAATGAAAAAATCTCTTCTTCTCCTGATATGACCAATCTTCCGGGATGATCCCGCAAGCTAAATAATTTACAATTTCAGCGAACCAAGCCTCTTTAGAGTTAATTTTCTAAAGTTGTTCATCCGAAAACGTCTCGGTTATGGGTATATGTAAATCTTTTTCATCCACCCTTTCTAACCTAGACAAATGATCAGCCACTACATTCTCAATCCCAGATTTATCCTTGATTTCGATGTCAAATTCCTGTAAGAGCAAAATCCACCTAATGAGTCTAGGCTTTGCATCTTTTTTCTCCATCAAGTATTTTATTACAGCATGGTCAGTCCATACAACTACTTTAGACCCAACTAAATACTGCCGGAATTTTTCGAAAGCAAACACAACGGCAAGTAATTCTTTTTCAGTAGTTGTATAATTCAATTGAGCATCATTTAGAGTTTTTGAAGCATAGAAAATCACAGCGGGCTTATTATCTACCCATTGCCCCAATACGGCTCCTACCGCAAAATCCGAAGCGTCACAAATCAATTCGAAAGGTTTCGTCCAATCCGGCGTTTGAACAACCGGGGCAGAAATCAATTTTTCTTTCAAAACATCGAATGCATGTAGACACTTATCATTGAAATTGAAAACCGCATCTTTCTCCAAAAGCTCGGACAAAGGTTTTGCAATTTTAGAAAAATCCTTTATGAATCGCCGATAGAACCCGACGTGTCCCAGAAAACTTCTCACCCCTTTTACAGAATTTGGTGGGGGCAACTTGGAAATGACCTCAATTTTCACCGGGTCCACCTCAAGACCTTTGCTAGACACCTTGTGTCCTAGCACTATTCCCTCTGTCACCATCATGTGACATTTCTCCCAGTTAAGGACCAAGTGTGTGTCCTCACAACGCTGCAACACTTTGTCTAGGTTATAGAGACATTCATCAAACGATGCACCATAAACTGAGAAGTCATCCATAAAAACCTCAAGACAGCGCTCTACCATGTCAGAAAATATGGCGAGCATACAGCATTGAAACGTCGCCGGTGCGTTGCATAAACCAAACGGCATTTGACGGTAAGAAAAAGTCCCATAGGGACAAGTGAACGTAGATTTCTCTTGATCCAAAGGATCAATCGAGATCGGGTTGTACCCTGAGTACCCGTCTAGAAAACAAAAGTGCGATCGCCCAGCAAGACGTTCTAAAATTTGATCAATAAATGGTAAAGGAAAGTGATCCTTAAGTGTGGAAGCATTCAAACGACGGTAGTCAATACAAACTCGCCATCCGATTACCAATCGGGTGGTGACAGGTTGATTCAATAAATTTTGAGTGACAGTAATTCCCCCCTTCTTAGGGACTACCTGTGTGGGACTCACCCATGTCGAGTCTGATATGGCATAGATAATCCCTGCAGCAAGAAGTTTAATGACCTCTTTCTTCACAACCTCCATCATGCTCGGATTTAGACGTCTCTGAGGCTGAATCACTGGCTTGGCTCCCTCCTCGAGCCGAATCTTGTGCTGACATAGAGTAGGGGAAATCCCCTTGATGTCTGCAACGGACCACCCAAAAGCTCCTCGGTGGTTTTTCAGCACTATCAACAGTTGCTCCTCCTCTTCCGCACTCAAATAAGCAGAAACGATCACCGGTAACTTGTCTTTCTCAGCTAGAAAGACATACTTGAGATGCGGGGGCAGCGGCTTTAATTACAAATCTGGCGGGCTGATAAGAGATGATTGTAGCGGTGGGGGAAGTGCACCTAAATCTTCATAGTGCCTCACATAGAAGCATGGAAGCATCTGAAGCATTTTAGCACACTCTTTGAGTGATTTACTCCGCATCCAATCATATGTAATATTCAACAAACAAGCCTCCAGCGGTAATTCCGGATATGCATCAACAACAGAAATAGCAATCGCATCATCCTCCCAAGAAGGCGGAATGTCCTCATTCTCATCATTTGGAAATCCCACAGCTTTACACAAAGAAACAACCTTAGTCTGCTCCATGATATCCACAGCTAAGGTTCCATTATCCACCTTGCTCATCACATGAGCCATGTCCAGAAATGGTTTTCCAAGGCAGAGTGAGATATTGCGATCCATATGTTTCACCATATTACATTGTTCTTTTACTTTAGATGACGCAGTGCTAGAAGGCATGACCATCTCAAAGAGGTCATCTGCTATGCCCAAGGTCAAGCGACCTCTCCCCATCTCTAGGATCATGTCGGTTGTAGCTTGGAAGGGACGTCCAAGTAACAGCTCATTGCCATGCTCATCCTGCATCTCCATAACCACAAAATCAGTCGGAAAGACAAATCGATCCACCTTTACTAAGACATCTTCACAGATTCCATAAGGCTTCACCACAGAGTTGTCGACCAATTGAATAGTCATATTGCTCGGCCGTGACTCCTTCAGTCCCAACTTTTTAAATGTCGAAAGGGGCATCAAGTTGATGCTTGCCCCTGAATCACACAATGCTTCTCCAAATTTACACTTCCCGATATAGCAAGAAATGTTGAAACACCCTGGATCCTGTCTCTTTGGCGGCAAAGTGCCCATAATGAAGGCACTTACTTGCTCCTTTAGCACAACGACCTCAGTATCTGGTATTTTCCTCTTCTTGGTAATGACATCTTTTAGAAACTTCCCGTATGAAGGGATTTGCTCAATGGCTTTTAGTAATGGGATATTGACTGAAAGCTTCCTAAAACTGTCCAGGAACTTCTTGAACTGTGCATCTACCTTCCTTGCCTTCACACTATTTGGATAAGGGACCGGAACAGCTTGTGCCCTTTGATGGGGTGGCACATAAGGCGTCTTTTTCTCCAATTCCTCCTCTTCAACTTGTTCTTCAGTACCATTAACGGCTATGTCTTCAGCTTGCCCTGTGACTGGTGTGGGCTGCTCTGTATTGGTTTCACCTTCAACTTTATCTTGCGGTGTGCTTGTTTCATCCGTTCTTGGATTCAACACTTTCTTGCCGCTCCTCAGCAGAATAGCCTTAGCTTGCTGGTTTCCCCCGGGAACATTGGTATTCCCCGAAAAACCCAGATGTGCCGGTTTCTTCAAACTAGCTATTTCGGCTGCCATCTGCGCCATGGATGTCTCTATGGTCCTCATTTGAGCCCCATGGCTCTGCAATGTCTGCCCAAATTGATTCATGAACTCTCCTTGCTGCTTGATTTGCTGGCCAAACGTATTCATTAGCTCTTGATTTTGCTTTATAACTTGATTGAGCAGCTCCGTGCTCTTATCTTCTGCTACTGGCGTGGGTTTGGCATCCGGATCCTGTAGAAAATTATTTGGATCCTTCCAAGAGAACTTTTTATCTTTTCTCCATGAATAGTCATTGTTCCTATATCCTTGCTGTTGTCTCATGTATTTGACTTGAGCCTCATCCTCGGACTCATTTTCCTCCTTTTGCAGTAGCTTCTTTGCGAGAAGATCCATCTTCTCATTCAGCTCTCTCATTGCCTTGGATTCACTGACGACTCGCGCTTGCTCTACCGGGCCTCTTTCTCTTTCACCCCATGACTGCTTTCTAGCCATGTTCTTGAGTATTTCCCAGCATCTAGTGTCTATGTTGTTTAGAAAAAATCCCGACCCGGCTGAATCCAGATTACTCCTATCATGCTCAGAGAGAGCAAAATAGAAGATTTTCACCTGCGTTTCCTTGTCCAGCCCGTGATGCGGACACCTCCTCAACATAACCTGAAATCGCTCCCAGGTCTCAAAATATGTTTCACCAGCCTGTTGGGTGAAATTATGAATCTTCCGGATCATGTCGTTAGTCTTCTCAGGAGGGAAGAACCTCTCAAAGAAGACCTCTACCATATGGTCCCAAGACTCCACGAACTCATCGTCTAGATTATGTAGCCACTCTCTTGCTGCTCCCGCCAAGGAACTTGGGAAAAGCTTGAGATAAAATGCATCTTGTGGAAACTTGCCTATTTTTACCATGTCGCAGTTTTCAACGAACTGGCTGATGTGTGCAACAGGATCCTCATTCTTCAGCCCATGAAACTCATTTGATTTCACCAAATTAATCAATGCTGGATCGATCTTATATGTCGGTATGTTGATCGTCTGCTTCTTTATAAGCCCCTTTGAAGCTGATGAGGAAGAAGATTTGATCTTCTCCCATATGGTCTGTGGCTCGGCCATCTCTTCTGGTTCATATTCAGAATCTACCTCTTCTTGGTACTCTTGCTCGGAATGCTCCTCGTCCTCAGGTCCCGAAAATGGAACCTCGGGTGCGCGTTCCGCGTAGTCAGTACTACGCGTCTACACCATACACCGTACCTGAAATAAGAAAATTTGAGTTCAGTACTAAGCTTAGACGAGTATAAACAATTATAGCACAATGTAAAAATATTTGAAATTGAATGAAAAATAAAAAAATTTGTGGCCTAGAGTGGCCGCGCGTAGCACTCGAAGTGCCAACAATTCGCTGTATCCCTGGCAACGGCGCCAAAAACTTGACGTGTATTTTACTACGCGCTAAAAAGGAAAGTATACGCGTCGAGTAGTACAGGCCTTTGTGAGGCCCGAGTCGAACACAGGGATACTCAGAATTGTCGGAGACTCCTACTAACTATTTGCGATCAGCTAAGCCGAATAACAAATTGGGGTTTGTTGTCAAAATTAAAAGAAAATAAAAATAAAACAAAGCAAACAATCGATTAAAGGTTAATTTAATCAATTCAAAAAGGAATCTTTAGGATTGCAGTTTCACCGTGGGTTTTCATTGTATTAGATTTTATATAATGCCTCAATCTTCTCTCTCTATCCGGGAAGTGGCCTGAAAACAGAATTGCCCACTGTCGTGGTACAACTCACTACTTAGGTTTAGGTCGGTTCCACCGTCGTAGTAACCTATCCCCTAAACTAAGTGCATTACGAACGATCTCTCAGTATCCACCATTAATTTTACACCACCTTGTTCAAGGGATTTATCGATTAATGTAGGTTTCGTCTCTTTTCAGCCGTTAATCCTTCTGTCTAAGTGATTGAGGGCGTTAGGTTATTATTATGGTGATCAAGCATAACAATATATGGAGAAAACAAAGCTATACCACATATTTAAGAGAGAAAATATGAATTACTATTATAAACTTGTCATACAATGAATTCCCGGGCTACTCCCGGTCCTAAAGATGGAGGGGATTAGCCCTGCATGTTCATCTCACACAAGTACATGGTAGAAATAGGGGAAATCATATGAAAAATGTGAATTGAATGGGAAAACCCCTGAACGGAGAAGAACCGATTGATCCTTTGTGTAGAACACGTGCTTTCCCACCTCTCGGTGGTGAAATCCGTCTTCAGCAGCGTCCGGATCGACTGGTATGAACTTCTGGCCTCCGTTCTCCTTTCTCTCGCTCCTCGGCACTTGTGCAATGGCTAATCCGATCTTCCTCCCCGTCTCTGGGTGGCCGTCATTAGGTATAAGTCCCTAATTAGGTCGCTAATTAACTCCAGCCGTCCGATTGAGATCATTAGAAAGCAAACTCATATCCTACGGCGTCGATACCATCGACGCGAGTCGATGGTATCGACCCGCTACAGTAGCGGCTGGCTGCAAACCCTTCTTTTGTCGTGCCCGACATCATTTCGATACCATCGACTCGGGTCGATGGTATCGACTTCCTTTTGGCATCGGTTTTGTCACTTTGCGACGTTGTAGCCTCCGTGTGTCGATGGTATCGACTGCTTCTTCGCCAGCAACCTGAAGGTGTCTCGATACCATCGACATCAAGTCGATGGTATCGACTCTTTGCTGCTCCTTTCGGCTGGCAACCTGTGACCTTGTCGATGGTATCGACGGAAGCAAATACTTGTTTTCCCTGAAATTCAAAGACAAGATCAAATAAATCCACACAAATAATAATAATGTGATAATTAATGCTCAAAATGATAAAACTAAGGGGATTTGACATAAAATGATGGCAAAGACCAAAATGGATGAATTATGCGATATTTACCATAGAAATGGCTAATTAAAGCATAAAATACACATAAAACAGGTCTATAAATGCGACTCAAAATCATCGCATCATTAATCCCTCACATTGGGTAATTTGCACTTTAGTCCAAACTTAGCAAACATTGTTTCAACATTATTCAAAAAGGAATAAAATCGAAATATAAGTTCCTCTTGAACCTTAATTACTTTTCAAAAGATAAGAGCAAGCATATAATTATTTTTATTAAACAAAACACCTAGGGTTAAAGCATAACCCAGGTCAGGGATGTTACAAGTTATAAACCCCTAATAAGAATTTCATCCCCGAAATCCCAGATAAAGGGAGACAGATATTATTCATATATCATTTCATCAAGTCTTCACATAACATCTCAATGTCATGTTTATGCAAAGCATAAACCCCTAACATATGATGTCCATGCTATATAATATAGCTAAACTGATTTCAGAGTTAACCCCTTCTAGGTAATCAACATAAATTATCTGATACCAGAATTCCTTACCGTGGTATTCATCACATGTGCTGGAAACACATCACATTTTCATCTTTCTTTCATCCTGGGACATTTCTTGTTATACATATCTTTTTCTTGGAACCCAAGTCCAAGACAAACTGATATTCTTCTAAGTATCTATCAAATAAACAATTTTAATTTATGCACACCAAGTGTCCTAAGACCCACTTGATTGCCATGTCCCTGAAAGAAAAGAAATAAAGGATCATATTCCTCTTATCACCCTATTATTATTCAGGGTTGTTTATTCAAGAGAAGAGATTATCATCTCCTCTAAACATTACATGAACCTTCTACTGTTCATGAATTATTTACTCTTATTTCTTTCTTGGTTACTTGCCATCAACATAGGAATCATATGGATGATTACTTGTCATCATTTCTTAATATCATTTTCACCATGATTACTAGATATAGGTATTCAAACCTTAAGTTCGTCACTAATTATTATTACCTTCCATAAGGTAACTATTACCTCTAGGTCTTCAGACCAGGGTATACATTATACTAAACATCTTCTTTTGTTTATAAATTGATTTACAATTAAATCCAATTCCTTCATATATCAATTAGAATGTGGTAGAAATATCTATTCCACATATCCTACTTCTCTCTTTAGATTGTTTCAGAATGATTACTTGATCAGAGTAATCAGAAGGATAACAATCTAGGTATATCATACTTACCTTGCCTTCAATAAATGAATACCTGGCCAGGGTATTCAAGGACTGAAATTAGGCAGTATGCATTTATTTTATTTTATGTTTTTGTCCCTTTAAATTTGATATACTTAATATCTTAGATTTTCTCTGAGTTCCTTTTACATCTCTTCCCTTTTATTAATGAAGAGAGAGAAATTTCGCCATATCGAAAGAATATTGAACTGAATATATATATATATATATATATATATATATATATATATATATCCATCTTTTTCATCTCTTCTTCTTGTCTTTAAATAAGTAACTGTAGAAAGCTTATTAATAATCACCTTACTCATAATTAGTAGGCAAAGAGAAGAAAAAGGAAAGATAATTCAGAATGAAAGTGTTATTCGACATGTTACCTTTACAGGTTATCTATTGTCTTTGTCCTCTACTACCATAAGTAGATGGACCAAACTGTGACACTTGTCTTCGTCCTACACCTTCTGCTCCACTAGACTGAGGTCCTTGTGGGTTTTGTAGATTATGCCTTGAATGTTGGGTCACCTCAATATTTCTCCTTGGACATTGTTGTCTAAAATGTCCTAGTTGTCCACATTTATGACAAGCTCGACCCCAACTTTATGACCCCTGCATAGGTGCACTATATTGTGGTTGAACTGGTGAAGATTTCGGTTGTTTGTTTCCACTACTCCACTATTCCCGTGACTGTGTAGACTTCATTTTAAGGTTTGTCTCATGTTTCTTTATCGTAGACCTTTCTATCCTCCGTATAGACTCCACAAATGTGGCAAACCTCTCTCTACTTTCTAGGGCAGATGTTGGGATGGACATCTCAGCATTCAATCCCTTTTCAAAATGTTGGATCTTCTCCTCCTCAGTAGCTACCATTTGAGGACAAAATCACAAAAGTTCCATAAACGTAACCTCATATTCATTTATCGACATGGCTCCCTGTCGAATCTTCTCAAACTGTGAGATCTTTTCATCTAAGTATGTCTTTGGAAAATACTTTTTGATGAATTCTCGATGAAATTCCTCCCATTCAACCTCTTCATCATTCCTTTTTATTTTTTCTATAGCCCACTAATGTCCAGCACTACCCTTCAAAAGGTACACCGCATGTTTAACTTTGTCAGCCTCTGGGATACTAAGGATCTTAAAGGCTTTTTCTAACTCAGTGAGCCAGAGATCCGCATCTGCTGGGTCAGATGGTCCAGCATATTCTATGGCTCCTACACGACATAGTCGTTCAAAGGTCTTACCAGACCCATATCCCTCATTGGAGACTTGTGCCCTAGGTGCCGGTGTTGGCATCCGGTCTGCCATATACCTCAGTGTGGTCATGAGTTGCCCAAAAGATTATGAACATTTGAGTTTCCTCTCATGACTTCATCAACATGGGGATTTTTAGGCATTGGTTTCTCCCTTGCTTGATCCCTTGCACCTCCCACTGGTGCAGCAACATTGCTCTCAGAACGTGTTCCTCATGTTATCCAGACATCCTTGAGTTATATATCTTCTTCTGCATAAGCATAAGGCACTATAAGAGATACTGGGTATACTTAGAACAGACTCAACACCTTAGTCCTATGTCTCTATAGACTCAGCGAACCTAGAGCTCTGATACCACTAAATTGAAACACCCGCTATCATTAGGATAACAACTGAACAATAAAACATCCAGAAGCAATCATTAATAGCGGATTACTGAAAATCACTAAAATTAAAACCTTTTTCAGAGAGGTCCAATCGTAGGAAAACTCTTTCAACAAGAACCAATGTATTACATTAACATCCTGGTTCATAAGTACATATCTTGTATTGTCTCTTCTGTAGGGTTACAACATCAACTGCCTTGTTAAAAGCTAAACACAGACAGCATAAGGACCTCGAGGCATTAAGCCGAATTCTCAAACCGATTTGTTAAAAGTACTAACTACTGACTCCGAGGACCTGAGAGTATAGAGACGACACATAGGACTTCTATCTACAAACACGACAGACAACACACTCCACCTGAGTTGTTGCTGTTGTACCTACTATTGCTGAAGTTCTTCCTCTGCAAGATGTTCTCAATCTCCTTCATACTCATCCACCTAAAAATGTTGGTTCCCACGGGGGTGAGACAATTGAAAATTACCCCAGCGAGAGATATAACTCTCCGCCAGAATCATCATTATTGCAGTTTAATTAATATAAAACTGAGCAGAGGATAAGCAGTTTAGATCATTCTCATCTTTAAACTATTGCAACTATCTATAATAGAGCAAGAAATCATCTATTCTCTTTATAAGGAATAGGAAGAACATGTATATCATTTGTCTAACATACATTTTCAACATCTCAAACTTTGCTTATGACACTCATCATTCTGATGGGTCACTCATGATTCATTCTTGTTTCCATCCATTGGCCTTAGCCAATCTGCTAAACAGATATTCAATTATACCAGTCATATGATTATATATCATCATGTCCTATTCATGTATTGGACTATGCCAATCCTTAGTTATAGACTCCATTCCTTTTATAGGTATTGGACTTAACTAGTTCTGTATAAACATTTTCTGATTAAGTCATTATCAATCTCATACAACCATTTTAGGTATTAGATTATGCCATACATGTGCATCTATTCTAGGTAGTGGACTATGCCAAACATGTGCATACATTCCAGGTATTGGACTATGCCAAACCTGTGCAATTATTCCAGGTATTGGGTTGTTACCAATCATGTGCAGTTATTCTAGGTATTGGGTTGTTACCAATTCTGTGACATTATTCCAGGTATTGGGATTTAACCAATCATGTGATATTATTCCAGGTATTTGGATTTAACCAATCCTGTGATATTATTCCAGGTATTGGGATTTAACCAATCATGTGATATTATTCCAGGTATTGGGTTATGACCAATCCCGTGATATTATTCCAGGTAATGGACTATGCCAAACCCATGATATTATTCCATGTAATGGACTATGCCAATCCCGTGATATTATTCCAGGTATTGGACTATGCCAATCCCGTGATATTATTCCAGGTAATGGATTATGCCAATCCCGTGTATCTATTCTAGGAATGGACTATGCCAATCCCATGATATTATTCCAGGTAATGGACTATGCCAATCTCGTGTATCTATTCGAGGTAATAGACTATGCCAATCCTGTGTATCTATTCCAGGTAATGGACTATGCCAATCCCGTGTATCTATTCCAGGTAATGGACTATGCTAATCCTGTGTATCTATTCCAGGTAATGGACTATGCCAATCCCGTGTATCTATTCTAGGTAATGGACTATGCCAATCCCGTGATATTATTCCAGGTATTGGACTATGCTAATCACGTGTATCTATTCCAGGTATTGGACTATGCCAATCCTGTGATTACGTCCCATGTCTGTTTACACAGCACTAGGTACCTCATTCTTCTACTAACATTTAAACTTTAGCCATGCCATCATGCTCAATCACACTCTTTATGTAATACAAGTATCCCTCTCTTCTCCTCACTTTTATAATCAAGGTTCCATCATTATTATTATATCCTTTTGTTATAATTATTATGTTACTAAGTTTCCATTTTCTTAGTTTATTAAGAACATTATCATCTCTTACAGGGGACTTTTATAATTATCTTGGTACCTTTCACTAGGTATCAACTTAATCATGTGGTTCACAAGGCCTATTAAAATATCTTGTTACCTTTCACTAGGTAACAACTAATCTCATGGCTCATACAGCACATTTAACATCTTGTCACCTTTCACTAGGCAACAACCATTCTCATGGTTCATAAAACATATTACATCTTGATGTAATGATTAGGGTAGCACTCTTTATATGTTACTCATCCAAGTATGTTGGATTTGAGATGCATCAAGGGATATCATTCTTAAAGAGATGTATGTGATATCTATGATGTCTTGATATATCACTTCCCTCAGCACTTTAAACTTACTTGAGTTTATCAATTTATATTGTATTAAGGTATTTCCCCATCTTAATACTTCCATACACTAACCTATCACCTTTATTGTGAAGTGCATAGGTCATAAAACACACATAAGGATTGTCCAACTATCTTCAAAGATAGGGACTTATCTCAGATTAAGGCATTGCTTTCTATAAGGTTGCATAAAATCAACCACCTCAGGTATTTCCCTTATCAGGGTATTAGCCATTATTCCTTTATTAGGGTTAGGTCTTCACAAACCATCACCCAAAATAAGCGTTAGAGTTTCCATATTAGGGTTTCTTATAGCCTTACAAAGCTTCACCCTAAACTAGAGTCTCACATCACATCATTGTATCAGGGTTTCACATGACTTCACTCTAGATTAGGGTTTCCATTCAATTACCCACAATTAGGGTTTACTATTCATCCCAATTAGGGTTTCACATTTCATTACCCATAATTAGGGTCTACTACTCAATCCAATTAGTTTTCAATTGATATGATCACATTGAATTACTAAACGACCTTGACCCTTATTCTCTAAACGGTTTGAAACCGTTTGGGAAAATTCCCCTTGAAACCGTTGAGCAAGAAGTGCATTGAAACTGAATGAACTTGGGTCTCCAAACGGTTTGAGATAGTTTGGACCAAAACGGTCTTGAGACCGTTTGGACTCAAACGGTATTAAGAACGTTTGGTCCAAACCCTCTCAAAACTGAATGGACCAAAAAGGTCTTTCAACACTTAATCAAGTCAAGGTTTCAAGCAATGAACCGACTATCGATTGAATCCTTGATTCATTCATCAATTGAACTATTGAATCAGCCTTCAATTAGACCATCAATTAGGGTTTTGAACCCAATTGAACAGTATTTATAATCACAAAACCTTCAATTAGGGTTTTGAAATCAAGGAACCTTCAATGATTAATATTGTGGAATTGATTCAATTGAAATCAATGAATCATCATCAAATTATGATATGACCTGACCTCAAACGGTCTTGAGGTCATTTGGATGACCTCCAAACGGTCTTGGTTGACCTCCAAACGGTATTGGGACCATTTGGGTGATCTCTAAATGGTCTTGAGACCGTTTGGGTTAATCAACCCAAAATTTTAAATCAACCAATTGAAATTTTAGCACTTAACCCGATTAGGGTTTGATAATTGTTTAACCTTCAAATGATGAACTGTTTGAAACTAATCAATTGAATTAAATGGGTCATCAACCATAAACATAAGCCTATGAGCTCCAAATGGTCAACCATATCAAATGGTCAACCACTCCAAACGGTTTGAAACCATTTGGTTTCTATCGGTTTGTTGAAACCATTTAACCAATTTCAATGAAACCAATTGGTTTCCAATTTTTTTGAAATCATTTGCCTAGGATATTTTTGAGGTGTGTGCTTAGGATGATGTCATCATCATCAAGCTACGATCCTTCATATTTTTCTGTAATTTTCATGGAGGTTCCATTGATTTGATCAAGTGAATTTCAAGAAGAACAATTGATCAACAGTTGATAAGGAATTGAATGCAATAACAATATTAAGGGTTCAAGTTATAAAACCCGCCTCCAATTGAGCTTCAAAGCTTCAACCTCCATGTCTTTAATGGTGAAAGAAACACCTTAAACTATCCCAAGCTCGTCCTCAAGCTTTGAGTGAAAAGGAATGGCTAGAATTGAAGATCGAGTGAAGATAAGAAGAAATCAAGCATTGATTTGTGATTTCCACCATGGAATCAAGGTGAAAGAAGGTCAAGAAGCTTACCTACAGGTTGGGAGTCGTCCTCCTGTTTCTCATAAGCTCCCTTGGTCGTTTTGCAAGCAATAAGTGAAAGTGGCTTCGAAATTACCCATTCAAGCTTTGGATAAATGAGTATATATGAATTTTATTGAAAATTCATTTAAGAGAGAGAAAGTAGGAATTATCTCCTCCATTTCCTTTCCACTTGTTCCCTTTTCTTCCTTAGATACGAGGATATCTTCCTTGCCTCTTATTACTCTCAATTATCCATGATTTAGAGGAAAACAAATTAACCACCTAAAATCATATAATAATAATAATATCCATAAATGAGTGGATATTTCTTTTTCTTATATTAATGTGTGTGGGCTCTCCACCTCCTTAAGATATTTTTGTTGCCTTTGCAAGGCACAATTACGTCCACATATATGGATTTCAACCATTTCAATTTTGGTTGAAGGGAACTTCAATTAATATAATTATTTTTGCATTAAATTGAATTAGGGTTTCAATTATGCTTAAATCTTGATTATTTTAATATCAAGATTCTCTCTCCTCCAAGATGATACAAATGATACGCCCCTCTCATTTTCTTTTCTCTAAATGATGACAAGAAACATTAGGGACTATTTTGAAGTGGTAATTTGCATACTGAACCCTGATTTTTGGGTAAATTGCACATTACACCAAAACCAGGTTTTAATGCATAAACATTGCTTTATCGGCTCTTTCTTGTTACTCAGGCTTTCCCAAACCATACCTCTGCATCATATTCATTCTCATGATGCTTAAACACATGAGGAACATTTATCAAGTAATATTTGCAAGTTAACCCCTCACATTGGGTAATTTGCACTTTAGTTCAAACTAAGCAAACATTGTTTCAGCATTATTCAAAAAGGACTAAAATTGAAATATAAGTTCCTCTTGAACCTTAATTACTTTTCAAAAGATAATATCAAGAATATAATTATCTTTCTTAAACAAAACACCCAGGGTTAAAGCATAACCCAGGTCAGGGATGTTACAGGCACTACCCCCGCATCTCTTCCTCAAGATCCCACTTGGGTCAACCAAAATAGATATAAAACTGTGTAGACATATCAGAATGAAATAACTTCATATGAAATATCTCTATTTGTGGTTTGGCCTCTTCATATGTCTGATTCAAAGTGTAAAGTTGTGTTGTCGCCTGTCCAGAGGAACCAGCATGCGACGTCTGTCCACATCGTCGTCCTCCACCACTACTGAACTATTGTCTCTATGAGCCCTATTGGCTCTGCCTCTACTACTGAGTCACCTCATCGCCTTTCATCGGACACTCCCACCTCATATGTCCTACTTTCCCACACTTATGGAAAGTCCTTGTCTCATAGTGTGGCCTAGACAGCCCCATCACTAACACAAATGTTGTACTGTGGACTCCTGTAGGTGGAAAACTACAACCTTTTGCCCTTACTTTGTGACCACAGTGTCGATGCACTAGACCTCTATTGTGTTGGCAGTGATGAGAACCTAAGCTCCTTAAATCCACCCGACGACTGTTCTTGGTATTGTGTCAGTATCTTCTTGGCACCTTTCTCACGTTTCTCAAACACATATCTCTCGATCCTCCTAACATAATCCACAAATGTGGCTAAATGTTCTCTGTTCTCCAAGGCTGTTGTTGGCATTGTCAACTCCACACTCAACCCCTTCTTAAAATCTTTGATTCTCTCCTAATATGTAGCAACCATGTCAGGACAAAACCTCAACAACTCCATAAATCTTGCCTAATACTCGTTGATTGTCATGGATCCCTACCGGATCCTGCCAAACTAGATGATCTTCTCATCAAGGTATGTCCAAGGAAAGTACCGACTAATGAACTTACGTCAAAAATCCTCCCAACCGATCACAAAACCTGGCCTCTTCTCCTCTTCTATGGCCCACCAATGACCAGCACTCCCCTTCAAATGGTACACTGCATGCTTTACTTTTTCTTCTTCGGGGATGTTCAGGATCTTAAAGGCCTTCTCCAACTTCATTAACCAAAGATCCACATCTTCTAGATCCATAATACCAATATACTCCACAGCTCCAACTCACCTCAACTGCTCAAAACTCTTCCTTGATACCAGAGATTCCACATTGGGGACTGCTGCTCTCATTTCAAGAATGAGCATTTTTTATCGGCCTAAATCGTGCGTCCAAAAGGAGCGGATTTGAAGTAGTCAGACTTTTGAATTACCCGATTCATAGGCCCCCACAATGATGACGGGGTCCAAAGTAGCAATCAGGGTCAAACCACAGGGACAAGGGCGATAGTGCTAAGAACACAGAATCGACACTTTACACTCTGGTAAAAGCAAGATGAGGATAAAGTTCTCAAAGGGAACAACGGACGAAGATCAATAAAATAAAAGAAAACTATCTCCAACTGGAGTTACAAGGAAAATTAATGTTTTTGGCATTTATCAGTTTTTAGGGGTTTTGTGCAATGGAACCGGAGGAGATAACGTAATTACCTCAGTAAGGAACGAAAGAGGAAAACTTCGGCATAACAAGTGGCAGCAGGAAACATCCAGTACCCCTTCTCTCAAAGAGGGTACCTCTAACTAAGAACCAACACCCTCTCTCAAGGTTGATGGACTTGGGTTAGAGTGGAAAGGTAACTGAAGCAACTCCGATCATGGGTACTCTCGTACCCCCTGATTGGACCAAACACTAGAGCTGCAACACCTCTCTCGAAGGAGTTGCAACGGGAAACACGATTCGATAGCTAGTCAAAACATGATCCAAACGTACAATCTAGGGTTCATATGCTAAGCAAAGTAACCATCCAACAAACGGGACCAAACATAGAGCAACAGACATTTAAAAATCCTCTAATTCCATTAGCATAAGCATTATATAAAAGGGTTTGGTTACATTGCGTAAATAAAGAAAGTAAATGACTAAAAAAGGGAAGATAGGTATCGCCTCCTTGATTTAGGAGAGCGACTTGCAGCAGCAGATCCCTAAGGTTCCTCTAGCCCGATACCGGGCGGGATCTCTGCCTGATATGCCTATCTCGGGCGGCATCCCCTGTCGGGCGATATGCCATGACGGGCATTCGTATCGATCAAAGCGTTCATGCCCGATACGGTCGTGTCGGGATGCCACCCTCCCGAGCGACACACCGTAATAGGTGATTCGTATTGGGCTCGGTATCGTGTCAAGCTAGAGACCACTTAGGGGATCGGGTTCCTCGTATCGGGTGGTTCCTTTGGTTGATATCAGGCTATTGCGGCAACTGGGACGGATTCTAAGTGAACCATTCCCGCCCTCTCAGGTCGGGGAAGTGCTCACCTAGTATCGCCCAGTACGCCTCTGGGACACGACACACTAGCTCCAGGTGCTTTCCAAAGTTACCTTTCATGAGATTCTGACCTGTCTCATCAAGGTCCTGTAGCTGCTATTTATAGGCAGCGGTTGGAAGAAGTTGCGATTCTCCGGGCGCCATGTGTCCTCCATCGTCTCTATTAGTGCAGCTTCAGGGATTCTCGACGTGCGTGTCGCCTGGCACAGTGGGTCTCAGGCAGCAAACATTTCGGGCATCGTGACGGGTGGGTGCTTATCTATGGGTGGCTTGTATTGCGTGACACGCTTCATTGGGAGAGTAGTCGTGGCGGGTACAGCTCCCTATCGGGTAAGTGGTGTATCGCCCGTTAGAGTCTTCTTGCGCGGCACACCTATATCGTGCAGCATCCGTATCGGGCTACTGTATGATGGGTAGTGAGTGTGTCGGCCGACTAGTAGGAGGGTCGATGCAGGTAAAACACGTTCATGGGTTGGGATAGGCCTTTTGCTGATTTTTGAGTGGAAAAGCGAGGAAAACTCTGCAAAAGATGATAAAAATGAGTTAAGAGTGTAGCATGGCCTGTTTATTCAAAAACATGACAAAAAGGAGAGGAAAACAGTTTAAAAGGGTAGTTTTGACAAAGAAATATGGGCCATAAATATCACAAAATTTGGTGTTATCAACTCCCCCAAACTTAGCATTTTGATTGTCCTCAATCAATTTTTTAAAACTTTGTTTGTGATACTTCTTCTTAACCGGTATAGTTTTCAAACAAAGGGTTTGAGCGAGTATTGAGATGTCTTAAAGAGAATACTACCTGACCACGAACAACAGACTTTACTTTTCCTGTCTTATTTAAGCAAAATTTTCTTTTCAGCTTCGGCGAGACTAGGGTGCATGATTTCGAAGTTAGCTTTCACACCAAACAACTTTTTGGGAACAGAAAGTTGTGTGTTTGGGTAGGCTTAAGGCTTTTTGGGTTTTTCTTGTTTCCCATCAGTCCATCCAGGTATGGTTCCGTTAGCGGGCAAGTGGTCCCTGCAGTCCAAGCCAGTTGGCTTTAGAGCAGTGATTTCACATCCTACGTACCACTGCCCCGGATCTACCATGCCTAAAGATGGGTACTTTTGGAAAACAAGTGTGTATATTATTTTAATTTTTTTTGGCACAACTCTCATGCTTTTATTCACTCTCATAAGGCTTTTCTCTCTTTTTTGGGGGGTTTTGTTGGGTAAGGGAAAACAAGAGAAATTTTTGCTGTTTAGGCAGCTTTTTCCTTCTGCATACACGTCTCTTAGCTGTTGTGAGATTATTTTTTGAAATTTTTGGCATGGAAAGTCGTAGTCTTTTGTCATTTGAGGCTGCATTTTCAGAAAGACATAACAATACTTGCACCTCTTTGGACACAGAGAAAACAAGTTGGCGATAAGTCGTATCAGGTTTTTACTATAAAGTGTCTTTGTACATATGTATAGAGACAAAATAAGCAAAATTTATGTATGAGGCATGTATATGTGTATGTACACATGTTATAGAAAAAGAACAAAAGGGGTGAAGTTCAAAAGACTTTTAGTACCTCCCTCACTGGTACATAGAATCCCCCCCAAACTTACTCCACACTCTGTCCCAGAGTTGTGAAGTAGATAAGGCAGGGTAATGTTAACTCAGTGAGGGTTAGCTGGTGAGCGCGCCTTTGCCAGATAGAAGCTCCCACACATATTCTTCGTGTTTGCTATGCTAGTCGATGTGGTGGAGGTGGTCAGGCATCTCTTGATTTGATATCCATTCCAGTATGAAGATGCCACAGTCGTTGGATAAAGGAATTTTTTGTGGACTGCGGTGGCAGAACTGAATCCATTTGCTAGCTGTTGTCTCTAGGAATGGTTGTATCAGCACCACCACCTCCTCATAGTATTTTCATACTAAGCACTTGAGGGATGTCAACGCTGTCGATGTACACTGTACCGGATGATCTTTGTTGCTGTCCGAGCTGTTGTAGAAGATTCCTGCTCGTTGGTTAGTGTACATCGTCAGGAGTGTCCAGTGGTTGTAGTGCAGGATAGGTAGGAAGATGGTGCGTGGAACCCTGCACTGTAACTCTGCCAGAAAAGATTGCTTCACTCCTGACTCATCGGTAAGGCAGATGTCATTGAACAACATTGGATGGGCTATGTATGCATGTTCAAGCTTTCGTTGTAGTATCTGGATGTAGGCGGCAACCACTGATATCTCCATACATCCTCTGTCTTTCACCATGTCCCTTAAGTCATCAACTGGGACTATGACAATGCCTGCCTCGTAGATGACGTTTGCGAGTGTTGAATCATCTAACTTCTGTAGGATGTTGTTGACATGTTCTGTTGTTAATGTTGAGCATGCAAAACGGTCAAAGTTACTGATCAACTGTTCTTCATAATCAGGAGAAGCGGTGCCTTCTTTAGAGAATAATTCTTGCAGAATCCCCATCTGCTTCCCTACTTCGTAGATGTCTGTACTTATCTCGGCTTCTCCCTTTGTAGGGCTGCTGGGAGTGGAAGATATGTTTTCCTGATCGCTATCCAGCAACCTTTTAGGTATGCCTACGTCTAGGAAATAACGCTTGTCCTTGATCAGCAACAGTGCATATATGCTTCTGAGCTGGTAGAAGTTTTGGCTCTGGAGTTGCCTTAAGAATATGAAGATATGTATCATCTCCATGGCTCGCAGGACTATAAAGGCGTTGTTTCCACTTCCCTCTTCTTCTTGGACTGGGAAGTCCCTCAGTGTAAAGAAATTCTAGATGTTGTTGTGGCATTGGATTCCATTCTTAATAACACGGTGGAGACACAGTGGGAGTAGCCTCAGATGTTTGTCCTCGGGGTGTACAAAAGTGTTGCATGTGCGTGGGACCTCTTTGTTGTAGCAGCTGAGAAGTTGAACATCATGACTACAGAGGTCAACAATGCACATGAACCAATTCTTTCGATGTTTGTAGGGGGCCAACACCAGGTTTGGGATGTGCTCTTCAATGTGCTCTAGCATACTGGCCACTTGTGTAGATTCATACAAACCCCTCATCAGTCTTCTCGCCAAGGCCAGGGTGGCGTTGTAGATCGTCTATCGGTCTGTCCTAGCACCTACGTTCTCTATCACAGTGCCTTGTAGGACCCTGAACAGCTTCTTTCCAACAACGGCTGGGGAGCGGAATATGCTTCTTCGCACTCCCCGTTGTACTAAAAAGTAGTCGTCGCTCTAGATGACTTCTTCTTCGTCAGCCTGCGACCTCAGGACCTTATTCAGCAGCTTCTGGTCCCTGATCGTCAGGTATCCGATGGCCCTTCTATCGAAGTCTGCCATCTCAAAAGAAGGTATCTCTGACGGCACAGAGAATTCATATGTCGTCGAGCTTTTTCCTCTGGGGGGGTGTCTTTGGTTGGCGGCATAGATGTCCCCCCCCCTTCTCCCTCCGATTCATCAGAAGAATCCTCCCTTATGCTGACTGATTCATCATTGTCTTTGGCTTCATCAAGGGAGGTGGAGTGAGCGAATTCATCTACGCCTCGGGAGCTTTCCTCTCCTGCTGGAGACCCGTAGGCCCACTTGAAGAAGACAACGCACCAGAAGTAGAGGGTGTAGATGAGGAGGGTGCAGATCCTGAGCCTGGGGGCGACAGAGACCTCCTCTACTGCCGTGGGCGTGGATGGTCGTCCACCCTGTTTAGCCTCTCCTCGATCATGTCAAGGTGCTAGAGGGCCTGCTGCAGTGTGGCATTGAGTGCCTCTAGTTGGTTGGGAAGGCCAACTAGAGTCAGCAGTTGCTGCTCCTGGCTATTCAGTCTCTGCTGGAAAATAGAAAACTTGCGGGTTAGCGAAGTAAAAGTAGTTGAGTTACTTCATGTTACCTCTCGCAAGTGATCGAATTCATCCCCCAGCATCTTCCCGAGTGACGGAGGGGCTCCTGTAGATCTCCCTCTCATCCTCGTAATGCTCCTCTCGCGTGAAGATCTACCCGATGAGTGCACTGTCTCACTCGGGGTAGTATCAATCTGGATTGTTCGTGAGGTAGTTTCTTCTAGGCGAGGTGTCAACACTTTTGCGGCTATCTCTACCTCACCTGCTTGTGGTGGTGGAGAGGGTTGTGGTGTGGGTGGATTTTGCTCCACCTCTTTGTTGTCAGCGACCTCCTCTACATCTGCCACAGGATACATCGGCGGTGGCGTCGGTGTAAGTTGAGCAGCTCTGAGCTCCATCTCAAGGATCTCGGCGAACGCCCCATTACTGGTGTCCAACTGCACCTCTTCTTCCACCACTGCGGGTGCCACAGAAGTTTCAGGAGTTGCGGCTATCTCTTCCGCGATAGCTCTCATCAAGGCTAGCATGGTTGTCTCAGCCCCGGTTATCTCAGTGACCTCCACGATCGCCGGTATTTCTTCAGCCATGGTAGATGTTGTCACGGTTGTGGCTGGTATGGCAAGAGCGACGACATCTCTATTAATGGCTGTCGTCGGGGGCTCTAGAGCAGTGGGCGGCTCGGCAGGAGTTGTGGAAGATTTTTCCTGCCGCGTGTCGAGAGGAATTGGTTCTCCTCTTGTAGCCACCCTCTGTTGTATCCTTGTGGTGGTGGCGTAAGCTACTTCGACTACCATAGCTTCAATCTCTGCTATGGTGAAGACCAGCGTTTCTGCGTCGTAGGTGACGCGGAGAGGGAGTGGAAGGAGGGTGTTTGTTCTCACGAATTTGTAGAAGTAGCTTCGCCCCTCTTTCTTGATGATGTTGGCCCTCATGAGGAACTTGAGGTCGATCTTCTCATCGCCCCTTGTCCTTGAAAGACTGTGTGGTTCCTTTGGGTACCCCAACCCAACCGCAATCAAATTGATGATGCCACCCATGCAGTACTCCTTGGTGGCATCCTTTATGGGGTGTAGCCTATTCAGCAAGAAGCATCCAAGGTTGACCATATTGCCCTCCATCATGTGCCACATGAGATGGAGTTCTTCGTTATAGATGTTGCTTGATTCGTTCTTGCTGAAGAGCAGGCACACCACAAGCTTTTGCACTATTCTCTAGAAGTAGGAGTACACTGTCGCCACCTTGCTTCCCGGCTTGAATGATGACTCACCGGTTAGCTTTCTCTAGAGCTCCACCGGGTTGAACCCATCTCCTTCGGTGATCCTTGCACCGTTGTTAAGCAGTTCCTTCTCTGCGTCGCTGGAAGAGAAGATTTCATTGAGCAGCTTCTCAGAGATGACGTGCTCGGCATTGTATAGCCGCCCTTGTAGTCTGTCTGCTCCGCCATAATATTTGATTTATTCGGGTTTATTCTGCACCCGGTGGAGAGATGACATGAACTCCCTAGTGAGTTCAGTGTAGGAAGCAGAGTGGCTGAAGCAGATCTTCCTCAGCCCTGCTACAGCTAGGACATTTTCTAGCGTGTCGAAAATGCCTAGCTGAAGGAAGGACGACTGGTGGCAGAATCTGCTCGGCCTATAGATTTTTTTTGCCAGTTCTGAGTATCGACGCCTGTGCTTATTGTCTTTGGGCACGAACCTGCCTGGTGTGTGATCTAAAGGTTCTACCACTACGGTTGAAGTTGTTGTTGGGGCCGTTACTTCTTCCATCCTTGGTCTCTTTTCGGCCGTGGATGGCCCAGCTGCTTGGACGTTTAGACGTTTCTGACCGACTGTCATAGCTTCTGTTGTGGCCTCGATGTCGATCCTCCGACCGTGTTCGTCAACTTAGATGACGGTTTGCTTGATGCGGGCCATTTTCTGTAATTTATCAAACAAAAGTTAGTAATTGTTAATTCTGCTAAATGATTCACCTTGCCCGATATCGGGCGGTTGAGTTGTGTCACCCGATAACGGTTTGGTGATGTTAAAAATTGACTTTGATTACAATCAGTAAAACCCAATAGGGACAAATCGATATCGGTCATGGTTTTAACACTTAGGTCGAACGGTTGATATACAGATATGCCCGATACGTGCTAGGATGGAAACATCGCACGATACACGTATCGTCTAGTAAGCTCGGTATCATCTGATAAAAGGGCGGCCCGATTTTAGTGCTGCCTATTATGATATGAGTTAAAACACCTTCGTTAACCAAACTGGTCGATACGCCTGTGTCGGGCAGAACGAGGTAGAACCCATACTGCCTTAAGGTTATCGTGCAACGCCTGATACGATATCTTGAAAAATAAAGGAGCATCGTGCGACACTATCAAATGATAGAAAACCTGATTTGTATCGTGCTATACACAAGAACTAAGGTCTTTTGCTTGATATAGCTAGAGTACAAGGCATCCCGCGCGATACTAAACTATCGGGTTCGTGCTTGATAGATCAAAGTCACGCGATATGAAGCGCCCGATACGGTTGCTCCGAAAGAAAAGGTGTCGCCTGACATAAGAAACATGTGAGGCGGTATAAGACTGGGTGACACGGGCATTGCCCGATATAGGGTATCGGGCAGGCGCGCATTAGACATGTGTCACGTGACACGGTCGAAAGTTTATCAGCTGACACAAATGTGTGTTGGGCGATACAAAGAAATCAACTAAACTTGTAAGTCCGATACGAAATGTGTGACACAAGGATCATGTTGGGCAAGACAAATGATATAGTTGTCGGGTTATACCTTTGTTTTATAAAGGTAGCCGCGCGACACGGGAGCAGAGGCTAGGCTAGCCGATACGCAAGCAAAGAGAGAAATTATTGCACGATACGGGAGTAGGTGAGGAGTAAATGTCAGTGCCCGACACAGTTAAACCTCAGTTACTATATATATCAATCCAGGTCGGGGGTAAAACAGGTAAAATAGGGGCATGCGTCGGCCGAGGAGACAAATCATTCCCAAGACGAATAGTAAAATCAGTCCCGTCTATTAAATCAAGGGTTATTACACATGCCGCCCGACACGGATGCTCGTTGCTCGGCGTATCGTACGACATGGCTTATTGCTAAGGTGTGATGCTCGATACGCAAGTTTGTTAGGGGCGTGTCCCGCGTTGTGCCCGGGTTCTTTGCCCGATATCGGCCAGGGAGAAATGCATCCTTGCCCGATACAAGTGCTTCAAACAAGATATATGATGAAAAACTAAAATCAAAGTGAAGGAAAAAGCAATTGATGGGTAAAACATCATTGGCCTAAGGTGAAGCTCCCAGCCTCAGATAGTATTACTCATCAAAGCTTATAAAATCGAGCGGTGGCCCATAAAATAGAAGAGTTTGAGCATGTGGCGCATGCACTGACTCAAGCCTTATTACAATCATAATGTTTTTCTTACAGGAAAGAAAATAATGTCCTATTCTAAGAAAAGTAAAAACTCGGGCTGCCTCCCGAGGAGTGTTGTAGTTAGCGTCGTCAGCTCGACAACTTCAGATCCTTCACTTTGTGTCTTCAGCTATTTCCACATCCTGCAAACTTATCTCTGACCTTCTTACGAACACTTCATCTTCATAGTACCTTTTTACTATGTGCATGTTCACTGGAAAAACTTTGGATGGATCGTCTTTATCATACAGCTCCATCATTCCTGATGGATATATCTTTGCTACGGTGAAGGGTCCAGACCACCTTGTTTGCAGCTTACCTGGAAAAAGACAAATAGGGGATTTAAATAATAAAACCTTGTCACCTTCACTCACATCCTTTTTCCTCAGGTGGGCATCATGCCACACCTGGTCCTCTGCTTATAAATCCTTGCATTCTCAGAGGCATGTATTCTCAACTCTTCGAGTTCCTATAACTGTATATATCTTTTCTCCCCTACCTTCTCCAGATCTATATTCAAGAACTTAATTGCCCAAAGAGCCTTGTGTTCCAGCTCTAAGGGTAGATGACAGGATTTCCCAAAAATCAACTTGTAAGGGGTAGTGCCAATGGGTGCCTTATATGCAGTCTTGTAGGCCCAAAGAGCGTCATCAAGCTTCATCGACCAGTCTTTCTGCGTGCGATTGACAGTTTTTTCTAAAATCTGCTTAATCTGTCTATTCGAAACCTCCACCTGCCTAGAAGTTTGAGGGTTATAGGGTGTAGCGACCTTGTGCTTGACCCCATACTTCCGCAGGAGTGCTTCAAATTTTTTTCCCCGAAATGTGATCCACCATCACTTATCACAGTACGAGGTACTCCAAAGCGAGGGAAGATAGTTTTCTCAAACAACTTGATCACAGATTTGGAGTCGCAAGTTTGGGTGGCAACCGCTTCTACCCATTTAGACACATAGTCCACCGCGACTAAAATGTATTGAAATCCTTTTTATGGGGGAAAGGGACCCATATAGTCTATTCCCCAGACATCAAAAATCTCGACTTCGACCCAGTTGGCCATAGGCATCTCATTTCTTCTTCCAATGTTTCATGTCGATTGGCATTCTTTACAAACCTTTACATAATTTGCAGCATCTTTGAACAACGAGGGCTAGTAAAACCCTGATTGCAACACCTTAGCAGCGGTCCTTTCGCTCCCCAGATGTCCTCCATATGGTGAGGCATGGCATTCTTTCAGAATGTTTGGCACTTCTTCTTCAGGAATACACCTCCTATACAGGTTATCTATGCATCTTCTAAAGAGAAGGGGATCATCCCAATAGTAATTCTTTACATCCAAAAAGAGTTTCTTCTTTTGATTGTATGTTATATCAGGAGGTAACTCCCCGCAGGCAAGATAATTACAAATATCTGCAAACCATGGCAAATCCTCATCTTTGGTTTCTACCATTAGCAAGGCCTCATCTACATAGTTATCGTTGATAGGTGGCTCCGTCTTGTCTTCGACTATAATCCTTGATAAGTGATCGGCTACTACATTTTCCGCACCCTTCTTATCAATGATCTCATGGTCGAACTCCTGGAGTAGTAAAGCCCACCTTAGCAGTCTGGGCTTAGTATCCTTTTTCTGCATAAGATATCATATCGCCCCATGGTCGGTGTAGACCTTTACCTTTATTCCAATTAGATACAATATGAACTTGTCGAAAGCAAAAACAATAGCAAGCATTTCCTTCTCTATTGTCATGTAATTTACCTATGCTTCGTCCAGAGTACGACTGGCATAGCAAATGACATGGTGCCTTTTGTCCTTTTTCTGTCCCAGGACTGCTCCTACAGCATAGTCACTGGCATCGCACATTAATTCAAAAGGTAGCTCCCAATCCGGAGCCTGAAGGATAGGTGGAGAAATAAGTGCATCTTTCAAGGCCTGAAAATCATTTAGACAATCATTAGAGAAATCGAACTCAACATCCTTAACCAGAAGACTTGACAACAGTTTTGAGATCTTCGAGAAGTCTTTTATGAATCTTCGATAATAACCAGCGTGCCCGAGAAAACTTCACACTCCAGTTATAGATTTTGGTGGAGGTAGTTTAGATATAGCTTCGACCTTGCTCACATCTACCTCGATACCTCTTCTCAAGACTTTATGCCCTAGTACTATGCCTTCTCGTACCATGAAGTGGCACTTATCCCAGTTGAGGACCAAATTCTTCGCTTTACAGCGCTGCAGGACCAGAGAGAGGTTTTTCAGACAAGCATAAAAGTCCTTCCCATAGACAGAGAAATCATCCATGAAAACTTCCACGATGTCTTCCAGAAAATCCGAAAACATCGAGATCATGCAACGCTGAAACGTTGTTGGGGCATTGCACAATCCGAATGGCATCCTTCGGAAGGCATAAGTACCATAGAGACAAGTAAAAGTGATTTTTTCTTGATCATCCGGCAAGATAAGGACTTGGTAAAACCCAGAAAAACCATCCAAAAAGAAAAAATAATCATGACGTGCTAATCTCTCCAAAACTTGGTCAATGAAAGGAAGCAGATAATGATCTTTTTTTGTGGCTTGGTTCAGCTTCCGATAATCAACGCACATTCTCCATCTGGTGACCGTCCGGATTGCTACTTCATCGCCTTTTTCACCTTTCACAACTGTTATGCCTCCTTTCTTCAGTACCACATGGATGGGACTCACCCAGTTACTATCGCTGATTGGGTAAATAATTCCTACATCCCTCAGTTTGATCACTTCTTTCTTCACAACTTTTTTTAGCATCTGGTTCAACTTTCTCTGGGGTTGAGTCAGGGGTTTAGTAGATTCTTCCAAATTAATGCGATGCATGCATAGCACAGGGCTAAGACCTTTGATATCCTCTACCTAATATCCTATGGCCTGGCTATGGAGCCTCAACTCCTCGAGAAGCCTTTCCAATTGATCCTTCATCAGACAGGCATTAACGATGACTGGATTTCTCCCTTCTTGATCTAGAAATTCATACTTTAAACCTTCAGGCATCTGTTTCAGCTCTAGCTTAGCCTTAGGTGCCTTTTCTTCTGGTGTCTCTTCTAGAGAGGCAAACTTAACTATTTCTATTACCTCCTCCTCGTCGCTTAGATCTTCATCAAGTCGATTTAGATAGTCAAGGATCTTGAAAACCTTTGGATCTTCAGAATCAGAGTCTTGATTTCTCAATGCTCTCACAAGCGGGTCTACCATTGTGAAATCTTCCTCTACTTCTTCACAAAACTTATTGTAGCTTTCTACGAAGTAAGCAGATTCTAGCAGGGACGGTCCTTTCATAGAATCCTTTACTTTGAAATCTAAGTGATCGTTTCCGACCCTCAGAGTGATGATTCCTTCGGCAACATCAATTAACGCTCTTCCTGTAGCCAAGAAGGGGCGTCCAAAGATGATAGGACAGTTAGGGTCCTCCACAGTGTCAATGATCACAATGTCGCAAGGAATGAAGAATCTTCCTACATGGATCGGAACATCCTCAACAACTCCTACAGGTCTTTTGAAGGTATGGTCCGCCAGTTCGATCCTCATGTTGGTCTTGACCATATCAGTCAAACACAAACGTTGCGCAAGGCTTAGGGGCATAAGGCTGATGCTAGCCCCTAAATCAGTAAGACCTTTCCGTTCGATGTTATCTCCAATAGCAAAAGGAATAGTGAAAGCCCCTAGATCCTTCTTCTTGGTAGGTAAATCCGCTTTCACAAAAGCAGAAGGTATACTAGCTAGGTGCACTGTCTCGATCGTTCCTCCTCTTTTCTTCTTGGTGATCAGATCCTTGAAAAACTTGGCGTATGTCGGCATTTCCTCTAAAGCATCCAAAAAGGGTACTTCAAGGTGAAGCTTCTTTACTGACTCCATAAACCTCTCGTAATGTTTCTTAAGATGTGCCTTTATGAGTTTGTAAGGGAAAGGCAATCTTGGAGAGTGAGGACTTCGTTTACTGAACATGTCCTCTATAGATCTTGTTTCTGGCTCCCTAACATGAGCTTGTTGGTTCTCTTCCTCTGTTGGGTTCTCTGCCGTAATATTTGGTTTAGGTTCCTCGGGTCTGGCCGCTTCAGAGCGTTCTACTATCTTCCCTGATCTAAGCACCGCCATTTTAGTAGATTCAGTGTTGGAAGGTATCTTACTCGAGGGATTCTTTATTAACTCGGCCATCTAGGCCAGCTGCTGATCTATTTGGTGTTGGCGCGCTTGCATATCCGCCATTTGAACCTGCATCGTATTCAGAACCCCTGAATTGGACAGCGCGCTTTGTGCCAGCTAGTTGTTAATAGTATCTTGTCTTTTGACAAAATCGAACAATTGGCCCACCAAGTCCGGTTGATTCGAGTTCTTGTCCTGACTCTTCTCCTTAGCTTGACCCTGGCCTTGACTAGGATTAGCTGTTTGGCGGTTTTGGTACTTTCCTTGCCCTTGAAAGTTTGCCCGATTGGAAATTGGTAGTTCTGGTGAACTGACCTTGTCCGCCCCTTTTCTCAAAACCTTGCGGTTGCTTGGGTGGATTATTCAGCTGATGCGAGTTTTCCGCCGCATCTTTGTTGCCATAGTTAAAACCAGGGTGATCCGGTCTCTTGAAGTTGACAAAAGAGACATTCTCAACTTCCTCTTCTTCGGATTCGCTTTCACTTGACTTGTCGGGTCGGGTGTAAATGCAGTTCTCAATCATGTGTCCACCTTCTCCGCAAGTGACACATTTCATAATTTTCTCAACCTATTTCTTTCCTTTTCCACCTGATTCTTTTAACTGTTTGACGTCAGTGGCTATCTTTTGGATTTGAGTGGTGATAGCTTCAAGAGCTTTGGATTCAATCGAAGGTCCTTCATTGGCGGCCTTCTTAGCATATCCTCTATCTGACCTGTCGTAGTTGGTACCGGCTTGTAGTTCAGCCATGTTTTCGATGATATTTTTGGATCTGTTGGGCTTCTTCCCCAGAAAGTCACTTCCTGTAGCTGCATTCAACGATACCCTTTCTTCAGGGGTCAGACCATTGTAGAAGGTGGTTATCAGGAAACTCTTCTTGTAGTTGTGATGAGGGCAGTCCCTCTGATACTCCTGATACCTTTCCCAGGCTTCATGAAGATTATCATTTGGCTTCTGCATGAATGACGTGATCCTCTGCCTATTCCTGACAGTTTTCTCTGTAGGGTAAAAGTTGTTCACAAAAGCGTCCGCCAGAGCATTCCATCCGTTCATAGCTTGATGCGGTAGCCCGAGGTACCAGGATAGGGCCTTGTCCTCTAAAGAGAATATGAAGCCCTTGCAGTAAATGACTTCTTGTGGAACTCCCCGCATTTTATTGGTATCACGAATATTTTTAAAAGCATTAAGATGATGGTAAGGGTTATCGTTATTTGAATTCCCTTGGAAGCTCTTGTTCTGGATCATAGATATGATAGATGGTTTCATCTCAAAGTTTGTTGCATTGAACCTTGGGATGACAACATGACATCTTGAGTTATTGGCCTTTGTGGCAGCCAACTCTCTGAGGGTCTTTTCTTCTTCGTTAGAATCTTCGTTGTCGTTGTCCCCATGGTTTTGCTCCTAATTATGTTGATTTCTTCTGTGTCTTCGGTGATGACGACGTCTCTCGTGACAATGATCATCCTCAAATTGTTCTGTTTCAGGTTCTTCATGTTGATAATCGCCATTATAACAGCCATTGTCCCCACATGGAGGTGAGTGTTGTCCAACTCTAGCGTTTCGGTCATCCTCAAAAAGAGGTGGTTCGATGCGAGGTGGCATGTGGAGCGGTGCTTGACTGAGCAGAATGCTCCTTTCCTGAGCACCTAAATAGAACGTATTATCAAGTTAGAAAATTGGTGTTAATAAAATGGACTATTCTATACTCATTTTAGGTTAGAAAAATAAATAGTGTTGTCAAGCTTATTACTAAGCTTGAGGCACAGGAGTGTAGTCAGTGGATTCGGGTTCGTTAACAGTACCGCTTTGCCTTGTCCCTGGCAACGGCGCCAAAATTTTGACCGACCTAAATCGCGCATCCAAAAGGAGAGGATTTGAAGTAGTCGGACTTTTAAATTACCCGACTCTTAGGCCCCCGCAACAATGACGGGGTCCGAAGTAGCAATCGGGGTCGAACCACAGGGACAAGGGTGGTAGTGCTAAGAACACGGAATTGACACTTTACACTCTGATAAAAGCAAGATGAGGATAAAGTTCTCAAAGGGAACAACGGGCGAAGATCGATAAAATAAAAGAAAACTATCTCCAACTGGAGTTACAAGGAAAATTAATGTTTTTGGCATTTATCGGTTTTTAGGGGTTTTGTGCAATGGAACCGGAGGAGATAACGCAATTACCTCAGTAAGGAACGAAAGAGGAAAACTTCGTCATAACAAGCGGCAACAGGAAACATCCAGTACCCCTTCTCTCAAAGAGGGTACCTCTAACTAAGCACCAACACCCTCTCTCAAGGTTGATGGACTTGGGTTAGAGTGGAAAGGTAACTGAAGCAACTTTGATCCTGGGTACTCTCGTACCCCCTGATTGGACCAAACACTAGAGCTGCAACACCTCTCTCGAGGGAGTTGCAACGGGAAACATGATTCGATAGCTAGTCAAAACATGATCCAAACGTACACGCAAGGGTTCAGATGCTAAGCAAAGTAACCATCCAACAAACGGGACCAAACATAGAGCAACAGATTTTTTTAAAACTCCTCTAATTCCATTAGCATAAGCATTATATAAAAGGGTTTGGCTACATTGTGTAAATAAAGAAAGTAAATGACGGAAAAAGGGAAGATAGGTATCACCTCCTTGATTTAGGAGAGCGACTTGCAGCAACAAATCCCTAAGGTTCCTCTAGCCCGATATCGGGCTGGAGCTCTGCCCAATACGCCTGTGTCGGGCGGAATCCCCTGTCAGGTGATATGCCATGACGGGCAGTCGTATCGATCAAAGCGCTCATGCCTGATATGGTCGTGTCGGGATGCCACCCTCCCGGGCGACACACCGTAACAGGTGATTCGTATCGGTCTCGGTATTGTGTCAGGCTAGAGACCACTTAGGGTATCGAGTTCCTCGTATCGGGTGGTTCCTTTGGTCGATATCGGGCTACTGCGGCGACTGGGATGGATTCTAAGTGAACCATTCCCGCCCTCTCGGGTCGGGGAAGAGATCACCTAGTATCGCCTGGTACGCCTCTAGGACGTGACACACTAGCTCCAGGTGCTTTCCAAAGTTAGCTTTCATGAGATTCCAACCTGTCCCATCGAGGTCATGTAGCTGCTATTTATAGGCAGCGGTTGGAAGAAGTTGTGGTTCTCCGGGCACCACGTGTCCTCCATTGGCTCTATTAGTGTGGCTTCAAGGATGCTCGACATGCATGTCGCCCGGCACAGCGGGTATCGGGAAGCAAACATGTCGGGTATCATGACGGGTGGGCGCCTGCCGGTGGGTGGCTTGTATCGCGCGACACGCTTCATTGGGAGAGTAGTCATGACGGGTACAGCTCCCTGTCGGGTAAGCGGCGTATCGCCCGTCAGAGTCTTCTTGCGCAGCACACCTGTGTCGTGCAGCATCTGTATCGGGATGTTGTATGACGGGTAGTGAGTGTGTCAGCCGACTAGTAGGAGGGCCGATGCAGGTAAAACACGTTCATGGGTTGGGATGGGCCTTTTGCTGATTTTTGAGTGGAAAAGCGAGGAAAACTCTGCAAAAGATGATAAAAATGAGTTAAGAGCGTAGCGTGGCCTGTTTATTCAAAAACATGACAAAAAGGAGAGGAAAACATTTTTAAAGGTCAGTTTTGACAACGAAATATGGGCCATAAATATCACAAAATTTGGTGTTATCAATTTTATCTGCCATATGTGTAATTGTGGCCATAAACTGTCCAAACATGGACTGAAAAGCAGGATTGGCCACCACTGTAGGGTCTAACTAAGGCATCTCATGTGTCCTCTCTTCAACACCCTTCCTCCTTACACCTCCACCTCATGCAGCAACACCACTCTCAACAATATGTTCTTTGTGTTCTCCATCCATCTTTTCAACTCTTCTTCTTTTGTTGTTGCACAAGAAGAAGTCACTATAAAATAGACTGGAGGACACTAGAATAGACACAAACCCTAGTCCTAGGTCCTTGTAGACTCAGAAAACCTAAGGCTATGATACCAACAAAATTGTGACGCCCCATGCCACAACAAGCAAGATCACTCAAAACTAACCACGCAATTAGCACTAAGAAAGTATATTACCAAAAACACAGGAAATTAAAACCGACATTATAAAAGCACCATAGACTGAAAACCTTCACATATACATCCACAACAAGACACCTAGATCACATTGTACATATCATAAGGTGTTTACATCATTGTTTCCAACTTTCTTCTCAACAACCTGTTATATGAAGAACATGTTTCATATATAAATATGTACAACTGCGAAGAATGTACAACAAAAGGCACACATGACAAAACTTCGTGACGATAACATGACCACGAACACATTGAAAACACCCCACGACCTGAGTATATAGGGAAAACTCTAGGACTCTACACCAAAAGACTAGCAGCACATGTAACCTTATCAGCTAATGCTTTTACTGCTACTCTTCCTCAAATGCACAATCACCACCTCGTCGTGCACGACCACCTAAAAGATGTGGAAACCCATGGGGTGAAACCAAACATCCCACCGAGAGATATAACTCTTCACCAACATATTTTGAAAGCACAGATAAGCTAAGCAGCACAACTAACCTTATCAGCTACTGCTCTTACTGCTACTCTTCCTCAGCTGCAAAATCACCACCTCATCGTGCACGGCCACCTAAAATATGTGGAAACCCATGGGGTGAGACCAAACATCCCACTGAGAGATATAACTCTTCACCAACATATTTTGAAAGCACGGATAAGCTAAGCAGCAAATAACATACTAAGCAGGTTAAACATATTCAATTAAATGATATGTATCTAACAGATGAAGCAAGTTAAACAATACTAGGAAGTTATCACTAAGTAGTATAACAAGGAACATTCTAAGAAGGAATACAAAGAGCATGTATATCATTTATCATCAAGGCTATACAAAAGTAAGGCAAGGATCCAACCAAACTATGCAATTACACTACACTGTTGTATTACAAATTTTATTATGCCCTGAGGAGATGAGGTATACCACTCATACTCCAACTGACCACTACTAAGTCAAAATCAGTGCCATACAAGGTCTATGGAAGAGTCGAAATCTATGACCTCTCTACATCTCTCGGCCAGAATGAGAGAAACACCATAGTGACATAACATATGAGTCATATGCAAAACAGCATAGCATGCCTTGGTATATAGGCACAACACTAGTGAAACTAAGCTACGAACCAAAGTCGCACTCCTACCAGGGTATGTCCCATAGCCAATCCTGTGAAATTATATATTGAGTCACATCACTGAGCTACAGTCTGAAGCTGCACTCCCAGGGTATGCCCCCCAACCAATCTTGTGAATGCATATACTAAACAATATATGACTTAGAGCTTTCCACTAAGGGAGAACTCATTGCACCATCCAACACTAAGACTGATACTATAATGGATCTATGGCACATGGCATCTACATGATTATGGTTCCACTTTATTAGTTATGCCAATTAAGTGTCTTTTAGCATCAATCAAGTTACAACGTATAAAACCATGACAAACTTTATAAGAAAAGGGGTATAGAGAAACTTCAGAAGGTATAAAACATATAAGGTGTGAACTTATCACATCATGACATATCACTATAGCACTGCCATTCACAAGGCCATCATTATTGTCACATAGCCACACAAGGATGTCATCAATGCTACATTACTGTGGGATATCAATCCCTCAATCACATCTCTAGAGGTTATAACATCAAGTCATACAAGGCACCTGCCATGTCATTTGACCCATTCACATAAACTTGCATTACAAGGATCTCATCATGCCTCATCCAAGCTCATTCAACCTGTGTCATATCATATTTACCATAGCATACACTAGCTATGACCTTATCACCTACAAGGTTATAGGTTCATAACCAAAAGATAGATAACAACATAACATCATAACCATTCCAAGGGAAAGAATTAAACCCATCATTTGTCCCTAGATTAGGGATAAGGTTCCATACTTAGCCGATTAGGGTTGTATAACTATATTCAAACACTAAACCCTAAGTATGACATCTCCCATATCCTTAGAACATTTAGGGTTGAGGAACATGATTTGGGTTTCTTAAACCATCATCTAAATAACACTAGACATGGTTCAACCATTTCTCATATACAAGTGTCAATTATGTGTCCAAGTACATGTGTCAACAACCCACCACTCATGTGTCGTGACCACTCACTATACATGTGTCGCGACCACACACAGCTAAGGTGTCGCGACCACGACACAACCAAGGTGTTCTGCCTGTGACACCTCCACATGTCTCAACCCATACTCAAGTGTATATTGACCCTTCATGGCCCTGTTGTTTCGACCACCCAAGGTGTGCATGTCGCGACCCACCATGGAACACCATCCATGGTTGAGATAAAGCACCAAGCATCAACATGGTCGAGACAAGAGATCACCACTCACACTGTAGATCGAGTCACTTTATACAAGGGCAACTATCTCCACCCGAGACTAACCAAAAGCATCTAGATCGCAACCATAACACCTAGAGGGGGTGTCTTGACCGTGACGCCCACAAAACAAGCCCTAGGTCATGACATAGGTTGCTACACCCACAAGGTACACATGGCACAAATAGCATCCAAGCAAGCTCAAACTGGAGACTTAAGCTCTCCACAAGCTCTAAGATCATCTCAAATGATTGGAGAAAGGTCCTAAGCACATAATCAAGCAAAACCAAATAGGGTTATCCCAAAATCCAGGTCAGGGGTCTTACATTGTCATATCATGACTCATGAGATTTAGTCATCAACCAACTCACACTCTGATCATATGTTGCATTGTTGTCTATCAACCTTTAACAATAACAACCGATCAGGGACATAATGAGAATATGTATATGTACTCTTAACATTTGTATGATCTCATCCACAAGGGTAGTAACTTAAATACATACGTCAAAAACGAGTAATATAATTCTCTAGACATTTATAATGTTACATCATTATCTCATAACTGAATTGAATAGAATAAACTGGAAGCTTGCCTTTTATTAATATTCAAATCGTTTACATGATATGACATTACAATCATCACATGATTGGATCTCTGGGCATACATAACCAACAGACTCCCACTTGCACTTAGAGCAAATCACCTATGAATCATATTCCAAGTGATCTTACATGACCGTCGTGCTTCTACTGTGAAAGTGGCTTTGTCAAGGGATCAACAACATTGTTCTCAGTTGGTACTTTGCAAATATTTACATCTCCTTGTTGTACAATCTTTCATATTAGATGGAACCACCTTTATATATGATTTGAGTGTTGATGCGATCTGGGTTCCTTAGCTTGCACAATAGCTCCATTGTTGTTACAATATAGCTCGATTGCCTCACTGATGCTTGAAAAGACCCCAAGTTCTATGATGAACTTATTGATCCATACAACCTCCTTTTCTGCAATGGATGCAAAAATATACTCAGTCTATGATGTAGAATCGACAACTATATATTGCTTGGAACTCTTCCATATTACAACACCATTGTTGAGGCAGAACACAAATCCTGATTGTGACTTGTAATAATCTTAATCAGTATGGAAGCTTGCATTGGTGTAACCCTTTACCACCAACTCTTCCTCTCTGTTGTAGACCAAGAACTGATCTTTAGTCCTTCTCGGGTACTTGAGGATGTTCTTCACGGCTATTAAGTGAGCATCACCTGGATTTGACTGATATCTACTCATCATGCTTAAGGCATACGAGACGTCTGGACGGGTACACAACATTGCGTACATGATTGATCCAATTGTTGAGGCATATGGAATCAGACTCATGTGTTCCTTTTTTTCACAAGAACTAGGACATTGAGCTCTGGATATGGGGACACCATGACATATAGGTAGGTTTCCTCTCTTTGAGCTCTCCATGCTGAACTGCTTCAACACTTTGTCAATGTATGTGCTCTGACTTAGTCCAAGAAGCCTTTTGGATCTATCTCTATAGATCTTTATTGTAACATCCCTGACCTGGGTTATGCTTTAACCCTAGGTTTTTTGTTTAAGAAAGATAATTATATGCTTTATCTTATCTTTTGAAAAGTAATTAAGGTTCAAGAGGAACTTATATTTCAATATTAGTCCTTTTTGAACAATGTTGAAATAATGTTTTGCCTGTTTTGGACTAAAGTGCAAATTACCCAAGTTGAGGGGTTAAATTGCAATGTTACATGATAAATGTTCCTCATGTGTTGAAGCATCATGAGAATGAAGATGATGCAGAGGTATGGCTTGGGAAAGCATGAGTACCAAGAAAGAGCTGATAAAGCAACATTTATGCATTAAAACCTAGTTTTGGTGTGATGTGCAATTTACCCAAAACCCAGGGTTCAATATACAAGTTACCACTTCAAAATAGTCCCTAATGTTTCTTGTCATCATGTAGAGCAAAGAAAATGAGAGGGGTGTCTCATTTGTATGTATCATTTTGGCGGAAAGAGAATCTTGATATTAAAATAATCAAGATTTAAGCATAATTGAAACCCTAATTCAATTTAATGCAAAAATAATTATATTAATTGAAGTGCCCTTCAACCAAAATTGAAATGGTTGAAATCCATATATGTGGACATCCTTGTGCCTTGCAAAGGCCACGAAAATATCCAAGTGAGTGGAGAGCCCACTCACATTAATATAAGAAAAAGAAATATCCTCTCACTTATGGATATTATTATTATATGATTTAAGGTGCTTAATTTGTTTTCCTTTAAATCATGGATAATTGAGAGGAATATGAGGCAAGGAAGATATCCTCATATCTAAGGAAGATAAGGGGGCAAGTGGCAAGGAAATGGAGGAGTTATCCCCTACTTTCTCTCTCTTAAATGAATTTTCAAATAAAATGCATATATGCTCATTTGTCCATGAGTTGAAAGGGTAATTTCAAAACCACTTTCACTCTTTGATTGCAAAATGACCAAGGGAGCTTAGGAGAAACAGGAGGATGACCGTCAATGTGACACCCTGCCATCACACAGAAAACGAGATGACACGCGAAAACGTGCGGAACCATATATTACCAAAAACACGGGTTAATTAAAACCGATTGCGGAAGGTATACATGAGAGAACTTTTGCATCCAGATCCTGCAGAAAGACATGTTATATAATCATTCACAAGCCATGTTATAAGTCCACAGCTTATCGGAACCAGCTGTACTGTCAACACCAGAGTTCAACACCTGTTTATACATACATAACGGCCATGTACGGCCAACAATAGGATATACAAAAATTACAACAGTTAAGCATCGTGAAACATCGTCAAATGTCTCTGAGGACCTGAGAGTACAGGGATGACTCTAGGAATCTACTACAAAACCACCAAAATAGCAGCATGACCATCTCTTGCCTTCTACTTCTCTTCTTGTTGCTCGGCCGCAACCTCACGACCACCACCACGTCTAGAGTGATCACCTAAAACGGGTGTAAACTAGCAGGGTGAGACACACAGTCCTAGCGAGAAACATAACTCCACACCGAAACTATAAAACCTTAGAAGGTTAAGGCAAATAACATCGGATAACTGGTAAAGCGTATAACAAAAGCAGCATACTGAGCAAGACTATTATTACCATCAAGCTTACCAAGATATCTGGGAGGCATAGAACTAGGTATTTCTTTATGGAACATGATTGACAAGATAAGCTTTATAAGAACTTATCACAAACTATAAGGATCGTACAAACAATTGCATAGTATAACTAGATCAACTATATAAGCAAGGCCTCAATCAATGTTCCGTATTTTGCTCTAAGCAAGATATACTTATTCAACTGGATTACATTTTATTATGCCCTGAGGAAGTGAGCCTTCCCTGCTCAAATCCAACCATTAGTTGTGAAGCCCAATCCGGTGCCATACAAGGTCTAAGGAGATCCGCACTCCATGACCTCACCTTCCCGTGGTCAGTACATGAATCATTAAGCAAGACCGCAATATTATGCTTATAGGCCTCAGCCTCTGGGTTAGCTCCGCAAGCTACCCATATCTCTAGCTCACCTCATCATAGGTGCTAGTACATACATCTGAGCCATGAACGCATCATGTTCATCATCACATATCCTGACCCATGGGCCTGTTCACCATGCTCCATATATCCTGAGTCTACAACCACAGTTGCGCTCAACCCTCCTATTTTAGGCTAGGGGAAACCTCACATATTCAACAATATGCGCTCCAGGTAATCCCGCAGGATAAACCTATTTCACCATCACCAAGTACTGACGATGATGGATCTATGGCCAAGGCAAACTACATGATATGTTCATCTATAATTAATTAGTATATTTTAAGCCAATTGTTGAGGCAACCAAAGTATAAACATAGTTATATCGGATTACATCATAATTGCCATCATCATACGGTTCTGGGACCTCAATCCCTCATTACATCAACCACTACCTCTCAAGGCATCATAATCATGCATCAGCATTTGGGAACACATCCCTTAACTCATCTCAACTAGGCACTCAGCCTTATATCAGGTCCTCAGACCTATCAACATGTTATTCATTAGCAAGGATTATCACCACATTGTGCTAGTCAAATCATATATATATCTCATAGCTCTTACCAGGCTATGAATCCACATGAAATACATGTAGGGTTAGTATACACATTCATAGAGATAACTGAAGTCAACATGGATTGACAAGATTATCATGCTATCAAATATAGAGCAACATCCATGAGTATATTACACATAAACTGCAGAAAGCGTAGTTTGATTATCAATCATAAGCATATATCAGGCTCCATACATGTGATCATAATCATGAGCCACGTCATCATGTGAAGCAACATCATATGCTTCCAAGCTTCCTGGTTCACAACCTACCATCTTAATTCATTATCATAGTTGCAGGTTTCAAGGTGATTACACCATAGCACATGTAATATCATTATTAACATGGAACTATCATCTATATACATCCCAGGTTGTCATAACCCTTACCAAATCTTTCATAGCCCTCCCTAAAAAGGGGTGGCGCGTAGCGTGTCCCTCATCACAGCTTATGTCGGGTAGGGTAGCATCCCCTACCAAAAGCATACCGGCCTAACTATATATATAATCACATATCGGCCAACTCTAGAAGGTATCGACCACCGCCCAAGGGTGTCGTGGAACTAGAGATCAAGGCATTATCATGCAACCCTGACGTACATACCAGATGCACAAGGCACTATCGTGTAGCTAGGTTAAGAGAGTGTATCGCGCATTCAAGGCTAAGCATGTATCGGCTATCTATCTGCATCGACTAAGCCCTATCACCCATCTAGGGTTAGGGTTCCTATCGGGCAGCCACACCACTCTATCGCCCAAGGCTCGTACTGTCAAAAACATAGCGCCCTAGCACAACATGGTATCGCCCAACATATTCACAACTCAGGCAACACAAAAGCACTTCAAGGAAGCCTATCGGTCAAGGGCAACACTCCATATCGGCCTCCATCAAAGCAGCATCTAGGGTTTCTATATGCCACCATAACAGGCATCTCCACAACTAAACCATGTCGCCCAACACAAGGATAGCCCACTGAGCTCTATAACGTCCAAGGCACATCAGACACCAAGCCAACTACCTTAACTAGGTGTATTGTATAGGGCACTCAACTAAGCATATCTCCCAAGCACACATGGGTATCGGCCACCAACCAAAATCCAACTAGGCACATCGGCCAAGGGTACATCTCAAGACTAAACTATCGGGTAGCACTACTCCAAGGTCATATTCATCCTCCAACTAGGTCATCATACATCCAAGAGCTCACCTCTCAAGTCCATGGTGAGAGGAGGGTGTTGCCCAAGAAACTAGGATGTAGACTCACCTCTCAACTTAAATGAGAGAGGGGTATTGCCCACATCACTAGAGCTCAAACTCACTTCTCATAACCAAGGAGAGAAAGGAGTATTTCTACCAAAGGAAAACTCCAAACTATAGGTTCAGTCAACTAAAACCAAGACATATAGACCATCGACAACATCATGCTCACTATACCCATAGATCAACAACATATACTAGAGCAAGAAACATAACATGCAATGGTCGATCATCCACATATATGAATCATGCAACACATAGAAGGTAGTACAGCTAGGGTTAGAAGTTATGTAACCCGCCTTAAGCAAAACTCCTCAAGCTCCAAATCTCCAAGCTTCTAGCTCCTAGCTCTAAGCTCACCACAAGGAAACAAGGTCCACCTAGGGTTCGGCCACCAAGCTAGAAGAAGAAGAAGAGAACTCCTTTAAAGGGATCGGCCACCAACCTTAGCTCCTCTAAGGGTATCAACCACCAAGGTCTCCAAGGGTAGGTGTATCGTTCACCAAGGAAGAGAGGAGCAACAAAGAGCTAAAGGGTTCCTAAGGAAGAGAAAGGCAAGGCATATATAGATGAGGGTCAAGGTTAAACCAAGGTAAGGTGTCACCTTACCAAGGGACACTTGTCCACACGTTTTACCATCTTGCAAAACACATGCACATGCCATGCCACCACTCAACCAAGGTTCGGCCACATGTCCAAGCTAGGGTGACACAACCAAAGCAAGAAGGTCAAACAAGGTCAAAGGCTGACACACCACCTCCCATGGCCGACACACCACCTCCCATGGGCGAGACACCACCATGGGAAACACAAAGCAAGGTCGAGACAAGCATCCTTGCCCGATACAAGGTTCAACCAAGCAAGGCAAGGTCCAAACAAGGGAAAACAAGGCCCAAAAGAGCTCAACCAAGCCCAAGGCAACTCAAGGCACGAGCCCAAACCTTCCTCTCAACCCTAGAGGAAGCAAAGAGAGAGAAAGAAATATCTCAAGGTGGAAAACTTGCTCTTCAACCCAAACTCAGGTTATTTTGCAAGTAGCACCTCCAACTCTCAACAAAGCACAAGCAAACCCTAATCATCACTAAAGGTTATTAGCAAGCAACCAAGCACCAGGTTTAGGCAAAATAAACAGGGTAAGCCCAAAACGAAGGTCAGGGTCCTTACACTCAACCTGTAGGTAAGCTCCATGGCCTTCCTTCACCTTGATTTCATGGTGGAAATCACAAATCAATGCTTGATTTCTTCTTTTCTTCACTCAATCTTCAACTCTAGCTAATTCTTTCACTCAAAGACTTGAGGACAAGCCTTTGGATAGTTGAAGGAGTTTTTTCCACCATTGTTGACATGAAGCTCCAAGCTTTGAAGCTCATTTGAAGGCGAGTTATATAACTTGAACCCTTATTCATTGTTATTGAATTCAATTTCTCAATTAGATATGTTCAATTGTTCTTCTTGAAATTTCTTTGATTAATTGTTGAAACTACCATGGAAATGGCAGTAGATTTCGAGGGGTTGAAGCTTGATGATTATGACATCATCCTAAGCACATATCTCAACATAATTTAATTTCAAACAGATTCATGAATTTTAGCCCAATCGATTTTGACAAACCGGTTTGCAAACCGTTTGGAGGTTGAGTTCCAAACCGTTTGGACATGGTTGATCAAATGGGATAGTTGACCATTTGGAGCCTTAAATGGTTTCAAACTGTTTGGACATATTGAGTTGATCGTTTGGGTTGAGTTGACCGTTTGGTCAAGTAAGTTCATAATCAATTGGAGTCTTAAACGGTTTCAAATCGTTTGGACAGTTAGGTCAAAACCGTTTGGAGCCTTAAACGGTTTCAAACCATTTGGACCAAGTCAATCAAAACCGTTTGGTGATCCAATGGTTGATATTTGAAGGTTGGAGATATAAGAGTCAATAATTTATGAACTTGAATAATTCAATTGATGAAGGAATTGTTGATGCAAAACCCTAATCGGTTTAGTTGATTGAGAACCCCATTTGCACTTTCAGTTTCAAGGGTAGTTTGGACCAAACGGTCTAGAGACCATTTGAGTCCAAACTGTCTTGAAACCATTTGGGGTCAAACGGTCTCAGGACCGTTTGGACTCAAATGGTTTCAAATCGTTTAGAGATCAAACGGTCAAGATCGTTTGGTGACTCAATGTAATCAAATCAATTGATAACTTAATGTGATGAAGGATCAATTGACCCTATAATTGTTACTTATGTATAGTAGAGATAATTACAAGGGTTGTACCTTTAAGGTACTAAATGATTAGTAAACCTAGATGAGTTATTCCTTGAAGCTTAAGTAAGCAAAATCTCAATACACTATGTCAACTCTAATTGAATGTAATTAATTGAAGGGTTGGTTGACCTAATATAACCAAGTTTGATCTAGTCAACATCCTAGAGAGGATGAAAGAGAGAGGAATTCATACATGTATAATAACCATGTAAAGGTCAAGCCTTAACACCTTCAATTTGAATAATTATGTAATTAGGGTATGATCCATAATAAAGAGATTATGAAACCCTAATCAAGAAGGTTGTTGAGCCCTAACCCTAATTTAGGGCAATATCAGATGTAACCCTAATCTAGGGTAATGGTGTAACTCTAAACTAGGATGATAAAATGGGAAATCCCAATTCAGGGTAACATCATGAAAAACCCTAATTTGAGAAGATGCTTCATGAAACCCTAATTTTGGGAAAAGTTATATGAGAAACCCTAATTGAGGGTAATTCCATGAGAAACCCTAATTGAGGTTGATTCCATGAGAAACCCTAATTGAGGGTGATTCCATGAGAAATCCTAATTGAGGTTGATTCCATGAGAAACCCTAATTGAGGGTGATTCCATGAGAAAACCTAATTGAGGTTGATTCCATGAGAAACCCTAATTGAGGGTGATTCTATGAGAAACCCTAATTGAGGGTGATGCCATGAGAAACCCTAGTTGGGATGAATAGTAAACCCTAATTATGGGCAATGTGATGTGAAAGCCGAATGAAGGGTGATGCTATATGCAATCCTAACCCTAATGAAGGGTGATGGTATGTGAAATCCTAACCCTAATGAAGTATGATAGTATGTGAAACCCTAAACCCTAATAAAGGGTGATGGTATGGGAGACCTAATCCTAATAATGGAATAGTGATTATTACACTGATAAGGGAAATACCTAAAGCGATTGATTATAGGTAACCTTATAGCAAGCAATGCCTTAACCTGGAATAATGTCACAGGACTGGTAATAGCCCAATACCTGGAATAATGTCACAGGATTGGTCACAACCCAATTCCTGGAATAGTTGCACATGATTGGTGTAGTTCAATACCTGGAATAGTTGCACATGATTGGCATAGTTCAATACCTGGAATAGTTGCACAGGATTGGCATAGTTCAATACCTGGAATAGTTGCACAGGATTGGCATAGTCCAATACCTAGAATGGATGCACAGGTTTGGCATAGTCTAATACCTGGAATGGATACACATGAATAATATAAGTCTAATGCTTGTACTAGTTGTATAGGATTGGTATAATCCAATGCCTGGAATATTTATACAGGATTGGTATAGACCAATGCCTGAACAAGACATGATGATGTACACTCTCATGTCCAGTATAAACCAAAAGATGTTTAGCATATTGGCTAAGGCCAATCGATAGAAATAAGAAAAACTCATGGGTGACATATCAGAGTAATGAGTATCATGAGAAAAGCATGGGATGTTGAGTTAATATAACAAATAAATGATATACATGTTCTTCCTATTCCTTATAAAGATAATAGATGATTTAATGCTCTATCATAGATAGTTGCAATATTTAAAGATGAGAATGATCTAAACTGCTTATTCTCTACTCAGATTTATATTATACACTGCAATAATAATGTTTTTGGCGAAGAGTTATATATCTCACTGGGGCAATTTTCAATTGTCTCACTCCCATGGGATCTAACATTTTTTAGGTGGACAAGCACGGAGGAGATTGAGAACATCTTGCAGAGGAAGAACTTCAGCAGCATCAGGGACAAAAGTGACAACTCAAGTTGAGTGTACTGTTTGTCGTGTCTTGTAGATAGATGTCCTATGTGTCGTCTCTGTACTTTCATGTCCTCGGAGTTAATAGTTAGTGCTTTTAATGAATCATTTTGAGATTTTGACTTGATGCCTCGAGGTTCTTATGTTGTATGTGTTTAGCTTTTAACAAGGCAGTTGATGTTGTAACCCTCGAGAAGAGATGGTACAAGATATGTACTTATGAACCAGGACGTAAATGTAATACATTGGTTCTTGTTGAAAGAGTTTTCCTATGATTGGATCTCTTTGAAAAAGGTTTTATTTTTTAGTGATTTTCAGTCATTGCTGCTTATGTTTAATTCTGCTTAATCAGTAACGATTTGTTTGTCGGTCGTTACAATTTAGTGGTATCAGAGCTCTAGGTTTGCTGAGTCTACAGAGACATAGGACTAAGGTGTTGACTTTGTTCTAAGTATACCAAGTATCTCTTATAGTGCATTCTGTTTATGCAGGAGAAGATATATAACTCAAGGATGTCTGGAGAACATGAGGAACATGTTGCTGAGAGCAATGTTGCTGCACCAGTAGAAGGTGTCGAGGATCAGTCAAGAAGAAACAGTGCCTGAGAATCCCCATCTTGATGAAGTCATGATGAGAAACCCAACTTTTTCTACACTTTTTGGGAAATTCATGACTACAGTGAAGCATATAACAGACCGGATGCCAGCACCAGCACCTAGGGCACCTGCTCCCAATGAGGGATATGGATCTGGAAAGACTTTTGAATGATTACGTCGTGTAGGAGCCATAGAATATGCTGGTACATCTGACCCAACAGATGTTGATCTCTGGCTCACTGAGTTAGAAAAGGCCTTTAAGATCCTTAGTATCCCAGATGCTGACAAAGTTAAACATGTTGTGTACCTTTTGAAGGGTAGTGCTGGACATTGGTGGGCTATAGAAGAAATAAAAAGGAATGATGAAGAGGTTGGTTGGGAGGAATTTTGTTGAGAATTCGTCAATAAGTATTTTCCAAGGACATATTTATATGAAAAGATCTCATAGTTTGAGAAGATTCGATAGGGAGCCATGTCGATAAGTGAATATGAGGTTAAGCTCATGGAACTTTTACGATTTTGTCCTCAAATGGCTGCTACTGAGGAGGAAAAGATTTGACGTTTTGAGAAAGGACTGAATGTTGAAATGTCTATTCCAGCATCTGCCCTAGAAAGTAGAGAGAGGTTTGCCACATTTGTGGAATCAATTCGGAGGATAGAAAGATCTATGACAAAGAAACACTAGACATACACACAGTCACAAGGACTAATGATTAGTGGTACTAAACAACCAAAATCTTCACCAGTTCAACCTCAATATAGTACATCAATGCAGAGGTCATCAAGTCAAGGTCAAGCTTGTCATAAATGTGGACAGATAGGACATTTTAGACAACAATGTCCAAGAAGAAACAATGAGGTGACCCAACAGTCAGGGTACAATCTGCAAAACCCACAAGGACCTCAGTCTAGTGGAGCAGATGGTAGAGGACGAAGACAAGTGTCACAGTTTGGTCCATCTACTTCTGGTAGTAGAGGACAAAGGCAATAACAGATAACAACTAACTCCATGTTTTGTGTCAGATAAGATGCTAGATAACTTGTAAAAGGTAGACTTGTCAAGATAGAACTTTCTATTTTGAATCATCTTATGTTCCCTACTAAAGAAAGGTAGTTGTTTTTTAGTTCATCTGAATAATACTTTAAGGATGTGAGGAAGATATAAGAAGGATGAGAACTTATGTTCAGTTTAATATTCTCTTATATGTTTTGAAGTTTCTCTATATATATATGGAACATAATATAAAATAAATACATACTACCTAATTTCAGTTCTTGAATACCCTGGCCAGGTATTCATTTATTGAAGGCAAGGTAAGTATGACATATCTAGATTGTTATCTTTATGATTACCCTGATCAAGTATTCAGTCTGAAACAATCTAAAAGAACCTAAAGAAGTAGGAGATGTGGCATGGATATTTCCACCACATTTAATTGATATACGAAGGAATTTGATTATGAATCAACTTACAAGCAAAAGAATATGTTTAGTACAATGTATACCCTGGTCTAAAGACCAAGAGGTAACAGTTACCTGATAAGAGGTAACAATAAAAATGATGAACTGAGGGTTTGAATACCCACATCTAGTGATCATGATGATAATGAGAATAAGGAATGATGAGATGTAATCATCCTTATAATTCCTATGTTGATGGCAAGGAACCAAGGATAAAATAAGGGTAAATAACTCATGAACATAGAAAGTTCATGCAATATATAGAGGAGATGATAACCTCTTTTCATGGATAGACAACCCTAGATAATGATGGGGTGATAAGAAGAATATGATCCTTTGTTTTCTTTCCTTTCAGGGACATGGCAATCAAGTGGGTTTTTAGGACACTTGATGTGCACAATTAAAAATGTTTATCTGATGGATACTGAGAAAAGTATCAGTTTGTCTTGGACTTGGGTTCCAAGAAAAAGACATATATAACAAGTAATGTCTCAGGATGAAAGATGAAAATGTGATGTGTTTCCAGTACATGTGATGAACACCATGGTAAGGAATTCTGGTATCAGATAATTTATGTTGACTACCTAGAAGGGGTTAACTGTGAAATAAGTTTAGCTATATTATATAGCATGGACATCATATGTTAGGGGTTTATGCTTTGCATAAACATGACATTGAGATGTTATGTGAAGACTTGATGAGATGATATATGAATAATATATGTCTCCCTTTATCTGGGATTTCGGGGACGAAATCCTTGTTAGGGGTTTATAACTTGTAACATCCCTGACATGGGTTATGCTTTAACCCTAGGTGTTTTGTTTAAGAAAGATAATTATATGATTTCTCTTATCTTTTGAAAAATAATTAAGGTTCAAGAGGAACTTATATTTCAATTTTAGTCCTTTTTAAACAATGTTGAAATAATGTTTTGCCTGTTTTGGACTAAGTGCAAATTACCCAAGTTGAGGGGTTAAATTGCAAATGTTACATGATAAAATTTTCCTCATGTGTTGAAGCATCATGAGAATGAAGATGATGCAGAGGTATGGCTTGGGAAAGCCTAAGTACCAAGAAAGAGTTGATAAAGCAATGTTTATGCATTAAAACCTAGTTTTGGTGTGATGTGCAATTTACCCAAAACCCAGGGTTCAATATGCAAATTACCACTTCAAAATAGTCCCTAATCTTTCTTGGCATCATGTAGAGCAAATAAAATGAGAGGGGCATCTCATTTGTATCATTTTGGCGGAAAGAGAATCTTGATATTAAAATAATCAAGATTTAAGCATAATTGAAACCCTAATTCAATTTAATGCAAAAATAATTATATTAATTGAAGTGCCCTTCAACCAAAATTGAAATGGTTGAAATCCATATATGTGGACGTCCTTGTGCCTTGAAAAGGCCACGAAAATATCCAAGTGAGTGGAGATCCCACTCACATTAATATAAGAAAAAGAAATATCCACTCACTTATGGATATTATTATATGATTTAAGGTGCTTAATTTGTTTTCCTTTAAATCGTGGATAATTGAGAGGAATATGAGGCAAGGAAGATATCCTCGTATATAAGGAAGAGAAGGGGGCAAATGGCAAGGAAATGGAGGAGTTATCCCCTACTTTCTCTCTCTTAAATGAATTTTCAAATAAAATGCATATATGCTCATTTATCCATGAGTTGAAAGGGTAATTTCGAAACCACTTTCACTCTTTTCTTGCAAAGAGACCAAGGGATCTTAGGAGAAACAGAAGGACGACCCCCAACCTGTAGGTAAGATCCATGGCCTTCCTTCATCTTGATTTCATGGTGGAAATCACAAATCAATGCTTGATTTCTTCTTTTCTTCACTCAATCTTCAACTCTAGCCAATTCTTTCACTCAAAGACTTGAGTATGAGCCTTGGGATAGATGAAGGAGTTGTTTCCACCATTTTTGACGTGAATCTCCAAGCTTTGAATCTCATTTGAAGGCAGGTTATATAACTTGAACCCTTATTCATTGTTATTGAATTCAATTTCTCAATTAGATATGTTCAATTGTTCTTCTTGAAATTCCTTTGACTAATTGTTGAAACTACCATGGAAATGGTAGTAGATTTTGAGGGGTTGAAGCTTGATGATGATGACATCATCCTAAGCACACATCTCAACATAATTTAATTGCAAACGGTTTCATGAATTTTGGCCCAATCGGTTTTGACAAACTGTTTGGTGACCATGCAAACCGTTTGGAGGTTGAGTTCCAAAGTGTTTGGACATGGTTGACCGAATGGGACAGTTGATTGTTTGGAGCCTGAAATGGTTTCAAACTGTTTGGACATATTGAGTTGACCGTTTGGTCAAGTAAGTTCAACACCGATTGGAGTCTTAAACAGTTTCAAACCGTTTGGACAGTTAGGTCAAAACCGTTTGGAGCCTTAAATGGTTTCAAACCATTTGGACCAAGTCAACCAAAACCGTTTGGTGATCCAATGGTTGATATTTGAAGGTTGGAGATCTAAGAGTCAATAATTGATGAACTTGAATAATTCAATTGATGAAGGAATTGTTGATGCAAAACCCTAATCGGTTTAGTTGATTGAGAACCCCATTTCGAATTTTGGTTTCAAGGGCAATTTGGACCAAACAGTCTTGAGACTGTTTGAGTCCAAATGGTCTTGAAACCGTTTGGGGTCAAACGGTCTCAGGACCGTTTGGACTCAAACGGTTTCAAACCGTTTAGAGATCAAAGGGTCAAGATCATTTGGTGACTCAATGTGATCAAATCAATTGACAAGTTAATGTGATGAAGGATCAATTGACCCTATAATTGTTACCGATGTATAGTAGAGATAATTACAAGGGTTGTACCTTTAAGGTACTAAATGATTAGTAACCCTAGATGAGTTATTCCTTAAAGCTTAAGTAAGCAAAATCTCAATACACTATGTCAACTCTAATTGAATGTAATTAATTGAAGGGTTGGTTGACCTAATATAACCAAGTTTGATCTAGTCAACATCCTAGAGAGGATGAAAGAGAGAGGAATTCATACATGTATAATAATCATGTAAAGGTCAAGCCTAAACACCTTCAATTTGAATAATTATGTAATTAGGGTATGATCCTTAATAAAGAGATTATGAAACCCTAATCAAGAAGGTTGTTGAGCCCTAACCCTGATTTAGGGCAATAACAAATGTAACCCTAATCTAGGGTAATGGTGTAACTCTAAACTAGGATGATAATATGGGAAATCCCAATTCAGGGTAACATCATGAAAAACCCTAATTTGAGAAGATGCTTCATGAAACCCTAATTTTGGGCAAAGTTATATGAGAAACCCTAATTGAGGGTGATTCCATGAGAAACCCTAATTGAGGTTGATTCCATGAGAAACCCTAATTGAGGGTGATTCCATGAGAAATCCTAATTGAGGTTGATTCCATGAGAAACCCTAATTGAGGGTGATTCCATGAGAAAACCTAATTGAGGTTGATTCCATGAGAAACCCTAATTGAGGGTGATTCTATGAGAAATCCTAATTGAGGGTGATGTCATGAGAAACCCTAGTTGGGATGAATAGTAAACCCTAATTATGGGCAATGTGATGTGAAAGCCTAATGAAGGGTGCTATATGCAATCCTAACCCTAATGAAGGGTGATGGTATATGAAATCCTAACCCTAATGAAGTATGATAGTATGTGAAACCCTAAACCCTAATAAAGGGTGATGGTATGGGAGACCTAATCCTAATAATGGAATAGTGATTATTACATTGATAAGGAAAATACCTAAAGCGATTGATTATAGGTAACCTTATAGCAAGAAATGCCTTAACCTGGAATAATGTCATAGGATTGGTAATAACCCAATACCTGGAATAATGTCACATGATTGGTCACAACCCAATACCTGGAATAGTTGCACATGATTGGCGTAGTTCAATACCTGGAATAGTTGCACAAGATTGGCATAGTTCAATACCTGGAATAGTTGCACAAGATTGGCATAGTTCAATGCCTGGAATAGTTCCACAGGATTGGCATAGTTCAATACCTGGAATAGTTGTACAGGATTGGCATAGTCCAATACCTGGAATGGATGCATAGGTTTGGCATAGTCTAATACCTGGAATGGATACACATGAATAATATAAGTCTAATGCTTCTACTAGTTGCACATGATTGGTATAATCCAATGCCTGGAAAATTTATACAGGATTGGTATAAACCAATGCCTGAACAAGACATGATGATGTACACTCTCATGTCCAGTATAAACCAAAAGATGTTTAGCATATTGGCTAAGGCCAACCGATAAAAACAAGAAAAACTCATGGGTGACATATCAGAGTAATGAGTATCATGAGAAAAGCATGGGATGTTGAGTTAATATAACAAATAAATGATATACATGTTCTTCCTATTCCTTATAAAGAGAATAGATGATTTAATGCTCTATCATAGATAGTTGCAATATTTAAAGATGAGAATGATCTAAACTGCTTATTCTCTTCTCGGATTTATATTATACACTGCAATAATAATGTTTTTGGCGGAGAGCAATATCTCTCGCTGGAGCAATTTTCAATTGTCTCACCCCCGTGGGATCAAACATTTTTTTAGATGGATGAGCATGGAGGAGATTGAGAACATGTTACAGAGGAAGAACTTCAGCAGCAGCAGTGACAGCTCAGGTTGAGTGTACGGTCTGTCGTGTCTTGTAGATAGATTTCCTATGTGTCATCTCTATATTCTCAGGTCCTCGGATTTAATAGTTAGTGCTTTTAATGAATTGTTTTGAGATTTTGGCTTGATGCCTCGAGGTTCTTATGATGTATGTGTTTAGATTTTAACAAGGCAGTTGATGTTGTAACCCTCGAGAAGAGATTGTACAAGATATGTACTTATGAACCAGGACGTAAATGTAATACATTGGTTCTTATTGAAAGAGTTTTCTTATGATTGGATCTCTTTGAAAAAGGTTTTAATTTTTAGTAATTTTCAGTAATCCGCTGCTTACGTTTAATTCCGCTTAATCAGTAACGATTTCTTTGTCAGTCGTTACATTTATCCCCAAGATGTAGGATGATTATCCCAAGTCTTTCATAGAGAATTTATTTCCAAGCCATGTCTTTACCTTTTGTAAAGTAGGGATGTCATTCCCCATAATAGTATGTCATCTACATATAATATGAGGAATGTCATTATGCTCCCACTAACCTTCTTGTACACATAAGGTTCATCTTCATTTTGAATAAAGTCAAACCCTTTGACCGTCTCATCAAAATGAAGATTCTAGGTTCGAGATGACTGCTTCAATCTATAAATTGACCTTTGTAGCTTATAGACTTTATTTGCATCCTTTGGATTGATAAAACCCTTAGGTTGTTTCATATACACATCTTTGAGTAAATTCTCATTAAGGAATGTTGTTTTAACATCCTTCTACCAAATTGCATAGTCATGATAAGCTGCAATAACAAGCAAGATACTGATGGACTTAACCATGGCCACTGGAGAAAATGTTTTGTCATAGTCAACACCTTAAACTTATCAGAAACCCTTTGCTACCAATATGCTCTTATAGGTTTGTACTTTATCATCCATGTCGATCTTCTTCTTGAAGACCCACTTGCACCCTATCGATTTTACCCCTTTAGGTGGATCCACCAAATCTATACTTTGTGGTATACATGGATTCCATCTCAGATCTCATGGCCTCAAGCCATTTCTCAAACTCTGGTCCCTCTATAACATCTTGATAGTAAATTGGCTCATCATCTATGACCAATTGTCTGCCTTCCTGAGTTATAAGATATCCAAATCTTTCAGGCTCAAGGTGTGTCCTATTATATCTACAAGGTTCTTTTGTTACTTGAGGAATTTGAGATTCCACAACACTTTGTGAATCTCTAGGTTCCTCTTGTACATATTACAGTTCAATGTCTTCTTGTTGGTCTCAAACCTCTTTGAGCTCTACTTTCCTCCCACTGATTCTTTTGGAAATAAATTCTTTTTCTAGGAATGCAATATCTCTAGAAATAAAAACTTTATTGTCAAATGGATTATATAAGTAGTATCCCACAATTTTTTTGAGATATCCAACAAAACAACATTTTTTAGATCTAGCACCAAGCTTTTCAGGAAATATTTTCTTGACATAAGTTTCGCAACCCCAAATCATCATAAAAGACATTTTGGGACGTTTCCAAGTCCGTATCTCATATGGTATCTTTTGAACCGACTTATATGGTACTCAATTTAGTGTAAACACAGTGGTTCACATAGCATACCCCTAGAAGGTAGTTGGAAGCTCAACTAAACTCATCATTGATCGCACCATATCCAGTAATGTGTGATTCCTTCTTTCTGATACACCAATATGATGAGGTGTTCCAGGTGGAGTCTACTGGGATACAATCTCATGAGCTCTAAGAAGGTCCTCAAACTCTTGGTTTAAGTAATCTTCACCTCAATCAGAACGAAGTGCCTCAATACTTTTACCAAGTTGGTTCTGTACTATATTCATAAACTCCTTGAACTTTTCAAGAGTTTCTGACTTATGTTTCATTAAATAAACATAGCCATACCTACAAAAGTCATCAGTGAAGGTAATGAAGTACTGGAACCCACCTCTAGTGGTTGTTCTAAAAGGTCCACACATATGTATGTATGAATCCTAATAGATCACTAGCCCTCTCATTGTTACCACTGAAAGGGGTCTTAGACATCTTGCCCAACAAACAAGATTCACATGTCTCTATTGATTCAAAATCAAAAGAGTCTAGATAACCACTTTTATGGAGTTTAGATATGCGATTCTCATTTATGTTCCCTAGACGACAATGCCAAAGGTATGTTTTGTTTGAGTCGTTGATTTTTAGGCTTATATATATATATATATATGGCTATTTATTTGTTACCCGGCGGGTACTTTTGATTAAGTTACCCGGCAGCATGTTCACGGTGGCAGGTGCATGTAATTAAGTCCAAGTTACTGTAGCACGCGTTCAGCAAAGAAAAAACTCGATCGTCTCTGCCGCCGCCAGCCTGATTCTTCCGGTCTCCCCCCATCTGCCGATCATCTTCGTCATCCGCGGTCCTCTGTGCCGCCTCCAGGCTGATACATCCGGTCTACCCCCATTCACGATCGTCTCTGCCACCGCCAGCCTGATTCTTCTGGTCTCCCCCCATCTGCCGATCATCTTCGTCATCCGCGGTTGTTTGTGCCGCCGCCAGGCTGATACATCTGGTCTACCCCCATTCGCGATCATCTCTGTCGCCGCCATCCTGATTCTTTCGGTCTCCCCCATCTGCCGATCATCTTTGTCATCCACGGTCGTCTGTGCCGCCGCCAGGCTGATACATCTGGTCTACCCCCATTCGCGATCGTCTGTGCCGCCACCAGTCTGATACATCCGGTCTTCCCCCCATTTGTCGATCATCTTCATCATCCACGATCGTCTGTGTCGCCGCCAGGCTGATACATCTGGTCTACCCCCCATCTGCCGATCATCTACGTCATTCGCGATTGTCTGTGTCGCCGCCAGGCTGATACATTCGGTCTTCCTCCCATCTGCCGATCATCTACCCCCCATCTGCCGCTTAACGCCCTGCATATGTAATTCTGCCTCTGATTCCAACTTCCTTGGCGTATTTCAATCTCCATTTTACATTTCTTCCTCAGAAATACCTACATTCATTTCCTCAGAAATACCTCTGATAACGGTTTCCCCTTTTATCAATCTTACAGAGCAGGACGACTAAGGTGTCTCCCACTGTCGTTTGTGTATCCTGTGACGGTATCGATTTTCACCAAGTTGATTCCACCATTTAGACCTGCTGTTCTGAAGCTCACGCCGCTGAGGAGGAGGGAGTGGGTGTGGTTGGAGAATTCCCTTCTCTATCTGCATATTCACGAGCAAATTGATGTGGAGGGAGTGGAGGTGGTGGGAGAATTCACTGTTCTATCTGCATTTGTACGAGCAACAGTTTTTTCAAGCTACATTCAGGTAGATTTTGTATTTCTCTTTATAAATTCATTCAGTTATACTCATTTTTTTTTATTTTTTCTTATCATTTAAATGTTTATTCATCCCTTTATCTTGTGTGGGAAAGAAACCCAATTTTTGTTTCTGCATTGTCGTTTTTGCAGTAGTAATTGGCATTCATGTTTTTATGTTTTGCGTAGTTACTCTCTTTTTATAATTGGTTACTCTTTTGCCTTACCGAGTTACTCTATTGTTATAATTGGTTACTCTTTTGCCTTACCGAGTTACTCTTGTTGTGTTACAGAGTTACTCTTCTGATTTTCCAAGTTACTCTCTTGTTATAATTGGTTACTCTTTTGCCTTACCGAGTTACTCTTGTTGTGTTACAGAGTTACTCTTCTGATTATAATTGGTTACTCTTTTGCCTTACCGAGTTACTTTTGTTGTGTTACAGAGTTACTCTTCTGATCTTTCGAGTTACTCCAACACACTTTCATGGATCCCAGCCTTGATACGGATGCTGCTAATGCAAGTGTCGGCTGTGATGATGATAATCCTCAGTCTTCTCATTCTATTGGTGTTTCTTCTTCGTCCCCAACTGCAGTTCCTAGAGTTGGCCTTCAGTTTGGAAGTCTAGATGAAGGTATATCCTTCTATTCAAGTTATGCTGGAATGAGTGGGTTTAACATCAGGAAAGACGACAATAGATATGAACGGGGAAGTAAGATTCTGGTTGCTAAAGATCTGGTTTGTGATAAGCAGGGTAAGATTGGTCGTTCTAAGAGGTCTAGAGGGCTTCTGAGCCCTGTTTGTGATGAAATGGGTAACTTGCAGGATAAGTTGTCAAAGAAGCACATGCGTTCTGTGAAGAGGTGTGGTTGTGAAGCCATGATACGTTTCACACTGGACAAGTCCTCATCCATGTGGGTCGTGACTGCATTTATTGAGGAACACAACCATGAACTTGTTGACGTTGCTCATCTCCGTTACCTCAAGTGTAACTCATCTCTTGATGAAACTCAAAAAGAGATCCTTTCTTCCATGAGCCAAGCTAACATACCTGTATCGAGACAAATTGCATTGATAGCACCCGAGTCTGGTGGCTATGAAAATATGACATTTACTAGTAGACAAGCTCATGGACACATCAGTAGCAAGAGGAAAGAGTTGGCCAAATACAACGTTGACATGGTTTTAGATCGCTTTTCTAATTTCAAAGCCATTGATCCGAAATTCTTCTATAGCTACCAAAAAGACCCCAATTGTTGCCTTACTCATCTGTTTTGGGCTGATCCCATCTCTGTTGAAGACTGCGGGCTGTTCGGGGATGCGATTGTGTTTGACACCACCTACCACACCAACAAGTATTCGATGGTTTTTGGAATGTTTGGTGGAGTTGATCACCATCGCAAGACAGTGTTGTTTGCATCTGCTCTGCTGGTCGATGAGAAGTATGACTCATTTGTTTGGGTTTTCAAGCAGTACTTACTTTGTTTTGGCAAAGAGCCGGTTTCCATCATAACCGATCAGGACCCTGCTATGAATGCTGCTATCATCTCTGTTTTTCCCAATTGCAAGCATCGCTTCTGCAGCTGGCACATCCTACAGAAGCTTCCCTCCAAACTTGGTGGCATTCCTAACAAGGACCATATCATAAGCTTGTTGAATGATTGTGTCTGGAATGTGGATGATGTCAACATTTTTGAAGAGAGGTGGGATTCTGTAATTCAGGAGCATGATTTGTTGTCCATCACCTGGCTTTCTGATATGTATGCGATGTGTTGCGATTGGGTTCCGTGCTATATGCAGTCCTCCTTCTTTGCGGGCATGAGGATGACTCAAAGGAGCGAGAGCCTGAATGCGTTCATTAGGAGCCATGTGAATATTAGGAAGACTCTATTTGAACTTGTATGTTCGTTGGAGACTGTGTACTCTCATGTGCGAGAGATTGAAAATTTCAAAGATTTTGATGACGAGTACAGTAACCTCCCTTTGTCATCACTGTGGCCCCTAGAGGAGCAGATGAGAGGTATATACACCAAGTCCATATTTAAGATATTCCAGTCTGAGGTTCACTAAAGTATGGTCTATAATGTAAAGCAAGCTTCAGAAGGTGTCTTTGAGGTGTATCGCGTCGGTGGACTTGGAACTCCCCGTATATTGAAGAAAGAGTTATCTAGTGACATTGTTTCCTGTAGTTGCTTCATGTTGGAATTCAAAGGCATCCCTTGCAGGCACATCCTCTCTTATTTGAAGAGCCGTGACTATTGCACTCTTCCCGAGCCTTACATTCTGAAGAGGTGGACGAAAGGGTACAGAGAACACCCTTTGATTTTTGGCAAAGCGTCAGTTAAGCACCCATCCACTGGGAGGACACTTCATCTTGTTTCTGCCTGCAATTCTATTGTCAACATAGCGTTTAGGAACAATGTTGTAGACCTTTGCCATGAAAAATTGTTAGCTTTGCGAAAGGAGCTCTTAGATTTGGATCTCCCTGATCCTGGTGCAGGCGCTGGTGCAACCGCTTCTAATACAGCTTCCTCTTCTGTTGTCAAGGTTCATATACCTAGTATTTGCCAAAATAAGGGAAGACCTAGATCGATCGATGTGAGGTTTAAATATGGAGTTGAGATTGCACAGTCTAAAAGAGAGAGACAGTGCAAGAATTTCTTAGAGTTTGGGGTCAACCATGATAGCAGGAACTGCCCTATGAAGAAGTAGTCCATTCCTATTATGGACTATGTGTTGTTGTTGTTTGCTATTCAATGATTATCCCTGTTGCTGATCATGTGGTCTGTTGATGTTGGACGTTTTTTAGTTGAGTTTGTAGTTGATTAGCGCGTGAGTGAGGGATATTCAAACATGTAATGGGTTGTTCTTTTTGTCTGCAGTTTTTGTGAAAGTGATTTTGTAACCATCCATGTATTTTTACTTTTGTGTTTTGTAATGTATTTTATGTGTTGCGTTGAACTCCACCAGCTATATGTATACTTTGAATATGCTTCAAAGAATCTATTTTGATCAGATATTACTCTTTTGCAGAATATTTTTTGTTTTATCTTAGTGTGCATTGAATACTCTTTTCTTTTGGAATACATACATTTTTGGTTTAGTACAATTTTTTTCATGGTTTGTTCAGTGTACTCACGAAATGTCAGTTTTTGCTACTATGCCATACACTGGTAGAGTTACTTTCTAGTTGCTGGAGTTACTTTTTATATTGTCACAGTTACTCTCAGTGCGTATCAGAGTTACTCTCAGTGCGTATCAGAGTTACTCTTAGTGTTCTCTCAGTTACTCCTTAGTGATGTCACGGTTACTCTCAGTGTTATCATAGTTACTCTCAGTGTGTATCAGAGTTACTCTGAGTGCATATCAGAGTTACTCTTAGTGTTCTCTCAGTTACTCCTTAGTGTTGTCACAGTTACTCTCAGTGTTATCATAGTTACTCTCAGTGCGTATCAGAGTTACTCTGAGTGCGTATCAGAGTTACTCTTAGTGTTCTCTCAGTTACTCCTTAGTGCTGTCACAGTTACTCTCAGTGTCCTTGCAGTTACTCTTGGTTCTATCAGAGTTACTATGAGTGCGTATCAGAGTTACTCTTAGTGTTCTTTTAGTTACTCCTTAGTGTTGTCACAGTTACTCTCAGTGTCCTCGCAGTTACTCTCAGTGCGTATCAGAGTTACTCTCAGTGCATATCAGAGTTACTCTTAGTGCGTATCAGAGTTACTCTCGGTGCTATCAGAGCTACTCTCAGTGCTATATGAGTTACTCTTAGTGTTTTCTCAGTAACTCTTAGTGATAATTGAAAGTATATATAATCAGACAAAAACACTACAGCTAAACATTCAAGATTACAACATACAAAGCATAAAACATTATATATTATACAACCAGATCAAATATAAAGAAGGTCCTTCAACTGAACATAAAAATATAGAAAAATACAGCCAGATCAGCTATAAAGTAGGTCCATTAACTGAACATAAAAATCAAATAGCTCAGGGGGTCGGATCCATCCCTGGAGACACCTATTTGTGAAAGGAACGCTGGACAGACGAAGAAGCAGTGTCTTCTGCAGATGTTGAGGTGTCTGCTGTTGTGGATGAGTCAACCTGAACGGGATTTACAGCTGATCCCGGTGCTGCTTGGTATATGTCCCTAACGAAGAGCTGATCTGCAGAGTCCTCCGATCTAGAGTATACTTCGTCGCCAGGCATTCCGAAGAGCGGAATAAGCTCATTTGGTGTTTCTAAGAACTGATCTGTGATCCATGCTGTGATGGTCTGGTGATCAGTTGGCTTGAGGTAGATGATCCAACCTTTGTGAAGAATGAGCTATGCGATCATCCTTTTCCAACCCTTAGTAGTTGAAAGTGACCCGTTTTTATTCTGCATAAGGGTTATCTGGAAAGATTGGTTTCCGATTAGGAAGGTGGTTTTGCCTGGTTTGATGTGAAAATGGATATGGTTCCATTAGAACGGATTCCACTGTCTTGTCGTCAATGGTGTAGTTGATTGGCTGGATGAATGGCTCCATGGTAGGCTGTGAAGAAATGTTAAAGGGGATCTGAGGAGATGGTCAAAGGGGGTGCTACTGAAATGTTAAGTGGGTTGTCTGTATTTCTTCTGTAAAACTGTACCTTCTGTAAACCATAGCAGTCGCAGATGAAGAACAAGTGGACGTCGAGGGTGCCGTCGAGGATGGAGATGTTGAAGATCTGAAAGCCCCCCGCTGTGTTGTAAACCGGATCATTCGTGGATGAAGAAGAGATGGACGTCGAGGGTGTCGTGGAGGATGGAGATGTTGAAGATCTGAAAGCCCCCCGTTGTGTTGGAAATTGTAGCAGTTGCGGATGAAGAAGAGATGGACGTAGAGGGTGCTGTGGAGGATGGAGATGTTGAAGATCTGAAAGCCCCCTGCTGTATTGTTGGTGCAGCAAATATGTGCAGCAGTGAGAGTAATGCTCTATGCTGTTGGTGCTGTAATTATTGACAGCAGTAAGATTAATGCTCTGTGTTGTTGGTACTGCAATTATTGACAGCAGTGCTCTTTCCTGTTGGGTTGCAAAGATGCCAGCAGTACTGTTCTGGTCTGACGACACAGCAGTGCACTATGCTATGTGTATGTGCATTTACATCATACAGCAGACTCTTGTACATATCTTTATAGCTCTGTGCTCTCTTTTCTTCACTTTTCTGGTTCCTTCTTTAATAAAGAATCATGTACAGTAGACTCCTGAATGCTAGAGTTAATTTTTGGTTTATCACAGTTACTCCTTAGTGCTATCGCAGTTACTCTCACTGTCCTCGCAGTTACTCTTGGTGCGTATCAGAGTTACTCTTAGTGTTCTCTCAGTTACTCCTTAGTGCTGTCACAGTTACTCTCAGTGTTATCATAGTTACTCTCAGTGCATATCAGAGTTACTCTGAGTGCGTATTAGAGTTACTCTTAGTGTTCTCTCAGTTACTCCTTAGTGCTGTCACAGTTACTCTCAGTGTCCTCGTAGTTACTCTCGGTGCGTATCAGAGTTACTCTGAGTGCGTATCAGAGTTACTCTTAGTGTTCTTTCAGTTACTCCTTAGTGCTGTCACAGTTACTCTCAGTGTTCTCGCAGTTACTCTCAGTGCGTATCAGAGTTACTCTTAGTGTTTTTTCACTTACTCCTTAGTGCTTTCAGAGTTACTCTCAGTGCGTATCAGAGTTACTCTCAGTGCGTATCAGATTTACTCTGAGTGTTCTCTCAGTTACTCCTTAGTGTTGTCACAGTTACTCTCAGTGTTATCATAGTTACTCTCAGTGCGTATCAGAGTTACTCTCAGTGCGTATCAGAGTTACTCTTAGTGTTCTCTCAGTTACTCCTTAGTGCTGTCACAATTACTCGTAGTGTTCTCGCAGTTACTCTCAGTGTCCTCGCAGTTACTCCTTAGTGATGTCACAGATACTCTTAGTGTCATCGCAGTTACTCTCAGTGTGTATCAGAGTTACTCTCAGTGCGTATCAGATTTACTCTTAGTGGAGTCTCAGTTATTTCCTAGTGTTGTCACAGATACTCTCAGAAGCAGACATATCTCGATACAGGTATGTTAGCACTGAGAGTAACTATGATATGCAAAACCACAATAGTCTAACTCAAAGTATATATCTGCATACAAAATCACAATAGATTTACATTCAAGAACACAACATTCAAAGCACAAAACGCTATATATTATACCCAGAAATACTCATATTTGCAATAAGATGTTCACAGCACACAAGTAATGTATCTCATAGCGGTTACACATCAAAATTCCAGAAGCAAACTGTTCAAATTTTACATTTCAATTAATAATTCACTCTTTCAACTTAAATCCAGCCATTTATCTAGGCTTGAAACAGCTTCTTCCTCCGTTTTCTTCTCTTCAGCTGGTGCTTCTGTCTTCTCTTCTTCTTGTTGCTTTTGACATTCATCTATTCCTCCCTTGTTCTGCTCAGATGGACCTTCTTTGATGACATCATTGTTATCTTTTTGATGTGCTTGTACAGGTTGCAACTACCCCCTCGCCATCATTCTCTGAAAAATATCAGCCCTTATGGCCGGCATGTCCTTGCAGGTGAAGTCCATGGGTTTTCCATTTACCAGGAATTCTAGGTACTTCATGACGAAGATCCCACAATCAAGTGAGTCTTCTGCCTGTTGTAGACATAGCGGGTACTCCTGTCCCCATTGTGACAGTTGGTCTCCTTTTTCTGCCCCCTGAAGAATTCGTGGACAATACCCACCTGCATTAAAAATTGACAACTCTTATTAATCATCTATCAACAAACATTAATCATATCAATCCACTACAAATAGAGTTTCTTTTTATAGATTGCTTACCCATCTAAGGAATTCCCTTTTCGACTTGCTATTTCCACTCATTGAGTTATAAGACCGGTGTACTCCTTCCCTGAAACTTGCCTCGTACAAGTGCCAGTGGTTGTCATTGTTCAATATGGTGAACACCGAGTCCATTGTGTCCCAATCTTTCATCGGGACATTGAATAGTGGAGATAGCATGTCGATCTGCTCCAAGGTTATGTTTTCAACATCAAACGACAGCTTCTGCTGCAAATGCAAATTCACATATATAAGTTTCAGTTTTGTGTATATATTTTTGTATTTTTGATGTAATTTTGTATACCAATTTTGTTCTTCTTACCATAGCATATGTGCTCAAGTAGTGCCATGACAGACCCTTCTTTCTCCTTTTACTTGTGGTAGCTTTGAGCATCTGTACAAAGCAGTCCATAACCTGAAAAAATAACCACAAGATTTCTTTGTTTAGAAAAAAAAACGACAAGTTCTCGAAGAGTTACACTACTATTTATTAGTTTCTTACTGGTGATTGCATCATTTGATCTTTGTACAGTAGGGTGGCGAGGTCCTTCCCCGTGCACCAAGTGTCATCACTGAATCTCCATTCTTGTTTTGACCTGTCAATCGTTTGTATAGATGTTATACATATTAGTTTTGGATATTGAATAAGCAATGTTTTATGTGTACACTTGGGAAAATAACAAATTCTCTTACATTTCTTCTATATTGTCCATGAAGTGGTGGACAATTTCCCTGGATTGTTTTATTTTGAAATGCTCGAAACCAATAAAGTTTGACAACTTGTGCTGTCAACAACAAAAGAGCACTTCATGTTAGAATCAATATTAGTGTTCTATCAGTTACTCTCAGTGCTATCAGAGTTACTCTCAGTGCTATTTGAGTTACTCTCAGTGTTCTACCAGTTACTCTCGGTGCTATCAGAGTTACTCTCAGTGCTATCTGAGTTACTCTTAGTGTTACTCTTTATATTACTACAGTTACTCTACTTCTATTACACAATTACTCTACTGTATTTACACAGTTACTCAAGTATTGATATAATTTAAAGGAGATGCAACTTTACTTTTTCCTCCCTCCTCTTCTTCACGTTTTTCTCGATGCTGCCTATGATTTGTTGTTCTATATTTGACAATTTTTTTCTGGGCTCCTCCTGCCCTTTTTCATCGATTATATTCTTCTGCTGGTCCAAACCTTCAGTTGATTTTTCTTTCTTCTCCTCCTCATCATTTTTCTTCCCATCATTCTCATCTTCTGAGTCATTCTGTTGCACATATTTTCTTCTAAGGCTCATCCTGCCTCGCTTCTTCGGCTTGTCGTCCTTATCCATACCCTCATTATCTACTTTGCTCGTCGAAGCAACATCCTTATTGGGTTCTTGAACATTCCCCGATGAGAACCTTTCAGCAGATTGTTCTAATCCACCGACAGGTGACTGTGATTTGTCACCTTCATCTCCGAATTTTCTCCTCAGTTTTCTGTTCTCCTCTTCCAGCTCGGCTATTCTGTTTTCTAGCCGTTTATTCTCTCTCCGCATCTCAGTGAATGCTTCAACAGCAATTTTCCTGCATATCTCCTTCTGCATCTTTAGCTCGTCCTCGAGTATTTGAATTCTTCTCGCCAGGTTGGAGTCATCAGCAGGCACTCCTTTTTGGATGACTGGCTTTGCTGGCGCCTTGTCTGGCTTTTGTTTACTTTTCGCCCTTTTATCCGCAAGGTAGTAGGGAATGTCTTTCATTGTTCTTGCAGCTTGCCAGTTATCCCCCTGGTCTATATTCATACCTTCACAAACTTGTCCATAAAAAAATCAAAAATAGTATTTAACAATGAAAACTTACAGGATTATGTTATATATTAGTTTTTTTAACAAATAAGAAATATTCTTACATCCTTAGGGATCATAGCCCCTAAATCCATCAACTTCTCGACCGGCGCAACCCACTTCTTTATCCTTGGTTTTGCGTCAAGGAACGTTGGCTTTGTCATGTTTGTCATCTCATATGCCCAAACCTACATTTAAACAGAGTGAAAATTCAATGCATATGTAACTTCCCCCCATAGTCATTATTGTAACAATTTTGTAGATGAAGATAATTTCGTTCACTTACACATAGGCACATCACACACCCTGTTGTGTAGAGGGTGGTTTTCCCTTTCTCCCCTTTCCTCCTCAGCTGGACATTTTGCTTCAGCATCTTCATATTCCTGAAGATGCTCCCATGCACCAGCTTTGCCCAATTCATCTGCTCGTTTAAGTAACATCGTCTAGGTAGTGCAGTATGTAGATTGGTGTGCAATAGCTGGTGTCTGGGAGTAGGAATGTTTCCAGCAGGTTTAACATCCATGCACGACACATGTTCTGGTAGTCTGATGGATCGTCGGTACTTGCAAATTGTTGCCAAAGCTTGCTAAGTTGTCCTTGTGCAGGACATCCTTTTCCCTTAACCTCTTACTGGTGTCCTCTTCATTTCCTTTTTTACCTGTTGCGCTGGCAAATTGTTGCCATATTGATCTCACAATCTCAGAATTTTTCCTAGGTATGATGTCCATACCTTTGCTTGGGATACCTAGAATTACCCCTACATCCTCAACCGTCATCCTTCTTTCCACCCCTCTGGCCAGCAAAAACCTATCATCATCTACATATCTGTCTATCAAATCTTCCAGGAGGCATACATCAACCATAAGATTCGGCATCTTTATCATGTTTGCAAATAGCGTCGCCCTCATCATTCTTATTTGATTACTTGTATACACCACGCTCTTGCTGGCGGTGATGTAGCTCTTTAGGTAACACCTGTGGTACAACCTCTTTATCCCCACTGCAAACATATGAAAAGTGTCATATGATAGTAACAACAATTTAATAAGTTTACAAATCCATTCAATATTACCTTCAGCTGCCTTTTCCTTTCCCTTTTCTTTCTTCCTCCTTATTTCCTCTTCTTATATCTCTTCAGCAGCCTTATCTGTATCATTAGTTTCTTTGGCCTTCCCTTTCCTTTCACTTTTTTTTCCTGCATAGGAATTAAGTTACTCATATTTTTAGTCTTTTTTAGCTTAACAATATGGTTTTCATATGTCAAACTGATATGTAAAGTGTGCAAATTACACTTTGTTATATAGTAGTTACTCCAGCATTTACTCTAGTTACTCTAGGATATCGTACAGTTACTCTAATGTTCTATATCAGTTACTCTTGGTATCATGTAGTTACTCTTGGTATCATGTACAGTTACTCCAGCATTTACTCTAGTTACTCTAGGCTATCGTACAGTTACTCTTGGTATCATGTACAGTTACTCCAGCATTTACTATAGTTACTCTAGGCTATCGTACAGTTACTCTTGGTATCGTGCACAGTTACTCCAGCATTTACTCTAGTTACTCTAGGCTATCGTATAGTTACTCTAATGTTCCGTATCAGTTACTCTTGGTATCATGTAGTTACTCTTGGTATCATGTACAGTTACTCCAGCATTTACTCTAGTTACTCTAGGCTATCGTACAGTTACTCTTGGTATCGTGCACAGTTACTCCAGCATTTACTCTAGTTACTCTAGGCTATCGTACAGTTACTCTAATGTTCTGTATCAGTTACTCTACTTCTTATAACAATTACTCTTTTAACATGCGTTGTTACTGTCTATACGATATCTTTCTATTTATCGTTTGTAATGTACATGCTATCATAAATTACCTTGCCGTTCTTTGCTCTCTGTTTTGTCACTCCGAGGTTTTCCAGTCTCGGTAGATCCTTTGCCTTCTTTCTCAGCCATAACTGGCTTACTTCGTTTTGCTCTTTTCTCGGACGGTTTGCTCGTCAAGGGATCTGCAGCCCCTCTTTTCTTCCTTTTCGTTTCTGACAGAGGAGTCGCAGAAGCAACCTCCTCCCTTTTCGCAGCTTCCTCTTGCCCCATTTCACCAGTGTTCGCATCCCCTTTCGCAGAAGCAACCGATGTCCCTTTATCCACTACATCTGTTGTCTTGGGCATCGTAGCCCATTCGGTATCCCCTTTCAGGGTAGCAGCTTCCTCTTGTCCCGTTTCACCGGTGTTCGCATCCCCTTTCTGGCTAGTATGTGATTCTGTGGCCTCCGCTTCTTCTGGTTCATTGGCCATCTTCTCCTCGGCCTGATGGGGCTGCATTTCGAAGTCATCATCTTCTTCAATCACTGGTCGAAGACTCCTTATCCACGGTGGCATTGTCGAGGTCTTCCTTGACGCTTTCTTTGTTCTCGTCATATTGAAAGAGGTAACTGATTCGGAATTGAGATGCACAGAGACGTGGAATCGAAGATGATGGAGATGGAGGAGCAAGTAGAGATGCAGGAGTTCGGGTCGCCGGTGATTTTTGCACGACAGGCAGAGCGATGGCAGCGGGAAGGCAGAGCGACGGCAGCGGGAAGGCAGAGCGACGGTCTGAGCGAGGGTTTTAGGCAGGTCGCGTTCGAACGCTTTCCGTTGTTTTTATTTTTTGAAGTATTTACGGGGCTATGCCACCGTGTCTTCTGCCGGGTAGATTTGGGCTAAGTTACCCGCCGGGCAACGAATTCTATCTCTCTCTCTCTCTCTCTCTCTCTATATATATATATATATATATATATATATATATATATAACAAATAAAGACCATAGAACGTTGGGGCACTACAATAAAAGATCCCATCTTTTGGAATAGAGCATAGACCACTTTTAATATGGAATTCAAATGCATCCTTGTCCAAACAAGATACATAAATGATTTTTCTATTTATAACGGGTGCATAATAACAGTTCTTTAACTCTATTACAAGCCTCATGGGCAGAGATATACTATAGCTTCCAACTACATTGGCTGCAATTCTTGCGCCATTAGCAACTAGCAGTTCCACCTTGCCTTTTCCTGAAGGCCTACTTCCTTTCAGATCCTACATATGAGAACATATGTGAGATCCACATCCGGTATATAATACCCATGATGGTGAAGTAGATTGATTTATCTCTATAACATATATACTTGAAGTGGAGATCACTATTCCCATTTTCTGCTTCCTGAAAGCCTTCAAGTACAAAGGATGAGTTCGTCTTTTACTTTTCTTTTTCCTTATCTTGAGTGTTGAAGTCTTGGATTTAGGCTCGACCATAGAACTCTTCTTGGCCTTGCTTTCATCCTTGGACTCAACTCTGTTGATCACCATCACGAGCTTGTCCTTCTTCAGTTTTGCTTCAGCATGAATCAAGATGGCAAGCAAGTCTGACATATGTCCAGTCATATTACTCACATGATAACATGCAATAAATTGGCTATATGATTCAGACATAGTCCTTAGAATCATATCAGTGGCCAATTCTTGGCTCAAGGTGAATCCATGTTCTTCAAGATGATACACATGTCTAATTATATTGAGCACATGTTCTTCTACTGAGGTTCCCTCTGTCAGCTTTGACTCAAGTAACACCTTTAGGATAGCATCTCTTTCTTTCTTGTCAAGACTGAGTGTCACTTTCCTAAGATATGTTACCATCTCAAGAACACTCATGTCTTTGCACTGCTCATACAACTCATAGTTCATGCAGTTAAGCATAAGGTACTTTATCTCCAAGGCATCATTGACATGCTTCCAGTAAGCATCCACTTGTTCCCTATGTGCATCAGGAGGAGGTATTTCAGGCACTGGTTTGTCAAGGATGTAGAGCTTACACTCTTCATTGAGAACCCTTCTCAAAGTCCAAAATCAGTTGTGGAAATTTCTCCCGTCAAGTTTGTCCTTGTTCAGGACCAATCGCAAATCAGATTTGTCGTCGTTTGATTCTATAAGAGAAAATTTACATTTGTCAAAACCATTTTTAATTTGATTTGATTTTAAAATTTGACGATATTAGTTAGGTCTTTAATTATTATTGCTCCCACTATTTTATTCAAATTGATAGCCCTCAATATTAATTCGGAATATTGTAGCGTATAATATTCTAGTGGGCCAAGATCCATATTTCTTCAAGTCATGAGTCGGTTTTTGTCGATTACCCACAACCTGACTATTTAGGTAGGCCATCATGCCAATTACATCACATGTAACTCTTGGATCGATGATATGCACAACTCTTTGCCATGATCATTTGCACGCCTCTGGACCTAGGCTCTCCATGGAACCAGTTAAGCCTGACCTAATAGTCAATACAATAGATACGCACCATATTTTGTGCAAATCTACATATCTACCATCACACTTCCATGAGATAGATGGTGCACCATGCTTTATGTAAATCTACACTTTGTCAATCAAGTTTTCTATATGTATTGCTAATGGAAGACATCTAAGACTTAATATTTTAAGGGAGGGAGTTTGTATAAATACATATACTTTATCCAATCACTACTTATATAGTAGTATCATATACATGCTATATCCCACAATGAAAACATGAAATAAACGAAAGTGATGGTTATGGCCAACCTAATGTAATCCCTTAGAACCATAAGGAATTACGATCATCTAGCTCTACGTCACATGCAGAAACCAGTTGTTGATGAGGATTGGTGCTTTCCAATCCGAGTTGACTGGTTCAACTTGAACTGATTGGCTCGCCTCTTGGTCGATTGTTTGACCATCTCACCAGTCGTCTAGTTCCTTCGGTCCACCATATGCTGGCTCCTCTAACTGATCGGTCGGGTTCACCAAGTGATTGGTTCGGCTTATCCACCTGGTCCTCCATGGTCCTTTAGTCGATCTGCTCGTCTTCGGGGCGTCTTCTTCTTCATCATAATAGAAAGTAAACTATCCTATTTTTACATAATTATTTGGAAACCTCAAGTTATATTCGAAGGGATCAAGGGTGGGAAAGAATTAACTTTACATGGGGAAGAAAAGATAGAGGCTCGATACACAGAATGAGATAAGAGGATCAACCAATTATACAACCATGCACAGATAATAGGGGTTATTGGCCATAACATGCTACTCATCCACCATCAAAACCACCTTTAGGGAGATGCATGTAAATTGCATATGTATGTGTGTGTCTATATATATATATATACATACATATATATATATATATATATATATTAGTTTGGGATTATCATGGTGTTTAGATTTGACAAGATATTATTCGCATCACATGCAATAATAGAACAAAAAAACCAAAATACAATCATAGAGATTATCCCATAATATAGTAAATTGATGTTGGCTCTGATACCACTGTAGGGAAATATGGCTACAGAACATGCATCAGAAATAAAAATGTGTGTAACATATTCCCCACAATCAGGAGATCGCGTCAATTACTATAATGCATGAAGGATGGTTTCGAGGATATACCTGGTCTTAGAGAAAGTTAAAAAACAATCCTCTTTATCATAGATGTGAAACTTTTCTAAATCCTAGTTGCACTAGGACTCATCTGATTGTTGTGCCTCCTGGTCTACACCACAGACTGCAGCCATGAATCTTGTCTTCTTCAGCAACTCTTCTTGTCATGGACTGCTGGTTGACGTTGTACTCCTAGCAATAGACAACAACATCCCGCCTCTATGGTAGTCCACATTGACTTCCTAGAACTCATGTCATCCTTCTTGAATGACCAGGAAGGAGTCGTCCCTCTCATTGGTGTACTAGTCACCAAATTCCTCTCCCACAATAATGATCTCAATTACTCTCTCCCTTGGCTATCCCTCCCTAGTAGGTAGGACTTTCCTGGGCTCTCGTTGTTACCATAACTAGAAAGCACAATGTTTGTAGGAGCAACTATTTCTCAATAGTTTGTGTTGTATTTTAGGAAGCCCCAATACCCCCTCTATTTATAGGTGGGGTTTGGGTCCAGGTTCCTAGTCGATGTAGGAGTGAAAGAGACCAGAAAATCTAAATTTTTCAAAACAATTCTGGAAATCTCACAACTTGTAATAGCCCAGACGATCGTCTGGCAACCCAGGTCAGACATGCCAGATGGTCATTTGGTAGAGTCCAGATGACTATCTGACTATTTCCCAATTGTACACGAATTTGACATTTGATTTCCAATTAATATCCCATATGAATTTCCTTGCACAACAAGTAATGTGCAACTCAAACAAATTAGGAAATATTGATGTGATGATTTTGAGTCGCATTTATAGACTTGTTTGATATGTGTTTTATGCATTTATTAGTCATTTTCATGGTTAATGTTGCATAATTCATTCATTTTGGTCTATGCTACTTCTTTATGTCAAATTCCCTTTATTTAAGCATTTTGAGTATTAATTATCGAAAGAATATATTTTGTAGGGATTTATGTGGTTCCGTGTGTTAATTTCAGGAAAAACAAGTATCTGCTGCCGTCGATACCATCGACCGGACCACAGGTTGCCAGCCGCAAGGACCAGAAGAAAGTCGATACTATCGACAGGGATGTCGATGGTATCGAGCTACCATCAGGTTGATGGCAAGAAGTGCGTCGATACTATCGACCAAGATGTCGATACTATCAACTGGTGGAGCTACAACGACACAAAATGACAAAACCGTCGCTACAGGTTTGTCGATACCATCAACCCGCGTCGATGGTATCGAGATGACATCAGGCGCACAGACGAAAGAAAAGAAGGATTGCCGCTATCATGCTAGGTCGATACCATCGACCCGCGTCGATGGTATCGACACCGTCAGATATGAGTTTGTTTCAGATTAATCTTAGTCGGACAGCCGTGGTTAATTGGCGACCTAATTCGGGAGATATACCTAATGACGGCGCCCTTGACTAAGGGAGGAGGTCATTAGTTGTTGTAGACATCCCGGAGAGCAAGGAGAGAAGAACGGAGCACGAGAGCACGCCCCAGCCGATCCGGACACTGAAGAAGACGAATTCCACCACCGAAAGGTAGGAGAACGTGGATTCCACGCCAAGGATCGATTGGACCTTCTCTATTCATGGGTTTAATCACTCAATCACGTTTTCCTTCATGTTTCCATTTTTCTTCTCCACATTGTACTTTGAGATGAACATGCGGGGCTAATCCCCTTTGTCTTTAGGACCGGGAGTAGCCCGGGGATTCATTATATGATGATTTTATAATAGTAATTCACATATTATCTCTTAAATCTGTGGTATAATTTCGTTTTCTCCAATATATTGTTATGCTTGATCACCATAATAATAACCTAATGCCCTTAATTGCTTTGAAAGAAGAATTAACGGTTTAAAAGAGACAGAATTTACATTCATTGACAAATCCCTTGAACAAGGTGGTGTAAGATTAATGGTGGATACCAAGAGGTCGTTCCTAATGCACCTAGTTTAGGGTATAGGTTAATACGACGGTGGAACCGACCTAGACATAGGTAGTGAATTGTACCACGACAGTGGGCAATTATGATTCCAGGACACTACCCAGATAGAGAGATAAAATTGAGTAGTTATATAGAATTTAATACAATGAAAACCCGCGGTGAAACCGCAACCCTAAAGATCTTCTTTTGAATTGATTAAACCAACATTTAATCGATTGATTGTTTTGTTTTATTTTTATTTTCTTTTGATTTTAACAACAACTCTCAACTATTTAATCGGCTTAGCTGATCGCGAGTAGTTAGTAGGAGTCCCTGACGATTTCACGTATCCCTGAGTTTGACTCGGGCCTCACAAAGGCCTGTACTACTTCGACGCATTCACTTGCGTTTCTACGCACGGTAAATTTGCGTCAAGTTTGTGGGCGATGATTTTGAGTCACATTTATAGACTTGTTTGCTATGTGTTTTATGCATTTATTAGTCATTTTCATGGTTAATGTTGCATAATTCATTCATTTTGGTCTATGCTACTTCTTTATGTCAAATCCCCTTTATTTAAGCATTTTGAGCATTAATTATCGAAAGAATATATTTTGTGTGGATTTATGTGGTTCTGTGTGTTAATTTCAGGAAAAACAAGTATCTGCTGCCGTCGATACCATCGACGGTGGTTGATACCATCGACCGGACCACAGGTTGCCAGCTGCAAGGACCAGAAGAAAGTCGATACTATCGACAGGGATGTCGATGGTATTGAGCTACCATCAGGTTGCTGGCGAGAAGTGTGTCGATACTATCGACCAAGATGTTGATACTATCAACTGGTGGAGCTACAGCGACACAAAACGACAAAACCGTCGCTACAGGTTCGTCGATACCATCGACCCGCGTCGATGGTATCGAGATGACATCAGGCGCACAGACAAAAGAAAAGAAGGATTGTCGCTATCATGCTAGGTCGATACCATCGACCCGCGTCGATGGTATCGACACCGTCAGATATGAGTTTGTTTCAGATTAATCTTAATCGGACGGCCGTGGTTAATTGGCGACCTAATTCGGGAGATATACCTAATGACGGCGCCCTTGACTGGGGGATGAGGTCATTAGTTACTGCAGACATCCCGGAGAGCAAGGATAGAAGAACGGAGCACGAGAGCACGCCCCAGCCGATCCGAACGCTGAAGAAGACAAATTCCACCACCGAAAGGTGGGAGAACGCAGATTCCATGCCAAGGATCGATTGGACCTTCTCCGTTCAGGGGTTTAATCACTCAATCACGTTTTCCTTCATGTTTCCTTTTTTCTTCTCCACATTGTACTTTGAGATGAACATGCGGGGATAATCCCCTTTGTCTTTAGGACCAGGAGTAGCCCGGGGATTCATTGTATGATGATTTTATAATAGTAATTCACATCTTATCTCTTAAATCCGTGGTATAATTTCGTTTTCTCCAATATATTGTTATGCTTGATCACCATAATAATAACCTAATGCCCTTAATTGCTTTGAAAGAAGAATTAACGGTTGAAAAGAGACGGAATTTACATTAATTGACAAATCCATTAAATAAGGTGGTGTAAGATTAATGGTGGATACCGAGAGGTCATTCCTAATGCACCTAGTTTAGGGTATAGGTTACTACGACGGTGGAACCGACCTAGACATAGGTAGTGAATTGTACCACGACAGTGGGCAATTCTGATTTCAGGCCACTACCCGGATAGAGAGATAAAATTGAGTAGCTATATATAATTTAATACAATGAAAACCCGCGGTGAAACCGCAACCCTAAAGATCTTCTTTTGAATTGATTAAACCAACATTTAATCGATTGATTGTTTTGTTTTATTTTTATTTTCTTTTGATTTTAAGAACAACTCTCAACTATTTAATCGGCTTAGCTGATCGTGAGTAGTTAGTAGGAGTCCCCGATGATTTCACGTATCCCTGAGTTTGACTCGGGCCTCACAAAGGCCTGTACTACTTTGACGTGTTCACTTGCATTTCTACACACGGTAAATTTGCGTCAAGTTTTTGACGCCGTTGCCGGGGATATGGCAATTAGTCAGCACTTCGAGTGCTTTGAGCGGCCACTCTAGGCCACATTTTTATTTTTTTTTATCATTCCAAAAATTATAATCTATTTGCAATCGTCAAACATTGTACTGAAATTAAATTTCTCTATTTGTAGATACTGTGCATAGTGCAGACGTGTGCACAGATTACACGCAGCACGCACCAGAGGTTCCGCTGCCGGGACTAGAAGACGAAGGCGAGTATAATCAAGACCATCTGGGGGATATACTTTCTAAACCCGAACAAGAAAAGATGGACGAGCCACATACAATATGGGAGAAGATCAAGGCTTCTTCCTCATCCGCTTCCAAGGGGCCGATCAAGAAGCAAGCGGTGAATATTCCGACATACAAGATTGATCCGGCTTTAATCAACTTGGTGAAGTCGAATGCTTTCCATGGGCTCAAAACTGAAGACCCCGTCGCGCACATAAGTCAATTTGTGGAGAATTGTGATATGATAAAAATCGACAGATTTCCACAAGATGTGCTCTACTTGAAGCTCTTCCCGAGTTCTCTAGCGGGAATTGCGCGTGAATGGCTACATAACTTGGACGATGAATATGTGGAGTCTTGGTACCACATGGTGGAGGTCTTTTTAGAGAGGTTCTTTCCGCCCGAGAAGACCAATGATATGATCATAAAGATCCACAACTTCACCCAACAAGCAGGAGAGACCTATTCTGAGACCTGGGAAAGGTTTCAGATCATGCTCAGGCGATGCCCGCATCATGGGCTTGATAAGGAGACACAAGTCAAGATCTTCTATTTTTCTCTCTCCGAGCATGATAGAAGCAACCTCGATTCAGCTGGTTCCGGATTCTTCTTGAATAACATGGACACTAGATGTTGGGAGATCTTAAAGAACATGGCATAGAAACAATCATGGGGAGAAAGAGGCGCCGTGGAGCAGGTTCGAGTAGTAGGTGAATCTAAAGAAATAAAGGAGCTGAATGAGAAGATGGATCTTCTCGCAAAGAAATTGCATGTAAAGGAGGATATTGAGTCCGAGGACGAGGCTCAAGTGAAATTCATGAGGCAGCAGCAAAGCTACAGGAACAACGACTATTCATGGAGGAAAGATAAGAAGTTCTCCTGGAAGGATCCAAATAACTTCTTGCATGATCCGGATGCTAAACCCCAGCCAGTAGTGAAGGATAAGAGCATAGAGTTGCTCAATCAAGTGATAAAGCAAAACCAAGAACTCATGGTCACTTTCGGCCAGCAAATAAAGCAACAAGGGGAGTTCATGAACCAATTCGGGCAGACACTGTAGAGCCATGGGGCTCAAATGAGGACAATAGAGACATCTATGGCACAGATGGATGTGGAGATACCCAGTTTGAAGAAGCCGGCACATCCAGGTTTCCCGGGAAATACTAATATTCCAGGAGGAAACCAACAAGCGAAGGCCATCTTGCTAAGAAGTGGCAAGAAATTGTTAAATCCCAGGGCTGATGAAGCAAGCAAACCCCAAGCTAAAATTGAAGTTAAAGCCACTGAGGAGCTGCTTGTACCAGTCACAGAACCAGTTGATGACACAACAGTGGATGCTACTGAAGATCATATTGCAGAGGAGGAAGGGCCTAAGAAACAGACAACCTATGTGCCACCGCATCAAAGGGCACAGACTGTCCCGGTCCCTTATCCGAACAGTGCTAAGGTAAGGAAGTTAGATGACCAATTTAAAAAGTTCTTAGATAGTTTCAGGAAGCTTTCAGTCAACATCCCTCTATTGGAAGCTATTGAGAAAATTCCATCTTACGGGAAATTCCTGAAGGACATCATCACCAAGAAGAGAAAAATCCCGGACACTGAAGTAGTTGTGCTTAAGGAGCAGGTGAGTGCCTTCATCATGGGTACATTGCCACCAAAGAGGCAAGATCCGGGTTGTTTCAACATGTCATGCTATATCGGGAAAGTCAAATTTGGTGAAGCATTATGTGACTCAGGAGCAAGCATCAATTTAATGCCCCTTTCTACATTCAAGAAGTTGGGATTAAAGGAGTCAAGACCAAGCAACATGACAATTCAATTGGCGGATAACTCTGTGGTGAAACCGTATGGGATTTGTGAAGATGTGCTTGTGAAAGTGGATAGATTTGTATTTCCTGCAGATTTTGTCGTCATGGAGATGCAAGATGAACAAGGCAATGAGCTACTACTCGGAAGACCATTCCAAGCTACAGCCGACATGATACTCGAGATGGGGAGAGGTCGGTTGACCTTGGGTATAGCCGATGACCGATTTGAGATGGTCATGCCTTCCAGCGCCACTTCACCTAAATCCAAGGAGCAATGCCACATGGTAAAACATTTTGATAATACCATCTCACTTTGTCTAGGGAAGCCATTTCTGGATATGGCTCATGTAATGACCAAGGTGGACAAAGGGACTTTGGCTGTAGACATCATGGAGCATACCAAAGTAGTATCCCTTTGCAAGGCTGTCGAGTTCCCGAATGATGAGAATGAGGACATTCCTCCCTCTACGGAGGATGATGCTATAGAAAATTCAATTTTTGATGCATATCCGGAATTACCATTGGAGGCTTGTTTAGTCAACATCACTCATGATTGGATGAGAAGCAAATCACTCAAGGAGTGTGCCAAGATGCTTCAGATGCTTCCATGCTTCTATGCAAGGTATTATGAAGATTTAGGTGAACTTCCCCCTCCGCTTCAATCATCCTTGATCATCCCGCCGGAGTTAGAGTTAAAGCCACTGCCACCGCATCTTAAGTACGCCTTTCTAGCGGAGGAAGAAAAGTTACCTGTGATCATTTCTGCATATCTGAGTGCGGAAGAGGAAGACCAATTGTTGATAGTGTTGAAGAACCACCGGGGAGCATTTGGGTGGTCTGTTGTAGATAACAAGGGGATTTCCCCTACTTTGTGTCAGCATAAGATTCGGCTCGAGGAGGGAGCCAAGCCGGTAATCCAACCGCAACGTCGACTGAATCCGAGCATGATGGAGGTAGATATGGTTAAAATTGAAGTAATTTCTAAATTGCCCCCACCAAATTCGGTAAAAGGGGTAAGGAGTTTCTTAGGACACGCCGGATTTTATCGTCGGTTCATAAAAGATTTTTCTAAAATCGCCAAACCTCTATCCGAGCTTCTCGAGAAAGATGTCATTTTTTATTTCAATGACAAATTCTTACACGCGTTCAACGTGCTGAAGGAGAAATTGATTTCTGCACCGGTTGTTCAAACACCGGATTGGACTAAGCCATTCGAACTCATGTGTGACGCATCGGATTTTGCTGTAGGAGCTGTGTTGTGACAACGGGTGGACAATAAACCCGCCGTAATTTTTTATGCTTCTAAGACTTTGAATGATGCTCAATTAAATTACACAAATACTGAAAAAGAATTGCTTGCCGTTGTTTTCGCTTTTGAAAAATTCAGGCAATATTTAGTTGGATCGAAAGTAGTTGTTTGGACTGATCACGCCGCTATTAAATATTTGATGGAGAAAAAAGATGCCAAACCTAGATTGATTAGGTGGATCTTGCTCCTACAAGAATTTGATATCGAAATTAAAGACAAGGCGGGAATTGAGAATGTTGTAGCGGATCATTTGTCTAGGTTAGAGAGGGTTGATGAAAAAGATTTACACGTACCCATAACCGAGACATTTCCAGATGAACAATTGTTGAAAATGAATTCTAAGGATCCTTGGTTTTCCTATATCGTGAATTATCTTGCTTGCAGGATCATCCCAGAAGATTGGACATATCAAGAAAAGAAGAAATTTTTCCATTCTCTACGATATTATTTTTGGGATGACCCTATTCTTTTGAAGCAATGTAGGGATGGTGTTCTACGCATGTGTGTACCTGAGGCGGAATACGAGAGTGTTCTTCGTCACTGCCACACTCTACCTACGGGCGGACACCACATGAGCTCTCGTACAACGGCCAAAGTGTTGGAAAGTGTCCTATATTGGCCTACCTTGTTCCGAGACGCCTATGAGTTCGTGAGACAATGTGATTCCTGCCAAAGGTCGGGTAACATTTCAAAGAGACAAGAGATGCCCCTAAATGTCTTCCAAGAGGTTGAGGTATTTGACCTATGGGGTATAGATTTCATGGGACCCTTTGTGTCCTCAAATTTGAATTTATATATCCTCTTAGCTGTTGATTATGTGTCGAAGTGGGTAGAAGCAATACCCACAAGGACTAATGATGCTACTGTAGTGTGTAGATTCGTTAAGGAACATATCTTCTGTAGGTTTGGAGTGCCCCGAATGATCATCAGTGATGGGGGTACGCACTTTAAGAATCAAAAGTTCTTGACATTGTTGAAGAAATACGGGGTTAAACATAACATAGGTACCCCATATCACCCGCAAACTCAAGGACATGTGGAGGTCTCCAATCACGAAATTAAGAAAATCTTGGAGCATACGGTGTCTTCCACGAGGAAGAACTGGAGTGCTCTACTGCCGGATGCATTGTGGGCATATAGGACGGCATGCAAGACACCTATAGGCACCACGCCTTTTAGGTTGGCGTACGGATGAGCTTGTCACTTACCGGTGGAGTTAGAGCACAAAGCACATTGGGCACTGAGAAAGCTCAACTTGAGTTATGATGAGGTGGGGAAGAAGAGATTGCTTGAATTAAATGAATTGGATGAGCTGCGCATTACTGCATATGAGAACTCTCGGATATACAAGGAGCGCACTAAGTTGATCCACTATCGCCACATTCAGATGCGCACCTTCAAGAAGGGAGATCGTGTGTTGTTGTACAATTCAAGGCTGAAGTTGCATCCCGGGAAGCGAAAATACCGATGGAGTGGGCCATTCACGGTGGAAGAGGTCAAACCACATGGCGCAATCTTGGTGCGCGATGGTGAGACGACATTTTTGGTGAATGGACAGAGGTTGAAGCTATATTTTGGCAAAGATTACATGAGGAAGGTGAATGAGGTCAAACTCATTTCACTTTCGGATGCATGATGTGATTCAAGTCGTCTAGCCTAAGACGTTAAATAAGGGTGCTTGTTGGGAGGCAACCCAACCATTGGTACCTTAGTTTAGTTCATTTACATTCGTAGTTTAATTTGTTTTCACTTAGTTTGTAGTGTAAAAAAGATATTGTGATCGTTTGTTACATGTGCAGGGCTGAGGCAGAGTCGATACCATCGACCCTTGTGTCGATGGTATCGACCATGGTACAGGTTGGCGACTGCAGGAAACAAACTGCATCGATACCATCGACGGCCTCGTCGATGGTATCGACATACCAACAGGCAGATCACAAGAAAAAGTCGATGGTATCGACATGGGTGTCGATACTATCGAGATCTCTGAATATTTTCAAAACAAATCATCTCAGGAAAGTCGATACCATCGACGGTCGTGTCGATGGTATCGACACATTCATGCCAAGAAGGTGGCGGCCGGGCCTCGCGAGGGTTTGCCCTAATCAGAGGGTCGATACTATCGACCCGCGTCGATAGTATCGACGTGCCACATCAACGATCCGCGAGGGAAGATCAACGGCGATCGCAGCAGCCAAGCAGTCGATCTGGGGGATGGGTCGATACTATCGACCCGCGTCGATAGTATCGACACGTCAGCAATCCGGGCCCCGCAGATCCAGCCATCGACAACCGTCGATACTCGCGGAGGTACGGATCGTGCTACCCGAGTCGATAGGGTATCGACGGGCGGACAGTAGCGCCGGCCACGGCTATATATGAGGAGTGTTTGCGTCAGATGACATCACACCTTCAGTGCAATCTTCCTCCACTTGTGTCGAGCGTGTTCCAGAGCTGTCCAAGCCCGACGACGAGCAACACCGAGCTAGTTCTTCATCGAGCAGAGATTCGCTTCTCCGATCTTCACCGAGCTCCCTTTCGATTCCTCCTTCTCTCGCAATCATGGTGCACGTAGCTAGTGCATCTTCTTCACGCACGAATCCGATGGACATCCCCGAGTTCGTGCCACCTCCGACTGCGTCAGTTGCACGCCCGCGGATGATTCATCCATCTGCGGAGGTGAAGAAGATATACGAAGAGATTATGAAGAGGAAGATTGAGCCGACCCGTTATGTTGAACGGGACACCATCCGCAACCTCAGGTTCTAAGCGAACCTTGCCTATGTGTTGAAAGGATAGGCCCGACACACGGAAAGACGGCCTGATGAGCTGGAGTATCATGTTGATGGCCAGCCGTTCTTCGGCAAGTGTCCCACATACAAGGAATTGGTGGCTGAGTTCATGGCGTCACTGGACGTCTGTGTTGTGCCCAACGACGTCATAGCCACCGACCGCGAGTGGATTAAGGGTCGGGTCTCGTTCCGATTGTACAACAATGACTACACCCTTACACTCCGGCAGTTCAACGCGATCTTCAACTGGAACCACTCACGGTCCGACTACCGGCACCCGGACAACCGTACCGACTACGATGCCATCTTCACCGATCTGGTTACGGTGCCGCCGGGGAAGTCAGTAAGCTACCATAATGTTGCGGTAGCTGATTTTGAGCACCCTTTCGTCCGGATTATGCACCGGATGCTCAGTTCGACATTGTTTGCTCGGGGTGATCTGGCCCTCAGCAAGTTTTAGGAGACGGACTTATTCTTTTTGTATAAGCTCTTGAATCGTCAAGAATGCAATTGGGGTGCCTTCTTTCTGCAGAGAGTTTTGGCGGTAAAGAGGAGTACACAGAAAGCGCCAATTCACTTTGGCGGGCTCATCACCAAGCTGGCCTTCTACCTTGGGCTTAATTTCCAGATGCTTACTCCTATATCCACAAGGAGCAAGGTGAACTTGCAACATTTGCACCGGTACAATCTCATTCTTCTGCGAGATGGTTTGGCGTATGCACACTGACACGTCAACCACGCCTACCAGGAATGCTCGCTGCCTGATCCGGTCTTCAACATCGAAGGGGCGCAACACTTCCGATGGCCAATCATAGCCATCACTAACTCCGATGAAGAAGGCGGCGACGACAGAAATGACGACGAGGCTGAGGAGGAAGAGGAGACATTTACACCTCTTCGAGCACGAGTGGCACCACGGAAGAGTCCTCGGATGCATCCGGGTGCATCTTCATCATCACAGCCTACGCCGCCACCGCCACCACCCTCACAGCCAAGCGAGGAAGCCTATTCTATGTAGGGTATGTATACTATGCTACAGGAGATACAACAAACGCAGTAGCATCACATGACGATGTATGCCGGTATTCAAGACACTACACACCGACTACTAGACAATCAAAGGGCAATGTTTGAGAACGAGCGTCTTCTCCTTGACAACCAACAGCAAATTCATGATCGGTTGCAACAGATGGAGATGCAACATGAGCCCTTTTATGACCACTATTGGAGCCAAAATTACTTTGGAGGCTATCCACAACCTCCACCTAGGGCCCAGTTTGATCCAAGCTTCCAGGGGGAGTATCCGTCCTAGGACCCTACGGCTCCGATGTACCTACCTCCACCTGAATAGTAAAAGTGGTATCTCTGTTCCAAACTTTAAGATTGTTTTTGACTATGAGGCCATAGTCGAATTCAAGCTTGGGGGGGTATTGTAACAGTTCTATCTTTCATTTTCTCTATTTTTAGTTGTATTGCTTTTGTTTCCTGTCATTTGTTTTCTGCAATCTTAGTTGTTTTAGGATCCACAATCTATCTAGTGTAATCATGGATGTCTTTAATGTTGAGTCATCTCAGTTGCATGTGCATGGGGAATTGAGGGAAACTAAAAAATTTTGAGTGTTCGCAAGCTTGAGTGTTGTTTAAACCCTGATCACCTGACTTAGAAAATGATTGGTTTTGTCAACTTTGAAATAGAAAATCACGACTGTATATTCCTAATGATTCATGAAAGTGGACGGAATTGGTTGTTTGAGCCTAAACTGACCAAATGATAATGAGACTTTAATTTGAAGTAAGAGAGAAAAAACCTCTTAGCTACTATACAGGTCAGTAAGGAGGGACATATAATATTTTTCAAAGGTTCAATCAATTAGTTGTAATGACCCCGCCTCCCGGTAACCCCCAATTAAGGGAGACCCGAAGGTCAGAGCCGTTAATCAATTAACATGATCAAAGGTTCGACAAATAATCAGTAATAATTAATAGACTTTACCAACTAAACTGAAAACTGGTATAAAATAAAACTTTTCTTACCTTGGAAAAACTGGGATTTCTAAACTTCTATCCATGAAGATGTTACTCTAACTAATCCTCGTGTGTACGTTACTTCTCATTTAATTCCACATATGCCACTTTACTGTTTGTTCTTTTCATTTGTACCTAAAACGTCGATCAGTATATCGAAATATACTGGTATGTGGGGAAACAATAATTGTGCAACTATGTTAACAACGTAATCAACCAAATATCATTTAACAACCAAGATTACGTTTTAAGCAATACTACTCAATCCTTGCCTATCCCCTTTCTATGTAACGTCCCTGCAATGGACATGGATACCACCTCTCTCATATGGTAGATCCTTACCCCCATGGCCCTACCACACAGGTAGCCAATACCTAGGGTTATGGAGTCGCATGTTCCTACCCAAAGGTAGACCAATCCCTGACTCATGATGACTTGATGGACCTACCCCATTGGTAGCCATTTACTAAGTCATTTAATGACCTGATGGACCTACCCTCATTGGTAGCCATTTACTAGGTCAATCTATAAAGCTACAGAGGGGACTAGGATCTGAGCTAGTAGGCATATTTCTTATGTGATAGTCATATTCACATTATACTTTTCATGAATTAAATACATCCAACAGTTTAAATCAAGCCACAATGGAAACATCGATAAAATCTCGGAAAAATAATTCGGGTAGTCATAAGCATAACCACATACCTGTACATGTAGATTCAGGTGCAAGAATAGTCCAAACAACAATGAGCAAGCAAGCATTCAATAAGATCCTGAAACAATTATACAATTTTCTTTTATTACTCATGTCATTAAGATCTATCAAATCTAGCTCGCTTCTTAGGATTTCTAGTCTACTTTTAGGGTTTCCATTGCAATTAGGGTTCCCCTTCCTCTTTTACTATTTTAAACCCTAATTTAACACAATTGATCACAAACCCTAATTATTTCCACATCTATTCCTCAATTCTGGATTAAAAGCATATTTAACCATTAATTAAGCTCATTAAGCCTCTTTTTATTAAAGCTACTATTTTTATCCTTTTAATCCATGATAAGATCATTATATGCATTTATCATCAATTCATAGTTCATTACAGTCCAAATCACATATGAAATCGATGTGTCATAATTCCATCCTTTATTCATCAGAAAACCCTAATTACTACCTTTAGGGTATTTATCCACCAATTAAGAACTTTAATGCTCGAAATAACTTAGACTTAGCATATTCCAATTTTACTCATGAAATTAATCAATTACAGCCATTAAGAGTCGAATTTACCAACATTAGGGTTTCAAGGCCCATTAAAGAATTATTCATGCACATTAAACTCGAAATTAAACTAATTACATGCAAATTCATCCTTTTCCAATCTTAATGATCCTTTTTATCATTAACAGGCTAATATCAACTTTATATACTCATTTAACCCTTTCTAACTCATTAATCATCAAAGGTTAGGGTTTTTCATTGATTAAACTATTAAAGATAGTATCTCTATATACTTTTCTAATTTCATAAGGAATCAGGCTCCAATTATATTTTATTTAGATTCCTCTCGATTTTCTGAGCAAGTTTCATGTATAATGCGCGTCTATCCGAGCTACGGTTCATTAGATACGGATTTTGTAAAAATACTTACTTTTGGGCCAATGAGGAGCTGCCACGTAGGCGCCTTCCATGCAATGAACTCGGCTGGGTTTGCAAACATTTTAAAAAGTCCGTTTTGCCCCCGCTTGAGTTATTTGTTTGTACAGCCCACGGAGGGGCATTCCTGTCCACGCGCCTCCTCCCTTCTCCTTCCTCGCGCTACCCTAGCGCTTGCTTCCCTGTTTGCGCTGGCGCGATTCTCCACTCCTTTCTCGACCCTACCGGCTTCCAAGGAGTTGCCCCCTGCCTTCGCTGTGCTCCCGCACAGGCAAGGAAGTTACACCCATGCAGCTGGTCGCCCGGGGTCAGGGTAAGCATGCCGGCCGCCATGGACGCCCTACCGCCAAACGTAGCCCTCTGCAGGGTTACTCCTCCTTGCCTGAGGCACGAGGGTCACCGCCGACCCTTCCTCTAGCTCCGCCGCACACCCAGGAACACAAGGCACCACCTTGCTCGTGCCCAAGGTGCTCGTTTCAGGCATATTCATCCCACAAAAAATGGCCGTCATGCAGCCACGTCGCCGCTGCTATGCGTGACCTAGAGCATTAGAACGATGGTCGCGCCCCTCTCTGAACTCGAGCGACTTCACTCCTCTACTGAGATGAGTCCCTAGTTCCTTGTTGCTCCAGGGTTTGCGTTATCCTCTAACCCAGGGTTTGCTTGCAACGTCCAAGAAGAAGAAGAAGAATATTAGGAGAGAGGGGTGCATGGGGTCCTTCTTGAACTCGCCCATGTGCTCTAGCCCTTTATAAAGGGTTGGGAAATGAAGCCCTAGGTTATCCTATTCACAACTCATAGAGTTATTTCCAAAAAGAAACATATTCCTTTAAGGATAAGTAATCCTTTCTCTCTCTTCTTAAACCTTTTGATATCCTCTAATATTTGATTATTTAGGAATTTTGAAAACATTTTCCTTTATTCTTTTTATTCTTGGCTTTTAGTCCATTAGCCACGAAATTAAGTTTTCCTTAAGTAGAAAATACCACTTTATTAACAAAACCACAACATTCATTAATTGTATAATCACATTATCTTCTTATTTGATATTATCAGTATTTCCTCTTTCCTCTTTCTTCCTCAGGGTTCCTTGGACCCCAAGAAACTCTAATAATTCGAAATTCCTTGTTAAGGAATACTCATTATCCATTAAATGCATCAATATGCACTCTTTCTCATTATTATGTTGATTTCTTATTAAAATGTCCCTTTTGAGGATTTCTCTTTATTTCTCTTTTATTTTCCTCATTGGCATTCCTTTTATTATTAGGAATCCTTGGAATACGAAATTCCACTAAGGATAACTCAATTATACCTCTTTTCACATATTTTCCCTATTTCATCAATGTTTTCAATTTCTTTATTAACAAGGAAATACTTAATCGATATTTTCTTTTCTTATTGCCTTTTCTTTGCAACTTTGGACTCCTTGGAACCCAAGGAATCTAAGAGACACAAAATCTTCCTTGGGTTTGCCTTCTAGAGGTTTCCACACCTTTCTTATCTCAAATTCTCAGTTATTCATTAATTAATTGAATATCCTTGTTATTGGGCCCAATAGCCAATAAAGCCCGCAAATAAATCAACAAGGCTATTTTAAACGAAAATCATGCATCCATTCAATATTTGTTAATTTATCTTTAATATGAGAAATTACATTTCTCAGCAAATGAACCCAAAATTGGGGTTGTAACATCCTTCCCCTCTTATAAAAATTTTGCCCTCAAAATTTTATCAAGCAAAAAAAAAACAGTTCAGGATAAACCTTTCATACGTCCATTAGGGCTCCCATGTGGCATCACCCTTTCCATAGTGCTTCCCAAGAACCTTCATCATCTCATATTCTTCCATCTGAGTTCTTTCTTACCTTGGTATATAGTACCCTCATAGGTGACTCAGGACATTTCAGCCTTTCAGAAGCTGAATAGGTTCAGGGCTCAACACATGGCTTGGGTACTTCACATAGTGCTCTAGATCAGACTTATGTAACACATTACACATCATGTTATCCTGAGGGGCAAGGCTAAACATAACCATCTCCACCAATCCATCTCAAATGGACCCATATATCGGGGACTCAGCTTCCTCAGCCATAGCTTAGAGGGGTCGTATTTTCACATTATATTCCCCCACAGTGAACTGCATGTCAGTCTGCTTTGCATCAGCTCGTGACTCATGTCACCCTTGGGCTATCTCTCTCAGCCATTGCTCGATCAAGCGACTTCATCTGCACTCACTGTGGTTCTTTTATGACCTTCACTAGGCCTCCTTCACCAACATCATCTTAATGAAGTGGTGACCGACACTACCTCCTTATTTAACTCCTTGCATCCCGATAAAGGCTATGGTGGTTAACATCACCTCTAAAGAACTCTCTCTTTGTATCACCCTGAACAAGCACACTTGCTCTCATCAGACCCTCTAGTCTGGATCATACTACTCGTTAGTTAGGGGTGATAAACTATACTATCATCTAGTTCTTCATGTATCTACTTCCACCTCATGGAAGTGAACCTTTAGGTCATACTCAAGAACTTTTGAGTTCGCATTATGGTGGAGTTGAACCGTCTCTTTTCTCTTATGTAGTTCAACAAAACGTGTCTCTTGACAGTACTCCTTCTTTCTCATGTCATCTAGGTAAGGCGATCTACCATAACCCATATTGCATCTTGACCTTCCTTGGTTTAGGGGAGACTCACAACATCCATAGTGATGAATTCCCATTCCCCCTCGGGAACTCTTTATACTATATATCCATGTACTGGGTTACTGGTGTTTATCTTTCACCTCCTGGCTTGCATGGCCACATGCTACATGCAACTTTGTTCTAAGCATCCAGAACGCTACCATCACGTACTATCTTTGTAGTACCAAGGTAACGTTATGATTCCTCAAGCTTGATACCTCGGAAACCCTAAACCACTCCCAAACGGGTTTTATTATCTTCCTATCCAAAGAAGTGTATTTGAGGTTCTATCACCATCCTTTTACTACATCAATCCATTAACTTGTTCAACATATCTTATTACCTCTGTGTGTTATCCAAAACACATCCTCTTTCCAAACATAGGGTTAGTCGAACAACCTCAACTTCTTCTAGCTTCCAGCTAAACTAGGCAGCTATATCTCAACCAGAGTATTCATTACCACTTCTTAGGTGTTAAGTAACATACACCTCCATGTATTATACTTATCATCTCATCTCAAACTCTAAGTTTGTCTTCATCAAGAAACTCTGAGCTCATACTAATGGTGATCAAACTCCACCTTGTATCACTTGCAAAATCCACATAGCTCATGCTAAAAACATCCTTATAAGATGACTACCTTATCTCTCTTAGTGTTTGTAAACCATCCCTGTATTATTCCTTCCACCAAGGTATGTTATCATCTCTATCCTCATACCTTGTATCAACGTCCCAACTTCCATCATCTTTATCCTTGGTGTAAGGCATGTGTACTGTCCTATCTCTCACTCCCATAACAAGAAGAAATAAGCATTTGGCTGCAGTCCAAATACAGAGTTCTTCCTGTTCCAAGAGTAGAGATGGTACATCCCACCTTGCCCGTACACTTTCAAATCCAAGTTGAAACATGCAGCTTATGTCTCTACATCACAAACATCATGATATCCACACTACTTCTAGGGAAAACTGGTCTCGGACTTACTTGGTCCAAGCATAATCCTAGGTCATCTCCTCTAGGTCTATAGGGAGACGGCACTTTTGGGGTCATCCCTTTTCCCTTATGCATCAGAGAGTGCCCTACTCATCTGCCCTTTGGGTCCCATGAGTTCATGAAGGTGATCAGTCTCCTAACCCATGGCCCTCAGACAATGATAGTTGTTACCTCCCGACCCCATGGTCATGTGCAACTAGGGAATTAGGCGACTCCTTCTTCCATCGGTCTTATCTCTACCTGACCCTTGGATAGACTTAGGATTCTAACATAGTACATGTCCAACTTAGAACCTTACCCAAGCCTTCATCATCTCTCTCTGCATTCACGACTGACTTTCATCCCTTCATAGGGGTCAAGGCATCCTGCCTACCTTGGACAGGCCCCATACCGGTTACCTCCATGGTAACACATCCACATGCACTTAGAGATGGTCAACCATGGGTCTACATGTTTATTCTCATACTATATACCTTGCACTTAGCTTCTCGAGGTCTTATGAAACCTCTTTAGGTTTCCTCAAAACCAATGAAACGGGTATACACACTACCAAAGGGTCCCTCTCCCAGGATGGGAGGAAACTACAACTTCTTGAAAACAAGGTCACAACCGCCTTATGTTTAGGGTCTGCTTTCTCATGAGCATGCTCAACCTAGCAGTTGCTAAGGCACACCTATTAAACTATGCTAGGTCATACTTATTCTCGTCCTCAACATTAGACCAACTTAGTTGTGAGGGGTTCGTCCATCATACCCTTACCTTGAGGGGTTTCCTTTACCTCTACACTTTAAGAGTACCATGCTCGAAACTATAGGGACTCAAAATCACCATGAGTATCGGTTACACTGCTTCCCCTCTTAGGCCTAGGAGCCCTATGTTCACCTTTGGGTATCCAACTGCATGCTCAATCTCTTCACCATGAATCAAGCATGTCCACGATATGTCATGTACTTCCATGATCCTTCTACTCGAGTAACACTTCAGAGTTGAGTCCTCTTCCAGAACAACCAGTCAGGTATAAAGCCTCACAACTGATTACTTAACCCTTCTCAGGGTTTAAGGCACTCTTTATCTCATCCAGCAGGTAATCACTTATACCCTAGGTATCAGGAGCACCATCCTCCCTCTAAGGTTTGGTTCCTCTAAAGGCAACCAAGATATAATCAGCCTTCATAGGGCAACCACTATCGTCCACTTAGTTCACATCATCCTCAACTACTCATTGTTCCTTATGTCTCAAAGTCTAAGCTTCCAACCTCCTTGCTTGAGTCATGCTTTCTCTCTCTTACTACCCGAGGTCCTTTCTCCATGATGAATCAAGTTCACTAGCCTACCTCCACATGGGTGAAGCCTATGCTTGAACTTACGTTTGCTCAAGATCATTCATAGCCCTTTATGCTTATGTCATAATACATCCATCATGATCTCTTAACCAGGGTTTCATCAAGCTATACCCTACTTGCCTAAGCCCATAGGGTAACTATAGGTTCTTCTCTAACCTCATCGATGAAGGATCTATCCTTCGCTCTCGTATGCATGACCCTCTCCAGGGTTGGGTTTCCATAGGTACTTGATCATTTAACCTCTTATGGCATCCCAAGGGCATGCCCACTCGGTCAACCATGATATCTACCTCATCATGTCATCTCTAACCTTCACTTAGGGTTAGGGTTACTATCATCCTCAGAGGATGTGATAGGTCTCTACTTTTAATGGAGGTCTCTACCTCCAAGACTAACTCTCTCTACTCATCCTCCTACTAAGGAGGTCTATCCTCAGGTCTCTCCTGAGGGCAATGACAACTTGTGTCATACGACCTAAGCATGTATCTATTCCTTTTATGCTTACTCTATTAAGCTTATGTCCATGACATCTTATTTACATGCTTTTTTATTAATTTGGTGGAGGATTCCTTAATCCTTATCAACCTTACCCATACCTCAAGAGGGTGAGGGAAAGAGAGAAAAGGTCCTTAATAGAATTTGAGTTGAGAAGGGATGAACAAGATGAGAGAGTCCTAAAGGTATCTTATCTCGATTCATAACCTAATACTTTGGCCAGGCAGTCACACGGATCTGGGAGTCCTCGTTTTCCGACTAGCGGTGCGGAGGAAAATATTGCCAGACCCCGGTCGTGATCCTTTTCTAGACACCTCTGTCTTTCGGATAATCCTCTAATAACTCCCTTGGGTTCTACAGAATGTTGTAAAATTTAATAATTATTAAAGATTACTTGAGGAACCTACGCTCTGATACCATTTGTAATGCCTGGGCCCACTGCCCAAGGCTCTAGTAGAGTTTCAAGAATGACGACTGGCCCCACAAACCACCACTAGCCTTAACTGTGCACTTTGTCCACACTGACGTGCAAGCCAAGATCAACTTCCCGACTGGTCACCCATCACTAAAGAACTCCATAGTTAAGCGTGCTTAGCTTGGAGTAGTACTAGGATGGGTGACCAGTCGGGAAGTTGATTCTGGCTTGTGCGTCAGTGTGGACAAAGTGCGCAGTTAAGGCTAGTGGTGGTTTGTGGGGCCAATCGTCATTCTTGAAACTCTACTAGAGCCTTGGGCAGTGGGCCCAGGCATTACACTAGTCTTGTGATCTGTCCACCTCATTGTTTTCACAATCCACCCAAGATTTGGAAGTAAAGTACGGTTTTAACCTTTTTGATTGCATGGCATGTAGATAGAACTTGCATTGCAATCACCTTCATTTGTTTTGCATGAAAAATGGAAAAAATGAAAAAAAGAGTAGAATAGGTATACATGCACATTACCTTTAGGTGCATGTCATGTAGTTGCATTCATAACTTTTATGCATAAAGTGTGTCATGTACCTTATTTATTCTTTAATGACGAGTTAAATTGTTCCATACCTTCCAAATAGTGCAAATATTCGAGCTATGCAGAAAATATAAGCCCAATAAGTATTCATTGTCAATCATGGATATAAGGGTTTGTAATGAAAAAAAAAGAAGAAAAAAGAAAAAAAAAGTTATTCAGAAGCAACAAGAATAAGAAGGAGAAAGGAACATAATCTCACCTGTATTTCAAGATAAGTGAGTACATGATGTAGTTTAATTAGATATCCATCTCATTTTGAGACGGATGGTTAGTGCATGCATCATTCCACCTAATCTTAGGCATTAGGGCATTTTTCATGTGCATTTGCATCATTTAGGGCATTTTTGTTGTATGCATGTTGAAATCGTATAATGCTTCCACTTCTTCCATGAGCCACCTATTTCATCCACCCGTTGCTCAGATTGGTAGGCCACCGTGAATTTCTCCTCACTAGTGAATATCAGGAGAACTGCTTCCATGTAGATGGTAGCTAGGGCGAGCAACGTAGTTTAGAAGATCACAAGATGCACTGAGTCTGGACCGGAGAATTGTATTATGTTCACTTCCTTATGTGATAGTGTTCATCAGTTTGAGGTTAATATCTTTTATGGATGATTACTGTCACCTTTAGGGAAATTATCATTCTGTGGTTAGTGAGGGCCGGTATGCGAATGTCCGGTGGGAGTCATGTGGGATGTCTGTTGTGATGCTTTGTTCTTTAGTTGACTCTGGCAATTCTATTCAAAGGTTTAGTTGCTCGAGGGCAAGCAATGTTCAAGCTTAGGGGAGTTTGATGTGATGATTTTGATTCGCATTTATAGACTTGTTTGATATGTGTTTTATGCATTTATTAGTCATTTTCATGGTTAATGTTGCATAATTCATTCATTTTGGTCTATGCTACTTCTTTATGTCAAATTCCCTTTATTTAAGCATTTTGACTATTAATTATCGAAAGAATATATTTTGTGTGGATTTATGTGGTTCCGTGTGTTAATTTCAGGAAAAACAAGTATTTGCTACCGTCGATACCATCGACGGTGGTCGATACCATCGACCGGACCACAGGTTGCCAGCCGCAAGGACCAGAAGAAAGTCGATACTATCGACAGGGATGTCGATGGTATTGAGCTACCATCAGGTTGCTGGCGAGAAGTGCATCGATACTATCGACCAAGATGTCGATACTATCGACTGGTGGAGCTACATCGATACAAAACGACAAAAACGTTGCTATAGGTTCGTCGATACCATCGACCCGCGTCGATGGTATCGAGATGACATCAGGCGCACAGACGAAAGAAAAGAAGGATTGTCGCTATCATGCTAGGTCGATACCATCGACCCGCGTCGATGGTATCGACACCGTCAGATATGAGTTTGTTTCATATTAATCTTAATCGGACGGCCGTGGTTAATTGGCGACCTAATTCGGGAGATATACCTAATGACGGCGCCCTTGACTGGGGGATGAGGTCATTAGTTGTTGTAGACATCCCGGAGAGCAAGGAGAGAAGAACGGAGAACGAGAGCACACCCCAGCCGATCCGGACGCTGAAGAAGACAAATTCCACCACCGAAAGGCGGGAGAACGTGGATTCCACGCCAAGGATCAATTGGACCTTCTCCGTTCAGGGGTTTAATCACTCAATCACGTTTTCCTTCATGTTTCCTTTTTTCTTCTGCACATTGTACTTTGAGATGAACATGCGGGGCTAATCCCCTTTGTCTTTAGGACCGGGAGTAGCCCGGGGATTCATTGTATGATGATTTTATAATAGTAATTTACATCTTATCTCTTAAATCCGTGGTATAATTTCGTTTTCTCCAATATATTGTTATGCTTGATCACCATAATAATAACCTAATGCCCTTAATTGCTTTGAAAGAAGAATTAACGGTTGAAAAGAGACGGAATTTACATTAATTGACAAATCCCTTGAACAAGGTGGTGTAAGATTAATGGTGGATACCGAGAGGTCGTTCCTAATGCACCTAGTTTAGGGTATAGGTTACTACGACAGTGGAACCGACCTAGACATAGGTAGTGAATTGTACCACGACAGTGGGCAATTCTGATTTCAGGCCACTACCCGGATAGAGAGATAAAATTGAGTAGCTATATAGAATTTAATACAATGAAAACCCACGGTGAAACTGCAACCCTAAAGATTTTCTTTTGAATTGATTAAACCAACATTTAATCGATTGATTATTTTGTTTTATTTTTATTTTCTTTTGATTTTAACAACAACTCTCAACTATTTAATTGGCTTAGCTGATCGCGAGTAGTTAGTAGGAGTCTCCGACGATTTCACGTATCCCTGAGTTCGACTCAGGCCTCACAAAGGCCTGTACTACTTCGACGCGTTCACTTGCGTTTCTACGCACGGTAAATTTGCGTCAAATATCTAGAACCTTCTATCACTCGAACTGGACCATCTTACCCATATGAGACGATCGCCTCAGTCACCCAGGCAGTCGTCTGGTGACTTGAGTCGAGCCAGTCAGTTTGGTCGGTTCACTCCCTTAGCCAATTCAAACTCATAATAGACCTGACTCCCCAGACGCCCGTCTTAACACTTTAAACGGTCGTTTGGTACTTCTAGATGGCTGTATCAACACTTGAGATGGGTGTTTGGCAGTGCTATCAACCTATTTATTGTGTGAATCAAATACCTAAATACTTTAATACTTAATTCAATTATCATTTGAGATTAAACTCCTCTTCCAGGTCAAGACGTATGTGTATGGCCCTATAGGTCCCATATTACATTAGCAGTGAATGTCCATAACAACTTATGACATCACAAGCAATGAGTGGTGCCTAGTCAGACATTAATGCTACCCAAGTAAATGGAAAGTTGGGGAACAACTTCAACCTACAATCTGTGTATGGTGTTGTAGTGTTTTTATAGTTCCTATGTCTCTGATGTCCAGATTTAACTAGAGACATGGAGTAGTCACCCTCATTATTATTTAATATTGTTTCTTGAACCAAGAGCAAATTATCTGAGATATATGTAAGCTCAATATTACATATTGACTCACATGTGCATGGCCATGCTTTTCTTAGTCTCACCAATCAAGAGGCCTAGGATATCACACTCCAGTAGGAGGGAAAAATCCCATATCTATCACTCACAGTCAATCCCCATGTGTCAAAGTCACCCAATCATCACCGTTATAACAACCCATGTTTTAGGATTGCGTTTGATGATGTCAAAGTATACCTAGCGACATGTGATGAGTGTAGTGACTTCAAGTCTAAGAACCACAACTACTACCATCACTGTGAGACTTGACTATGAATTCCACGATGATGGCTTTCATGTGTCAGTCTCACGGTGGGTCTGTCTGATACACTGTTCTCTAACATGTATCTGTGTGCTTGGTTGGATATTGTCATATCATGAATAATGAGATTTAGTCATCAACCAACTCACACTCTGATCTTATGTGTCATTGTTGTCTATCAACCTTCTACAATAACAACTGATCAATAATATGTATATGTACTATTAACATCCATATGATCTCATCCACAAGGGCAGTAAATTGAATACATACGTCACTGAGTAATATAATTCTCTACAAATTTATAATGTTACATCATTATCTCATAACTGAATTAAACAGAATAAATTAGAAGCTTGCTTTTTATTAAAAATCAATTCATTTTACATGATATGGCATTACAATCATCATATGATTGGCTCTCTGGGCATACATAACCAACAAAAGGGTCCCTGATGGAGCTTAAGAGAGTCTTAAAAAGGGAAGATGGGGCGAGGATCCCTAGTGGCTACCACCGCATGAGAGCAGTGAGGGGGTGGAAGTTAGTTCTCCCAAATCTGAGGTTTAGGTGTCACATGTGAGGGATTGGTGGATTCATCTTCCTAAGAGGAGGACTTCTCTCCATGTAGAGTAATGAGAGAGGGCATAACATGGGCTCTATGGTTAGGATGAGGTGGCTGGGTTGTTGGGAGTCAACACCATGTCTCGTAGGAGGTTGAAAACGAGGTCATCTTTGTTAAATCCTCACAAAACGTCTAGGATCGAGATCCCTGATCGGCCCCTGCATATCATTTTTTGAATTTGCATGACACATTTATGTGTCATGGTCCGGATACATGTATCCCTAACTTAGCTGTAAGTTAATTAATGAATGAAATTACATCCCTCTGATCAATTGTTGATAACTTTTAGTTATTACATCTAGTGAAGATGAGATTGTTGAGGGAGCCTGATATACAAATGATCTCACTAGGGTAAACGTTTAAGATTCAAATTCAAGTGCTTCAATATCATGATTTTGTTAGTTTTTTCACACACATAAATCACCCTATGCATCTAGGGTTTTCCCTATTCCCAAATTTTGTAGATCCACATGATCAAAACTTTAGAATGAGTGATTGAAAGCATCAAGGAAATAATTTGTTAATTTTTACACGAGAGAGAAAATATAATGTAAAAACTCACTCTATCACATAACTTGATCGACTAGAATATTGGCTAGACAACTGGGTGAGTCGGTCGAGTTACCTCTCTGTCGACAACACTGTAATTAATGTGCAATATAGCTGTTGGAAAAAGAGAAAAGTTGAAATATATCTGTTGAAATCTATCTAAAATGGCTAGGATTCATCGTAAACACTTCTATTGACTAGGAGACATCTTCAACTATGAATAGAACCCGTTGAGATTCTATGAAGATGAAGATTCTCTTTTATGAAGATGAAGTTTCTATCTCTTGTCTAAGAGAGGAGAAGAAGAGAACAAAATGATGCACTTGGTGAAAATGTTTCCCTTTGGTGAAGTTGAAGTCAAAGACAAAAGATCCTTGTCAAGAGTGGGTTTAGTCCTCAAAGGCCGAACACTCGTTGCATGACTGTATAAGTCTTCTAAGGCCAAAGACTCGTTAGAAGAGTAGGTAAGTCCTTGGTGAAGGACAAAGACCCATTGCAAGAGTAAGTAAAGTCCTTGGAGAAGAGAGAAGACTCTTGGTGTCAAGGATTGGTAAGTCCTTTGAATGGTTGTTGGCTCCCTTGCCTTTAAAAGGAAAGCTAGTTTGGTCTTCAATCTTGAAAAAGGTGGTCGCTTGATGTAACTCTTATAATGTAATATAAGGAGTGACTTAAGGCTGAAAACCCTACAGATTGAACCCTCTAGATAGTGAAACTACATCCTTTAAGATTAAACCACTATAAATATCACCTTCACTTGTGGATTGTTCAATCCTTCTCTATCTTACTTTTCAAATTTGCATTATAATCTTGAGTAATATTTTAAATGTCTAATGAATTTTGTTCAAGTGATTTTCACTCAATTTACCCCCTCGTGAGTCCATTATAAGTCCAATACTTATTTCAAAAAGAAAAGAATTGATAGCAAATAATGTTATTATAAAGATCCACTACAAAAGATGCCGCTACTAGTGTCATTCACAGCATATAACGCACGAGACGAGACCCACGAGTGGACATTCTGCCAACTTTTGCTTTATTTCTTCAAGTATAAATCTTCTTCACCTGATAAGGATTTCAAGCCATGTCGAAGTGAATTGCTGAAAGCGATTTTGCGTAACTAACATTACCCCGCGAAGAGAATGACCAATCCGGTATAAGCTTTCTAACTTTACCGCCTTTTTCATCATCGGATGGACGGCCGGCGCGGCGCCGACCGGAGGCATTCACCAACCCGCCAGAGACCTACACCGAAGCCGCGGCGCTGCGCCGCCCCTACAGTCCTACACACCCCGGCGGCTCGGTCACGTAGAAGTGGTGAATCAGTCCCCACCTGGTTGAGGCAGAGGACGATAGAGAGAGAAAGAGAGGCGTGTCCGAGCACGCAACGCCCCCGTTCCAGACCAGCAAAACAGCGACCCACCGTCCCACACACGCCGCCGCCGCCACGACTTACCCATATGCCACCTCACCTCTTCCACCGTTTCTGCCAATTCTAGCCATGACCTCCTCTCTTGCGTTTCTGCTCCTCGTCAACGTCAATCTCTCTAGATGGGTTCCTCACGCAAGCAAAGCAGGTGCACGGCACAGAATTGGAGATCGAACCGCCACGTGGGCGCGAAGAAGACCGACGGTATCAATGATTTACAATTTACTTATCTTGGGAAAAATAAATCAGGCCGACACCACAGTATTAAATCTTCCTGCCCCGGTCTGGCAATTGGAAGGTGACACCACAAAAAGTCATGTATAAATCTAGAAAAGTTTCCATTTTCTTTGTGGGTTTTCACAGTTGGCTCAGACTTAATTGACACACGGCTTGGACTTCATTAATTTTCTCAAATAAGGTAATACTACTGCTTAAGTAAAACTACTACCATTACTAATAATGATACATGGTTGACAGTTCAATTCGTGTACGCGCTTCACTGATAAAGACATTTACAATGACTTTGTCTTTGCGTTCGTCTTTTATTAGTTAAAATAGTAATAATAATAATAGTATAATGCTAATAAAATAATAATAATAATAATAATACAATTAGTTCTGTACCTGAACTCTGAATTCAGGACTCGACATAAATAAAGGCGCGGCGATGAGAAAAGCGACGAAACGCGGACTTGATTCCCGTCAATTTCATACGACGATATTTTATTATTTCCGAATAATAAAAAAAAATCCGACCATCAGTTTATTTCTGATTCATCGTCATCTGATACTTTCCCCACAGCCACACCCCCACAAGCCAACGGCAGCCGAAAGAGAGGGGGAGGAGGGAAGAGGAGAGGCGCCGATAAAAGTCGTGGAGGGAAGTGCCGCAGCGAGCCAGCGAGGGACGGGGGTTTTGGTCACCGGCGCAATTTGTCGGTCCTTGTTCTGCTACAAACTGGATCGGGCGTTTGCTACCCCTGCCTAGTTCCTTTAACTCCCTAACAAACCCAACCTCCGGCGGCCCTGTCTCGGGGTTTCTGCTGCCGCGGTATCGGCCGGCCACCCACAGGCAGACAAGACGGCGAATCGGTGGAGAAGCATGGAGGACACGGTGGAACTGCCCACCCGCTTGGGGATCCTCCCCTTCCGCAACAAGGTTCTGCTTCCCGGCGCAATTGTTCGGATCAAATGCACTTCTCCAGCCAGGTACTATGACCGGCCTGCAATTGGTGCCTGCCTCGACTGGCCTGACAATTGTTCTAGCCCTGCTTCTCGCTACCCTCTATTTCTAGCGTCCCAGCTCCGAGACCAGTCGTGGGAAAAGAAAAAGAGAGACAATATAATTACAGGGGATTCGAGGTCGCCGGGCTACGGCAGCCCCCCTCCCTCCTTTTTTTTCGTCTTTCTTTTTGGTATCCGTCAACGGCTAGCTTTCCCCTATATCGTTGAACGAGTTCTCAGCTTGTCCGGTTCGCAGGCTAGTTTTTTTTCCAGGAATCTGGGAGGAAATTTGGGAAAGGCTCCCCTTTTGTTTATGTGGTTCATCTTCACTTATAATTAGGGACGATCCTGTTCTCCTTCTCGGTACCCACAGTCGAACTTCACTGAATTGGCCTCATGGCAGGCACACCTCTTATGATTGACTTTTTCCGTTTCCCTTATCCTGTCTACCCCCCCTCTTTTTTTTGGTTGCTTCTTTGTAACAATACCACGTTTTGTGCAGTGTGAAGTTGGTCGAGCAGGAGCTGTGGCAGAGAGAGGAGAAAGGTCTCATCGGCGTCCTGCCAGTCCGGGATGCTGCTGCAGATACTGTCAGCTCAGTTCTGTCTCCAGGTACCAATTTACTAACTTGGTAGTCTGCTCTTGCTACAAATTGGGTATCCCTGCCTTTGTTAGTTTGACACAACTCCTCTCTCCTCATTTAAGGCTTGGAGCAGGACTCTGGTGACAGGAATTCCAAAGAACAGCAGGATGGGGCGGACTCTTCTGCGCACAAGCAAGATGGCAAGAGCTCTAAGCAACCTATTCACTGGCACACAAGGTGGGTTTTATATGCGTGGGGGTGTATTCTCTATTGACTGTCATCCACTTGTACTTTTTTCCCCCTTCTTTGATTAACGTTTATGTTGTCACCCATTGTTCTTACTCAAGTGTTAACATTAGGAAGAAATCATCCACTTCTATCATAAGTAGTGCAGGAGTCACCATTGCTCATCAATGCTAGTCTCTTGGGTGCTTGCTTATTTTGCTAGATAATTTTTCTATTTTAGGCTTCACGATCTCCCAGCTCATGTGCAGTGGTATTACAGTGCTCTTTGAGTGTCAGTGATGACGCTTAAACCTACCTATACATTTTACCTTGCTAAAATGTCCACCCTCCTGAATGATAATTACCTTATGCAAACTCAAATGGTTTATTTGATTAATCACTTTGAGATGTTTTAACTGAGATTTCATATAATCACATTAATAGTATGCATTACGAGGTGGACCCTTTGTGCTATCTGTCCACCTTTGTAGTTGAATTGAAGAAGTTCACTGACAGTCTCTAGCTGAGTCAGTAACAACCCTGTGTCTCATTCTGGGCTCCCTAGTTTGATGGATATAGTCGCTCAATGCTCTGCATTGTGTGAAATATTTGAAGCCGTTGCTATTGCAAAAGTCCGTGTAAGTGGCTGAATATACTCTTTTTTTCTCGAGCAGGGGTGTTGCTGCTAGAGCCTTGCACCTGTCCAGAGGAGTGGAAAAGCCCAGTGGAAGAGTGACTTACGAGGTCGTCCTTGAAGGGCTGTGCAGATTCAGCGTCCAAGAACTTAGCCCAAGAGGAAGTTATTATGTAGCTCGCATATCACGCCTTGATATGACCAGAACTGGTATGTTAAAATTAATCTTTGCTGCCAATTATTTTCGTTTCTGTTTTTTCCCCAGAAAAATGCGATACACGCAGCTCTATGTTCTAGGTAAACATATATTCAAGCATCTAAAATTAAATTAAATGAGGGAGGGGTTTCTAGTATAGACTTTTTGTTCTTGAGTAGTTTCATGAATAAAATAGAATTGTAGAATATGAAAGTGCAATTGCTTCATATCATAGCTCTTCATCCTAGTGATAGATGAATCAAGCCTTCACTGTCTATCTTCCACTCCATCTTGCACTCATGCGAACTAGAAGCTGTGACGCTTAGTTCCATTTTGATCTCGAAATCACATTTTGACCATTTTGATTCAATCAGTGATTTTCCACCTAATGTTGACGATTTGTACTACCATGGTTGTCACCAATAAAATGACCAATCTCTCATGTTTCACCGGGCAGTAGGCAGTAGAGAAGGCCACTCCATGACCCTGTAGGTGATATTAATGTCATTGCCACTTTATATGCTGATTTCATTTCACTTATTTCTTGGGGGGGGGGGTAGAAAACATTACATGACATAGATGACTGGAGCCCTATAGTATTTCCAGAGGCTTTTACTTCAATTGCAGTGTTTCTCGTAAAGCTTCTAAATGAGATGTCAAATTCCTGAAGCTTGTGATCATAACTGTCATCTAAAGTGTCTCCAAACTCATGGCTTGTTCATAAAGAAAATCTACTCCCTGATTGAGCTTGTAGGTTTGTTGCCTATAATGATAAGGTGGAATGTAACTCTCAAATTCACCTAAGGAATGAGGTTGGGGTATACAAATTTGCTATTTCTGGTTGTTATCTTTAACACAGCCATCATCAATTAGAGTTCGTCCTTGGGAGAGCATAATGGGGGCTATTTTTTTGTATGAGGAGGCTTACAGGGAAGTATAGAGAGGATGAAGGAAAAAAATCTTCATATGGTTGTGATTGATTTAGAGAAGGCTTGTGATTGAAAATTGAGATAAGTACTTTGGTGGGGTTTGGAGGTAAAAGGGTCAAAATCCAATATTGATTTGATATAGCTCAACTGACAGTATCATGACTCCAGGAGGGGAGCTGCCAAAATTCCTTTATGCTTGAGGTAAATCAAGGATTTGCTTTGCGTCCTTGTTTGTTTGTTTTACATTTGGATTGAGGGGCGACAAAGCATGTCATTGATACTTCACATTGCTATATTGATCATGGATATTGTTGATAGATTCCACTTCAGTTATAAACTCAAGATTTTTGGAAGTTGGCCTAATAAAGCTACCTCGATATTTCCTCTTAGCATATTCAAAAGCCATAGTTATAGGGGGAGATTAAGAAGCCATAGTTATCTTCCAAGTTGTATATAATCTAAAACTGATGTAGTTGGATTAACTAAATACTATGCAAACTTGTTGGCAGCATTTTATCCATACTTCACGTTTCTATATTGGTCATGTATATTTATAGATTCCACTTTATTTATAAAGTCAAGTATTTTGGAATTTGACGTAATAAAGTTACCTCAAGATTTCCTCTCAGCATATTCAAAAGACATAGTTATCTTCCACGTTGTGTGTAATTGAATCTGATTATGGTTTCATGCTCAAACTTCATTTTCTACCTTCTAGAGATGGAACAAGCAGAACAGGATCCAGATCTTACTATCCTTTCTCGCCAATTTAAAGCTACTGCTATGGAGCTTATCTCAATTCTTGAGCAGGTAAGGTTATTATAACCCTTTATTGGTTTATACTAATAGATGCATAACCTTCCACTATTTTAACAGCTTTTCAATGCTCTGGACATTTCTAGATGCCGCCTTCTGTAGTAAAATCAAACACAGGAACATAGCACTTCCTGTTTTGATTTTTCTTAAGTTGTATAAAATCTAATCTATGTTCTTGGATGTACTCAGTTTGCGAGTAGTAGCATTTTACATTGATTGATTAAGTGTATTTTTAAAGGGAAGAACTGTTTATATATGTTAATATAGTAAAGGAAATTCACATGGCATCTTGTCACAGTATGACCTACTCTTTTTGCAAATTATACCATGTACAAATGGCACCAAAAAGAACCATTTGAGAGGAATAAAATGAAAAGATGTGAAGTTAGGAATAAGAAGAAAACATGGTGAGTGGAGTAATACCTACAAAAGATGGTTTGGGCCGCATCGTCAAGACTGACCTTTCCATAGAGTGTATCCCACAATATCCTGTGCAAGAAAACCTTAAGCTGCACTTTGCTTCAAGGCTATTGGAGGCTTCTCTTACCAGAGGAACAAAGTGCAACACGAAGGGAAGAAATTCCTTCCTTCATCTGCAACCATAGTCACAAATTTGGTATTCGGGATATGTTCGGTTGAGTTGAAAAAGTTTGGAATTAGGCAATTATGTAGGAAAATCGGGTAAAAGCGGCCAACATACGGTAATAGTACGGTCAACAACTCGGGAAAAAGTCAGGAAAAAATTGGAGGATATATACATATATTGCATACAGATGTGTGTATATATGTGTTTTGCACATATATATGTACCTATATATTGCATACATATGTACCTATATATTGCATACATATGTCTATAACTATTACTTGCATAGACATATACATATATTACATACACATACATATATGCATGTACATACACATAGACACATATATACACTCAAACAAAGTTAGAGTCATAATCAGTATAATACAGGAAAAGAACGCATACAACAGGAAAAAGCATTAAACGTGATTAATTCGCGAAAAATACAGGAATAATACTAAATATTTGGGAATTGGGATTTATTCTGGAGTTTCATACGTCTAGGGAAAAGTTTGCGTTTTAAACGCAATTTTTTCAAAAAGTGAAGTATGTTGTGAGTCAGTTGTGACTATGTCTGCAACAGAAGCAACAACTACCAATGATTTATCAGAGGCGTAAACGTTATAAATTGAATCTAACAGATTTGATGAAGTTGCGAACAAAGAACATTCATATACAAAGACATGATATAGTAGTATATATCAGCAATAGTAGTAAAATAATAGACATTTACGACATAAGTCCGTTAATCTATTTGTTTGATTTCTATTACTGTGTTATTAAAAAGGCAGGAGGCATGGCTAAGTAAACTTGGACAGAGCTTATTAGGAGAGATTAAGAATCTTTGCAGCTTAGGTTGTATTTCTAGAAAGTTTCCTTTCCTTCATAAAGACCTTATGTTCTTGTATTCCCTATCCATAATTGGGCATACACAAGACATTTTCCCCTCCAGTCCTATTGCTAAGTTTTAATGATCCTATTGAACTTTATGCTATTATGCACACTTAGATTTTCCCTTATTTACTTATTTGCGCTTATATATTCTGTCCATTACCAGAAACAGAAAACTGTTGGAAGAACCAAAGTTCTGCTTGAGACACTACCTGTACATAGGCTTGCAGACATATTTGTTGCAAGCTTTGAAATAAGTTTTGAGGAACAACTATCGATGTTAGATTCAGTAGATCTAAAAAAGCGACTTCTGAAGGCCACTGAGTTGGTGGAAAGACACCTGCAGGTAAGCTTTACTTTCCTTCAGCATTTTCCATATTGGTAACTTTGTTGACTGACTTAATGTTAATGCTACTGTTTAATATATATGACTAGCAGTCTATTCGTGTGGCTGAAAGGATAACACAAAAGGTTGAGGGACAATTATCAAAGTCTCAGAAAGAGTTTCTTCTACGTCAGCAGGTTTTATTTTGATTGAAGTTGTTGGTTTGTCATTATCTGTGCCTGTTTTGTTTCTACTCTCTTCCTATTATGATTATAAATCTGCATCACTTGAAAAACATGCTAATTTTTCTTCTTACATCCTTTGCAGACTTTAGGTCTATGTTTAGGAAGGTGAAATTGTATGAGACAATAGTCTGGGAAAACAGCACAAGTAGAGTTTTTTGTTATCTTGGGGAGGATAGCCATAGCTGGTACCATTTGGCATGTTGTTTGTATGGATTTATAAGTCTGGTTTTATTTGTTTGTCCACTGATGAGGTGCCCTCTTCAGTGTCCTCACTACTTCCACCTGCACATATTGAGCGTGCACTTGCAATTGGTTTGGAAAAAGGCACCTATATCCCCTTATATGAAATTGTATCGAGTATATGTTTCTATAAAACTTATATGCAATATGATGTCATCATCATCATCATCATCTAAGCCTCAGTCCCAACTATGTTGGGGTCAGCTACGTGGATCCTTTGTTTCCATTCAACTCCTATCATGGGCCATATTCTGGTTAAGATGTAGAGATTCAAAATCTCTCTTTATAAGCTCATCCCATGTTAATTTAGGCCTTCCTCTTCTTCTATTTATTGTGCTTGACTCAATAGCATTGTTTCGTATCGGCGCATTTGCACAAAACATATGAAAACATAGGCGGAGTTATATGCAATATGATCATCATCTAAGCCTCAATCCCAACTATGTTGGGGTCGGCTACATGGATCCTTCATTTCCATTCAGCTCTATCATGGGCCATATTCTGATTGAGATGTAGAGATTCAAAATCTCTCTTTATAAGCTCATCCCATGTTAATTTAGGCCTTCCTCTTCTATTTATAGTGTTTGGCTCAATAGGATTGCTTCGTATAGGCGTACTAGTAGGTATGCGTTGCACATGTCCGTACCATCTGAGTCGGCCCTCACACAACTTGTCCTCAATGCTCGCCACCCCCACTTTATTCCTGATATAGTCATTTCTCAAACGATCTTTTCTTGTCTTCCCACACATCCATCTCAGCATACGCATTTCAGCCACGTTCATCTTGTTGAGACCTTGTTTCTTCACCGCCCAACATTCACTCCCATAGAGCATGGCTGATCGTATAGCTGTTTTTTAACCTGAGAGGGATCTTCTGATCGCATAAAACTCCAGTTGCACTCCTCCATTTCAACCATCCTGCAGTGATCCGGTGACAAACATCATTTTGGACATCCCCGTCTATTTGAATAATAGAACCTAAGTAACGAAATTTGTCACATTTTGGTATATCTACTCCGTCCAACTTGGCTCCATCATTCACACTGCGAGATTAGCTGAAATTGCAATGCATATACTCATTTTTGCTCGTGCTAATCATCAATCCATTTGATTCTAATGCCTTTCTCCAACATTCAACTTTATCATTCAATCCATCTTTTGTTTCGTCAATCAAAACAATATCATCAACAAATAACATACACCAAGGAATATCATCCTGAACATTCTTTGTTAACTCATCCATAACCAGAACGAATAGATATGGGCTGAGTGTGGATCCTTGGTGTACCCCAACTGTAATAGGAAAAGTTGGTGTCTCTCCTCCAGGAGTCTTGACACTTGCAGTAGAGCTATCATATATGTCTTTGATCAAGTCAATGTATTGGATAGGCACACCCTTTTTCTTCAACACCATCCATAACACTTCTCTGGGTACTCGATCATAAGCCTTCTCTAGATCGATAAACACCATATGAAGATCTCTTTTTCTTTGTCTATACTTCTCCATAAGCCTCCTTATCAGAAAAATAGCATCTTTTGTTGATCTTCCAGGCATGAAACCAAATTGGTTGTTTGATACCTGCGTTATAGATCTTAACCTCTGCTCAATAATTCTCTCCCAAAGCTTCATCGTGTGACTCACCAACTTGATACCTCTATAGTTTGTACAGCTCTGAACGTCACCTTTGTTCTTGTAGATTGGGACTATAATACTATTTCTCCACTCATCCGGCATCTTCTTGGTCTTCATGATCTTGTTAAAAAATTTTGTTAACCATGTAACTCCCTCATCCCCCATACTCTTCCATACATCAATGGGAATATTGTCTGGTCCGCATGCCTTTCTCATTTTCATCTTTTTCAAAGCATTCTTGACCTCAAATGGTGAAACTCGTCGTGTGTAAATGATATCTCTTGTATTCATGTCACACGAGTCGCTAACATTATATGCAGTATCTCCATTGAAAAGCTTATGGAAGTAATTTCTCCACTGGTTTTTGATATCATCGTCCTTCACCAATACTCTACCATCTTCATTCTTTATGCATTTTACTTGACTCAAGTCTCTTCCTTTCCTTTCTCTTATACGAGCCATTTTATATATATCTTTTTCCCCTTCTCTAGTGTCCAGCTTCTTATACATATCATCAAAGTATCTAGACCTTGCCTCCCGAACCACCTTTTTAGCTTCTTTCTTTGCTTGCTTGTATCTTTGGAACGTTGCATCATCTCCAGATTTGGGAAAGCTCCTATAGATCTCCCTTTTCAGTTTAATAGCCTTTTGAACTTCATCATTCCACCACCAAGTCTCCTTCTGTGGAGGTCCACAACCTTTAGACTCCCCCAAAACCTCTTTGGAAATTTTTGTTTAGGATATAAAATAATTTTGCAAACCAAATAAGTTTTAACTTTAGTAATTTGGACATATTGTTCCCATCTTTTCCTACCAAATATGGTCTATAATTTTGTGATTAAGTGGTTTTCTCTAAGTTAGTTATGGCATGGATTTATTTAACACCTCATTTTGCCAGCTGTGAACTTGTCTTTTGTTGAATGGAATAAATTATCATAGTATGCATACACAGACTTTGTTTGATAAATTAGTGAATTTGGAGTTACAAAGATTTTTTCCCCTATCTTTGCAAACCGGTTACTTTAATCTAGTTCATTATCTCACTCCCTTAATGATCAGAGATCATGTTTTTAGCTAAACATGCATTCCAGTTTCAAACATGTGAGTGCAATTGGCAGGGCAGTTCAGCCTCTCATGTTTATGCATGTTTTTAGATTTCTCTAATTATGTTGTTCTCTTCTTGTTTCACGGGAAAGATAGCCTTCTGAAGAACCCGCCAATCGGCATATTTACTTTTACAGAATGAAGAATGCACATGGTTCCAATTGACATGTTATAAATTATCATTAACGCAAGTTCTGTGATAGTATAATAAAGACTGCTATTTTCTTTATAATCTTGGTTTGGTGCAGTTGTGGAGTACGCAACATATTAATGATGCTTTCCTTGTAGTTTTTTCAAGTCTTGGCCCGCCCCTTTCCTGTTTTTGTTGGTATAATACTTTTCCTGATATCAAAGTGTCAAAAAACGCTACAGATGCGGGCTATAAAAGAGGAGCTTGGGGACAATGATGACGATGAAGATGATGCGGCTGCATTAGAGAGAAAAATGCAAAGTGCTGGAATGCCTCCAAACATCTGGAAGCATGCTCAGAGAGAACTGAGGTAAGCTTTATTATGATTAAGTAATTGTGCTAGAAATCAATAGTTAATTTTCGTTGATGAGGAAAACATGAATTTTAAGATATATGATTAGCCACTTCGCATTTCCCTTCACTGCTACCTATCATGAGCTACATACAAGTTGCTCTAATTGTAAAACTTTCGTTGACATATTTCTCGATTTTTTCTGGCTGGTGATATGTGGTGCTCAGATGCACCGTTAGGGGATAGTGGGTCCCAAGTGAGGATTGCCAGCTTGACTCTTATTTGGCTAGACTTCGAGTGAACCATTGAACCGCACTTATGGGGATGTCTTGCTACTTTTTGTTGAGCAAAGGATCTGGAGTCAAATCCCATTTAGACATGAGATAGGTGAAATGTTACTTTCATAAGATTGTTTTGGTCATTGTGCATTACCACTTTTCTAGTATGGGGACCATTGTAGAGTACGGATTTGTATGGTATACGATTGCTTAGATGCCCATTATATTCAGATTTTTTGCACATGATCTGTAATGCTGCTCTCAGTTTGATATACTAAATTGAGTGATTTATTGCTATGTGATGTGATATACTGAAGAAGTGATTTATGATTCTGTGATACTGCCATACTGGTGAGTGTGGTTAACATTCTTTTAAAATACTTACAATTCAAACATGCATATGATCTTCAGGCGGCTAAGGAAAATGCAACCTCAACAGCCTGGTTACAGTAGCTCGCGTGTGTATCTAGAGTTGCTTGCAGATCTTCCATGGCAGAAAGTTAGTGAAGAACCTGAACTGGACCTAAGAGTTGCCAAGGAGCGTCTTGATAGTGATCATTATGGTTTAGTCAAAGTTAAGCAGAGGATCATTGAATATCTTGCAGTTCGGAAGGTACTGGTACATTTCATTGAAGCTCTTTTCACTTGAGGTCTTTGATCTCTGTTTTAGTATGATGTCATTGGCCTAAATCAATCTTAATACTGCAGCTTAAACATGATGCCCGAGGTCCAATTTTGTGTTTTGTCGGCCCACCAGGTGTAGGGAAGACATCATTGGCTTCATCAATTGCTTCGGCTTTGAACAGAAAATTCATAAGAATATCTTTGGGTGGTGTTAAGGATGAGGCTGATATTAGAGGTCACCGGAGGACTTACATTGGAAGTATGCCTGGTCGGCTTATCGATGGACTAAAGGTTGAGACTGGTTGATTATTCAAATCACGAATATATTTGAATTTAATTAGTTTTCTATCATGTATATCCAATGTTTTCCACATTTAAGATTCATAAAATGAGCTACATCATTTCCATTTCATTTTTAGTGAATTTTCTGATTCGTAAATAATGTATTTGAATAACCTGAACAGTGTCTTTAAGGCAGAAACAGGCTTGTGCTGATTTTTTTTTGGTTGTTTGTGGAATCTTTGGGTGTGTCTGTTATATTTACCAAGATGGCATCCAAAATTTGGACCCTATCTTTACCTCACTTGTTGTGCCTATCTCTGTTAGTCTAGGTTGTACACCAAGATATCATCTCGTTGTATATTATCCCTTCTCTGTGGTAGGTTGAGATAGGGTCTAGTACTGAGATATTGAATACTGTTTAACTCCGTATCAACCTATATTAGATTCAGACCATGAAACTTTCCAAGTTTGAAGTTTGATTATCTGTTGTTGACAATTGATATCATACAAGTTCAGGGCACGAAGACGGGGCCTGAACGAGACGAGGGCATTGTTTTTATTTCCTAATAAAAGTTGGATTTCAGAAGGAAGTGATGGGTGTCATTGATGGCAGTTTAGGCTTGTTTATAGGATGCCTTTTCCTCATTGTTTAGATATCTCAGCCCAGTTTTTGTCGAGCTTTCTGTTAGAACTAATACCTAAAGTATTCATGGACATGCAATGTGTTTTTGACTACCTTAAGTTTAACATTTTATACTTCATATCTTATCACTGCTTGTTTGAAACTCAATGTTTTCACCTTACGCAGTGCAGGCCATTGAAGAGAAACTACTGCATTTTCACATTGAACCTATTGTCACAATAAAGCTAGAACCTGGATTAGTTTATCCCATTGAAAATGTCATCCGAATTAATGGAGGTTGTGGGATATTTGGGAGAAGTATGATTAAATTGGTTAAAAAGTCTCCTTTCTTTTTGGTTGAGATTTATATATTCACTAATATAATTAATATAGATGTTAACCTACTTGCACGTGTTTATTGTCTCAAATATATGCGGCTATGAAGAAACGCCATACACGAAATTTCATTGATCCCGGTCTACAATTTTAACTCGTAACTGAAATGAAAATAAATATCTATTGTGATGATATTACATGTGGTTGCAAGAGTAGGGATGAGCATCGGATTGGGCTAGCTCGACTCAACACGTCCTGGCCCACATAACCTGATCCAGATGCGGTCCATATAGCTTACATGGGTGGGTTGGGCTGAAAATTTACCCATACTTTTATGCGGACTAGGTCCAGGCCAAGGTAAACCCATAGTTATCCAGGCTCCCGCCTGGGCTCCGCCTAGGCTCGCCTGGGCTCCGCCTAGGCTCGCCTGGGCTCCGCCTAGGCTCGCCTGGGCCACCTAGGCTCTAGGTGGTCCGCCTTAAACTGGGCGCCTAGGCTTTTAGATAACTAAAGTGGACGCCTAAGGCCTTTTAGGCCCAAATTTAAGACACTTGAAGACAAAATTAGCATAGATTATGGTCGGAATTTGGTCAAATTAAATCATGTTATTTTGTGGAAGAAATAGATTTAATATAGGTCAAATAAGATCTAATTTGGGTAGATTAGGTTTGATTTGGGGGAAATAGGTTTGATTTGGGGAAAAATGTCTTATTTGGGGGAATTAGATGTGATTTCGCTAAATTAGGGCTTGTTAGGTAAATGTAGGACAAACTAGGGGAAGTTACGTCTGATTAGGTCATGTTATGCCAAAATTGATCTGGCTTTGGCTAAATTAGGTAAAACTGAGTAAATTAGGTCCAATTTAGATCGTGTTAGGTCAAATTAAGGCCGAATAGGTCTATCTTGGGTCGTGACAGGTGTAACGTAAGTGAAGTTATGATTTATTAAGTTTAGGGATAAGAAATACAAATAATGATGTATATATTTGAATATAATTGATTGTATACACAAAATCATATATATATATATATATAATGTATATATAACCAATTATGTGTGTAAATTGTGCATCTTTTGTAAGATAAGTTTGAAGACACTTTTAAAATTACATTCTATCTACGATATACTTTATCAGCCATGTTGATAAGGCTAAAAAAATAGAGCACCCAAGTACATGCAAGTTATATTTACCCAACATTAATATGTTAACGACATTTCACAACATAATTTGTCCTTATGGATTGAGTGTATGCTACTTTGAATAGATGTATTCCAAAAATTATCTCTTGGATATATGTTGACCACTCATTGAAACAAAATGTGTATTTTATTAACAACTGTAAGTTGCATAAATTTCTGAAGCTAATAAATGACTATTATGGATATCTCATCTATACATGAGATATGACTGATTTTGTAAACATGTCTGACCTAGACAACTTCATTTTGATCCATATGGTTGGATTTAGCTAACTAGTTGTAAATGTAGTAATTTTACTACCAGTGCATACACGTAGCAGTCCAGTATACACTTCTTGAACTCTACTAATGAATACGTGTAATCAAATATGTTTAAAATATTTTCATCTTAATATGCTATCCGAGCTGGCCCGAATCTGACCCAAAGACAGAATTTATTAGACGCTCCGAAATACTGGCCGGTGTTTTCAAATATTATCCAGGCCTAGACCTGGCCTATAACCCGTTTTACAGTATGGGTTTGGCCATAACCCTACCGAATTCGGATATGATCCACCCCAATATTTATCTCTATGCAAGAGTGCAGTAATTGAAAATGGTCCATGCTTTGGTTACACAATGGGTAGGAAATATTGTGACAGATTCGTGAGTTCTGAAAGAAATGCTTAAATATAGTAATATCATGATTAACTCGGTTATAACTTAGATTTGGGAGTTTGTTTACCACTCGAGATGATTTAAAGAAGACTTATATGTATATTTTCGTTTTTCAAAAAGAAGGGATGATGCAGGATTGTCTTCATGCTTTGTTGTGGTCCGATAGCTCAGTTTATGTTTTGCATTGATGCTTAAATGTAATATACTTGTAAGCTATAATAGTTGCTTCTGTAACTGTGAGGTAATTTACTTTGTGACTTAACAGAACATTATTGTTCTACATTGCGAAGCCTTTCGTCTGATCTAGTGATATATTTTCCTCTTAGTTAAACGCTAGACGTGGCATCAAACTTGCGAAATATACTCCTATGCTGCAACGATGCTTTTTAGCCTTACATGCATTTGACTCGTGATCGTTTGTATTGGTGACTGCAGAGAGTCGGTGTCAGCAACCCTGTTATGCTGCTAGATGAGATTGATAAGACTGGTTCTGATGTCCGTGGTGATCCTGCCTCTGCTTTACTGGAGGTCCTCGACCCAGAGCAGAACAAAACATTTAATGATCAGTATCCTTCTTTATCTGTTGAAATTAATGAAAAGAAGATGGTTTGAGATCTGTGATTCCGTTTCTTTTTTGTATTTTTGTGATATTACATTCTTAATGACTGCCATTTTATCATGTGTAGTCCTGTTGTAAACTATTGTATTTTATTGTTTGTTATATCTCTCGATTTGGCTTAAGTTCTTTTTTTGGTATTATGCTTATACAGTCATCAATTAAAGGCATCATGCATGCAAATTATCAAAATTGTATATGACTATCAACCAAGGTTTTCAGAATGGAGTCACAGTTTATATTGGGAAGGCTACTGTTTCCTAGTTCATTGGTTCAACTAGTGGTCCAACCAGTTCTAAGTGTCATTAAGCACGGCATTATAGATATATGTTTTTTATTTCTATCAATATAGTGAGATTGATGGAATAGATGAAATGCAAATAACTACTCATTGTGTAACTGACGACACTATGAACCATTTTACATGTCAACTACAGTCAACTACTCAAGTAAATTAACCATGAATCAAGATCAAATATCAAGTTTTGATATCATGTCAAACTACCATGTATCAAATAAGTAACTATGTTTGCAAGTCCCAAAGCGCAACCAATAAGATCATAACTCATAATGATTTCTCAAAAGTTCAGTTTGATAAGTAAGTAACCAGCTTGTAACCTTTGGCAGGAAAATCAACCAGCATGTTTTTTCTTCCAAAGAAGCTGTCATGAGGAACTTATAATTAGAAAAACAACTAATCCTGAAATATCATGAACGTGAAACAGCTAAACCGGCAAGATTAAATCTGGAACACGATAGCAAGAACACTGGGGTCGAGAATCTAAAAGTGAATCTAATCATGAATAGCTAGAAAACCGTAGCTTTGATGCTCGCGAAATAACTGCTGATAAAGAAATAGGAACTGGCTTCTTAACGGGCTTTTCAGCTTGTACATACGATTTTGAATCTCTCTAGCTTGTATTTTCACTTGCAGATAGCGTAGTAGATCATTAGTTATCTAAAATTTTAGAATGAAGAGCAAGAGCAAATGCTTGTATTTTTTGTAATATAACATAACATTGTCCCGAGCTGTACTGTCCATATAGAGATCCATTTTCCTACTATGATATTGAAGGTAATATGCTCCTCAAAAGTTGCTTTCGACTCTAGTCCCCATTTATATAGAACTCTCTGATCTTCCTGAACATCTCTCATCTCTACTGCAGCTTAGCTGAAATATAGATCTGAAAAATAATCAATCATCACTTCAATGAAGAAATATATGTGTTCACTATCTTTAATACTCTTTAAATTGATTTGTTTGTACTTTATAATCTGAGTATATTACTCCTTAACCAATACATTCAGCTATTTAAATGTCCCCTATGACCTTTCCAAAGTGATCTTTGTGGCAACTGCAAATAGAGCACAGCGTATTCCTCCACCCCTCTTGGACAGGATGGAAGTCATTGAGCTTCCTGGTTATACACCTGAAGAAAAGCTAAAGATAGCTACAAAACATCTGGTTCCTCGAGTCTTGGATCAACATGGGTTGAGCACTGATGTTCTTAAAATTCCCGAGGTACTAGAATGCAATTTCAAATAAAACAAGTAATCAATTAGTTACGGATATATCAAAATGTATGCTAATTTTAGTTGTTTCATGATATGATTGCACTTATATTGTATGCCACACCTATCATTATTTTTACATGCCATTATCCATCGGTAGTCATTTTGGTCATGCACATCACATATCAATGTTACCTCATATATCTGTAAGGCATAATATCTTCTTCGAACACTCCGTGATTCAGATAATTGGTAGTAACATTTTGTGTATATGTCAATAATATTTTCTTATTGATGGCTCCTAAGTAGGTGCTAAAGTTCTCTTGTAATTTTTCTTTTTTATACTACCAATTCTATCTTTTGATATTGTATCTTATATTATTCCTTTAGTGAACCCTAGTGAATATTGTTATTTATATATGACAATCTGAATTTTTAAATGAATTGCTAATGATACATCATTAGTCAAGTGTGCAGATGTTTCACCATCCTTTGTGAATTGCACTTTTATCTAATAATCATCAAGTGATTTCTATCTAGTATGTTTGCATATGATATTGAGTGATAGCTAATGGTGCCTAATAAGCCTGTTCAAATTTACCTTAGGATATGGTGAAACTAATTATCCAAAGGTACACAAGAGAAGCTGGTGTAAGAAACCTTGAACGCAACTTGGCAGCCTTGGCTCGTGCTGCTGCTGTAAGAGTAGCTGAGCTAGGAAATACAGTTCCACTTAACAAAGATGTCCACTCAGTTACAACTTCTGTTCTGGATACAAGACTCGCTGATGCTGCTGAAGTTGAAATGGAAGTAATTCCCATGGGCATTAATAACAGTGAGATATGTAATGCTCTTAGAAGTGCTTCTGTTATACTTGTCGATGAGACAATGTTGGAGAAAGTTCTCGGGGTAATACTTTTTGTAATTTTTTCATCATTTTTTTCATCCTTGTCTATGATAACATGTTCTTGTTGTAACCGCAAGTGCAACTTCAACTTTGATATAATAAAGCAACTATTAATGTACCAGTTAAGATGAATTTACAAGTTTATTAATCAAGTTTTTCTTTTGAGTCCAGCCTCCTAGATTTGATGATGGGGAAACAGCAGAACGTGTATCATCACCAGGTGTAGCGGTGGGGCTTGTATGGACATCATTTGGTGGAGAAGTTCAGTTTGTTGAGGCCACATCAATGGTTGGCAATGGTGAGCTAAGACTTACTGGACAACTTGGTGACGTCATAAAGGAATCAGCACAGATCGCTTTAACATGGGTAATCTATATTCTTCAAAGATGGTTTACCTGTTTATAAGGAGCTTTTGCTTTAAAATTTTGCGATGCACCGATATGACTTTCATAGATTACATTTTTTGCTGCACCCAAGTGTATGCATTCATGTGTAATTTGTAATAGCATACCTGGAGAATAATTTGCAGTTTCACGAGGTTTTTGTCAACATGCTTATGACATTTTTTCTATTTCCAATGTGGTCCCAACTTTTGAACAGAAAATATATTAAATCACATATGCTAGTTACATTCATATTTCTTGCCATTCCAGAATAAATATGTTGAACACTTGAAATTTTGCTAAAATTCTGTTTAAGTTTGATATTAATATGTCAGATACTTTTAGAAGATCATTCTTAAGGAGACAATCGAGGCTTTATAACAAAAATCATGTCTAGCATGATAGCGATCATTAGAAAAATTGTGTGTGACTCATGGCTGCACTCTTGCACTCCCCATTAAACTGACACTTCACACTGACTGCATGTGAAATACTGAGGAGGATAATCCCTTTTTTCTCTAATCTTAAATTAGCCTACAGGTTACCTAATAATTCCGAAATTTGGAATAACTCTTAATTAGTCATCATATAACTTTAAAACGGATTATCCAAAATTGATTTTCTGAAAATAGAAACCCTGATTACTTTAAGATTGAAAACAAATTAGGGGAAGTATATCTGAATTCAATCGTTCTAAAATGCGCTTTGTTATGGTTACCAACTAATATTTAAGCCCTGTATGGATACACTATTCAGAAATACCACTGATTAATACGGGGAGTGGCTTATCAGATTTCCATATTCCTTGGGAGTCAGGGAGTCGAGCCTTCTTTCCAGCTTAAATCTGGCCTACGTGACTCTGAAATGCCAATTTATGTCTGATTGATATATCTTCCAGTACATCAATTTGCAACTGTGATTGAGGCGTGCTAGTAGAAAATACTGCTAATTTATATTTGGAGTAGCATATCAGATTGTCATATTCCTTGGAGTCAGGGAGGCTAGCCTTCTTTCCAGCTTTGATCTAAAAGTAAAACGAATTCTGTTTTTAGGTTATTCCTAATGCCAATTTCTGTCTGATTGATATTGTGACACCGTAATAATCTGTAACTATGATTTTTAACGACAAACCTAAATGCCATATGCCTTTAAAATTACGCAGAACATTAAATGTGTCTATTTAAATGGGCCTTCAAAGGTTTTGTAATGGATATTCAGTAAAGCAGAAAAGTTATCATTTATAACATACCACTATGAATCCATATAATATATTGGTTAAATAATATGAATGGTTTACAAGTTAGTAGACCACTTGCGTTGGATTGCTGTTAGCTCAGATAAAAGTCAATACAGCTGAATAGTAATGCTGACAACATTTAGAGATATTCCTCTTCCCAAACTTATTTATGCCTATCAGTACCCTTGGGAAAAGCTTCAACCATAAGTGAGGAAATTTCGAATTATATCTTGAACAACCAAGATGTTATTGTGGATTTTGTTGATATTAAACATGATATATAATTAAGATGATAGATAATTATGTAAATACGAGGACTGGGTTCCTACAGCTAAAGTTATAGAAATTTACCTACCAATTGGCAATTTGACATATTAATATTTTTGTGTAATCCAACTGTGTGGATTGAAAGAACAGGGTTGAAATCGCAGGAGTTTTTAAAGCAAATAACTATAGCTCGTGAGATATTACTGAAAAGAAACAAACAGTAAATACAATCACTATCACTAAGTATTAAATACATAACATCTTAAGTTAGCATAGCAAAAAAACTGACTTTTTTAAATATGGCCTATCTAAATGTATATTTTGTCATAATAAGTTTGGTGCATGAAAACTGAGTTTGCAACTATGCTTCACACTGATCTGGTGTAGGAAATTTCCTACCTTAGGTGTAGAATCCATTTTCCTGTAGATTAATTATGTTAATGATTGTGCTTTTCTTTTAAAAATCTGTGTCACTGAAGGCATGATTCTGAAGATTATTATAGATTTGCGTAATTGTATTAAATTTGATAAAATATGTGGTTTAGTAGGGATAGAAGGAATCTGCATTTATAGTTTGATTTATCGTCAGGGGATATGTCGGACTAAACATAATATGGTGAATTTTCAATCAATGGAAGTAGCAAGTGCAAGTGGTTTTTGTAAAAAGTCTACACAACTTTCCACTCTTTTTGGGTTCTAGTGATATAGTGAGCCTTTCTGTTTTTAATACATATTATGTTTGAATGCTTTTTGAATATGTTAGGTTTCTAATAAGGAAGATCTTTACACAGTCACCTTCCCAGTTTTTTTTTTTTTTTTGAGTTAGAAGAGACATTAGTCTCCCCCCTCCCTCAAGAGCATGCCAGAGCCCGGATGACTGCAAGGGTGGTAAATACTGTGCGCAACGGGAGGTTCGAACTCGGGTCCCCCGGGGAGGACCTACCGTGCTCAACCATCTGCGCTACACAGGCCGGGTCCCAGTTTCTTTTTTCTGAACAAATAATTGTCTAGTAGAAGAGAACAGTATTTTACAAACTATTGTATCAAACTCATAATCTTCATGGTATAAACAACAAGTGTTATGAAGCACACATCATGAAAGGACTTTACGTTTAGTTTCCAAATTGTGTTGAATTCCCACCATTAAAAACCAAATGATATGACGAGGCTCAGTCTCCATGATGATAGTGTGTGAAAGATATTAATCTTGGCAGAGATTTCCCTCTTTCATATAACTTTTTGGGGACATTATATCTGCCTCTATGTTGACCCTTTCCAAGTGCTATTAAGACAGATAAAATCTTTAACTTATAGCTTACTCTAGACAAGAGCTTCTCCACAGTCGTGACATGAGAGGACTCCTAAGCCAATTTCCAATATTTTCTCTTTTCTTGGCCAACTCCCTATTCTGGTTGCAGAATGCTTGCCTGTCTTCTGTTTCTGTCCTGTTAGGCTGGTAATGATCTGCAGAAAGCCAACCTGAATGAACTAGAAACATCTATAATAATTATGTGACGTGTAATTCAGTTAAATACTATACTCCATAAAGATGATAATTTTTCTCATGGGTCTGATTTAACAGGTAAGAGCAAGAGCGACTGACTTGAAACTAGCAGTTGCTGGTCAAACAAATTTGTTGGAGAATCGCGATGTTCATGTTCATTTTCCTGCGGGTGCTATACCGAAGGACGGACCTTCAGCTGGAGTAACCTTGGTTACCTCTCTAATTTCACTTTTTAGCCAAAAGCTAGTACGAGCAGACACAGCGATGACAGGAGAGATGACATTGAGAGGCCTAGTATTACCTGTGGGTGGCATCAAGGATAAGGTAATTAGAGGAATTGCACTTTCATCTAGTCCAATTCACATATGTTGGTGGAATTTTTTCAGTATATTATGATACTTAAAAAATGATATTTCATTCTAGATAGACCTATCATTTTTGGACAATCCATCTCCAGTTGTTTGAATGGTTTCTTGGTGCCTTTGTTTCCATTATGTGCTTTAGATTCGAAAACCAAGAAATTAATTATACTGATGCTTGAAATTCTGATATTCTTCTTGTCGGCATTTTGCTAATGTGTTCTTTCCCACTGAGCAATCTATCTTTCACATGAATATCTTCACTGATCGAGGTCAAATAAGCTACAATTAAACCATTTCTAGAAGTATCACCTTATCCAATGAGCTTAATTCTTCATTGTAACATGGTAAAAGCTATTTCACATTTAAGGTGTTCGGTATTGACAGATCTATCCGAAGTCTTCTTACAACCGTTGGTACTCATGCCTTTATAAGTGTCATTCACTAATTGCCAACATATCAAGATCATATTAGCGCACACTATAGTTTTATATTTCAATTGTTGCAACTTACCTTTTCGTTTAATAGAATTGTCGCAGTGCAAACCTACTTCACTAATTTGCAATTATATCACCATTTCATTTATATAACTAGTACAGAATTATAGCTCCAGTGTTGCAATTTCTGTTGCCTCGCTTTCAATTTACCAATACCTGCTCCCTTCACTTACTCTTAATTTTCTCATTTTCTATTTCTTACATCTGGCTAGCCTCCCATTAGTGAATTTTGCAATTGCCTGCAGGTACTGGCTGCACACCGATACGGGCTAAAAAGAGTTATACTTCCTCATAGGAATCTAAAAGATTTGGCTGAAGTTCCATCTGCTATTCTTTCTGGCATGGAGGTACTAATATGATATGCTTGAATCATTCTTCTCTGGTATTTTGATACCTATGTTTCTGAAGCTTTCTCTACTATCAACGAAAGTCACAACTCAAATAACTAGAATTCAGGCTTCATTCTTCCAAGGAGATCATGGATGGAATTTTTAGTCATTGAGGACATGATCATGTGACAGAGAATCATAGATTCATAGATAAATTTTTGTCTATTTTTTGCATATAAGGAAAATTGTAAGCCGCTTGTAACTCATTTTTAGATGTGAACGAGTGGTGAGAGTTCTGAAATAGTTAGTGTAATAGGCTGACTAAAGTTAAGATGTTGAACACATGCTTTTTAGGATATCGTACAAGAATTGAGCATTCCATAATTTAGACATGTAAATGGATATCCGGAATCCGCACATCCGATCCAGATTCAAGTCCGAAATTAAAAAAAAAAATCTGACATCCGCATAATCCGAATTGGATTTAGGATATCAAATTTCATATCTGATAATTTTGGATATATCGGATATGGTTGTATCCGCTCCGAAAAAATCCGAATATGACAAATATATACATATATTATTAAATATACACTATCTATATATAAAAGTATGAAAATATAGATATTTTATCATATATATGCATAGTAATATCAATGTTTTCTATATAAAATATATATATAACAATACATTTATGATATCTGGTTCAGATCAGATATTTATCCGAATTCGGATAATTATTTTTCGGATCATATTCGGATATTATTACATGATATCCATCGGATATCCGATTGAATATATGTTCGATTTTTTTTTCTTCGGATTTGAATATCGGATATAGCAGTATCCGCTCCGTATTCGCTCCGTTTACAGGTCTAATTCTATTAAACTCCTCAAGTCTTCTAGTTTAGGATCTATTCAGGAATGTTGAGGCTTAGGCTAGAGTCCATTGTGCTAGGATTTCATGTTTACAATGTGCACTCTAGTTCCCAGCTGCACTTTTAGTGATTTCTAGACGAGTTGTTATGTGTAGGCCTGGGATTTCTCCTGTTACTTTTTGATTATAGAGATTCTCACGGATCAAGCTCATGGATGTACGTTTACATTCCATTGGCAAAATGTGTGTTTGTAAGCAATCTAGTTCCCCTGGGTTGAGCAGTTTTCATTTACATGCTGTTCTCTACCAGCTCACTCTTGTGAAATGTAATATTTTCCCTCTCATGATCATGGTCATCGCCGTTGCACTCTTTATCTTTGTCTATGTCGTCACTGTATTCTTCTTTGTATATCCACCATGGATCCTTCTTTTTCATCCAGTTTCATATTGGGTCGTTTTCATTAAGATGTAATGATTCCCGAGCTCTATATTAGTTCTCTCACGTCAATTTCAGTCTACCTTTTAATCTGTAGATTTTCTATGAAGTTTACTTCAAGCTGGTGCATGTATTGGTCTCTTTTGGACTGTATCTAGATCATTGAAGGGGGCTCGTAGTTTGTTTGCATTACTAGTCACTCCCACTTCATTTCTTATTAATTGCTTCTAACATGATAAATCCACATCCTTCACAAGTCCACCATAGCGTTTTCATTTCCTCCACATTCATCCCGTGAACACTTCATTTTACACAACTTCATTTTTCACAATCCAACATGAACTACAATACAAGATGGCTAGGCATATGTTCTATAAACACACCTTTCACTGTAACTGGAATCTTGTAGTTGCACAATTCAATGAGGGCAAGGGGTCGGCTGCCAGGTGTTGGTGGCAGGCTAGAGAGGAGGATGGAGTGCGGCGGGAGTGGGAGGAGAAGGTTGATGGGCGGAGGGAGTGGGAGGGGAAGATTGATGGGCGGTAGGGCGGCTGTTGATCAGTGACGGGAGAGAGGATGGCCGGCGGATTTGGGGGGGAATGAGGGAGGAGGAGGGGTGGTGGCTGCTGGAGAAGGATGTGGGCGGACAGCAAGGCGCATGCTGAAGGCTGGAGAAGGGTGCGGGTAGAGAAGGGTGGAGGTCGATGGCGGAAGAAGAGAAAGATGAGGGTGGAGGGAAGATGGTGACTAGGGTGGGAAATGGAAGTATCAAGGTTACGGTGGACCAAAGTATGTGATACCATGTGAACAAAATAAGACTGTATTATTAAACCAACTAATACAAGCATAGACGCCCTCCTTAGGATAGGAGTCACTAAACACACAGTTTACAAATATGGGACAAAAGACAAGATACTAAAGAGAGAACCAAAATAAAAACAAATATATTAACATATATAGTTTTAGTGACCCACACATACCTGGGCAACTGGTTAAACTAGTCCTGTCTGAACCCTGAACCCGTCAAGCCTGAACCATAGTTGGGACCTGGGACCAAGCTTTCTCAAACATTTCCCGAAAGGTAAATGATGAAAAGAGCTCTCGAGCCATTCTTCTCAAACTCAGCAGTGCAGTGCTGTGTGAACGTAACTATCATATGGTTGGGCTGCTACGAGAGGTACGGGGGAAACAACCAAAATTTTCATACTTTGAGGAAGACGCTTTCAGTTGCCCCCTTCCTCTCGTTCTCCTACTCTTTCCTCGGTAGCATGTAGGATGGGTGTTTGGACTTGCTGCCAGCTGCAGTTGCTGTGTCCTGCAGCCCCTTCAGTGGTAGTACCACGCCAATTCAAATGTGAGATACACAACAGAGAGCGAGATACACAACAGAGCTAGCTAGGGGCCGCACACCCCGCCCTGGGAAAGGGCATGGAATAGGTTTACTAAGGAGCGGTTTGGATATAACTTTTCATACTGCAGAGGGAGTTTACATGGACAGCACTTGAGATCATGCACTTACAAGTAGTGCCGGTCTGAATGATGCCATTTGGATTTGCATGAAGTAGTTATCAACTTTATCTTCTGCGGCCTTGTCGGCTTGATACCTGAGGCTAATGTGTCAGACTGTCAGTTTTTTGCTTGCGTCCACGATGGCGTATGTCAAAGTCCTGCAGTAGTGTTGACTAAATAGCATTTAGATACCATTGAGTTATGTTTGCATTTTATCAGTAGAACTCTCCCTGATTGATAGGGTAGCACCATTTAGTTTCCTAGCGGCAACTGCCAGCTGTTCAGGACGCAACCACATGCAAAAAAGCTAAAATAACAAGTAATTTATGTTAGCTGCCAAGCGTGCCAGATCTATCATGCCTTACCGTTGCCACATTTATCAGATGAAATATGTTCCAAACACGGGTACAAATAACATTTTCTGTACAGACTACTGGGATTTAAAAAAAAACTTGATTCAAATTAGGCCTAACTAAATAAGATCCCATCTTCAGCTGCTACATCCAAACAAGCCACAACTGGTTCAACTGCTTACAACCTAGTATGTGATAACCTTAAATCAAAATGCGCATCTTGCCTTCCTGTTAAATTTTAAAATTGGTTAAAATTTTTAAGTCACTTGCTGCATGATACTCATGTATTTTGAATCTTGTACTTTGACACCTTGGAAAATCTTGGGTATGAGCTAAGTTATTTTTTGTTGTGTCTAATATCAGATGATTGTCTTGTCTATAAAATCTTCAACTATGATACCTTGGAAAATCTAGTGGGTAAGCTAAAGCAAAATTTTATTTTGTCCTATGACAGATACTGTTTGCCAAGCGAATGGAAGATGTACTGGAACATGCCTTCGAAGGTGGTAGCCCTCTGAAGGAACAGTCGAAATTATAGCAAAATCCATCTGTACATGATAAAACGTTGGGAGTACGATAATCCAGGAAATGCTGCTACTAAGCAAGAGAAAGCACCTCTGTTATTGATTATGGTACGGAGACTGCATCAGTAGATCGGCAAGAGACGCTGCATACCATGACCTCAGCGGTGAATGCACTTTGCCAAACAAGAACATCAGATAACTGACGCAACGTGTACATTTTTTGTATCAATACCTTGCATGCTTGTTATCATGTAATTATCACGAGGTCTATACCAAGATGCAAAGCGATGATCTTCTCTCTAATATATAGTTTTAGGCGAAAGTCTGCCATCGCATGTTTATAAATTTAAGATACAAAATGACCATGGAAGCCACGTTCAGCATGACTTGGTTTGAGAATGCACCAATTCAATGCGCTTAGAGGTAAAACCACATGGGTTTCGTATGTAAAATCTGCCTAATGATGTCCCTGCCGTAGGTCTCATTGTGGCAAATTTAATTTTTTATTCCCGTGATACTTGCTCTAAAAATATTTAGTTTTTAATTTTTATCGGAGATCAGATTTTTATAAAAAAGGTTATGTACGTACATACATTCAGACCCATTTACTGCAATGCGTTGAATAACCGTTTGCAAAGTTTAACATCAACGTTTTCCACTTCATGCTGATTTGGGTCTTCAGTACATTTAGTACCCAGCGTTTACCTAGATGACAAATTAAATCAACTTGAGGTAAAATTTGAATTGTATTGCCACAAAGTTGTATTTGAAAAATAATACGTAGATAAAGGTTGGAAAAACGATTTCGTATTAGAAGGGGAATAAAGCTTCACTTTTTTTTTGGTCGGTCAAAAAGCGTGTTACTATAGAAATCAAAAACTTTGGGCACAAAGTGCCCCATTACATCAACAGGAGCTTAACAGCTCATACAAAGATAAAGCGCCCCTCGCAGGGGGAAACACACAATCTCTAAACAAAATAGAACTAAGAAGACCTATCAAACTACGCAAGCTAATTCCAAGCAAACCTATCAGAAGAAGACTATACCAAACTACTATTACATGCATTCAACATACCCACAAATAGTAAGCGTACCCACAAATGATAAAGCTTCACTTTTAGTGTATTATTTGCATTATTTCTTTGTGTTGTTGCTTCACGAACTGGAGCTCGAAATCTTGAGAGATGATCTGATCTGTATGTGGCATAAATAAAATATGATTTGCGTTTTCCCTAGTTTCACCTATTAGGCTTCAGTTGGATCGATTGAAGTGGCATGATATATTTTATATTTGCTTCATTGCCTCGTCAGAACTAGACATAAAACCAAACTTGAGAATAGACTAAGCATGTTAGTTTGGTCAAATAATGTGGTTACGTTTGGATTAATTATGAAATTGTTTATATATTCAGACTGCTTGGAGATTATGTATTAAATGGCATTATGTTTAAAAAACATAAATGTATGATACGTTGCTTATTTCTATAATTTATTATGTTATCAATTATTGGCATCGCAACTACATGTGACAGTTAAAATTGAAATCCTTGCACCTTGAAGTTGTCCCAACTTAAGAACTTAACGCTAGATTTATGGATGAGTATTGGGTCAGGATATACCTAGTTTTGTCTGTCGCAAACTCACATTTTAAAGCGGGTCGCGGGTGGGCTATAGGCCTGGATAAAATTGAAAAATGTCAGTTCATGCCTGACCAATCAATATGAGAATTCTGGGTTTTGGCCGGGTTCGGATTTGTTCATATGAGCATACCAAAATTTTCTAGATCTAACTTAGAGAGAGAGAGAGAGAGAGAGAGTCAGGCTAGAATACACTCGAGTGTATCTAGAGCAAAATACACTCAAGTAGTTTTTCATGATGTAATATTTTTTTTTCTTTCAAAAATCTAATCTGTTGATCTTCTTAAACATCTTGTGAATAGCTCATATGCAAAATTTGAGCACATTTGGACATTTATAGGTCATGCTATAATAACCACAAAAATTATGCATTTCAAATTAGTTTCGCGCGTCGATTTTATTGTCCTTGGATGAGTGACTTTCACTCATCCAAATGGACTCAAAATTTGTATGTAGTCTAGTTATAGTATGACATTGATCAATAGTTTACATTTTGCAAAAAATAGTCTTGATATGCAAACACACTTGAATGTATTCATGTGATATGTACACTCGAGTGTATTCTAGCCCGACTCTCTCTCTCTCTCTTTATATATATATATATATATATATATATATATATATATATATGGGTCCAGGAATGGTGTACCGGCCGGTATATGCAGTTGCGTATACCAGCCACGATGAGATTAAGAAATGAACTACCACCTTGTATCAGGCCCACCATAAGTGCTAGTGTTATTGTTACCAGCGAAAACACGCAGTCGTCCACTCCCTATTAATAAAATAGCATATTTATTAATTTTCTAGTGGGCCTGGCCCCAAACTGTGAGTTGGAGATGTCTGACTCAGCGCATAATCCAACTCTTGATGCCGCACTTCGTCTCCGGTGACAGTTTTCGGCGGTTTGAGTAGCGTCTTTAGGCTCTTGCAACGACATGGTTGCTCGCTGATGACTGGGAAATGGCAAGGGAGCTTCCTGTAAACAGTTTACATAAAACTAACTCTAGTTACTTGGCATTGTTACTTGGCATTCTCCAGTACAATATTTGAACAAGCAATCCAGTGACATGTCTCTATTTTCCAAGAGACTGAACGATGGTAGCAAAAATGTCATCAAGGGAAATCTAATTTTTCCAGCTTGTAAATTATTGATTCAATATGATATAAAATGTGAACGAGTAATGCTTGTCGAGAAACCAATTTAGTATGACAAGACTTATTAGTTATTAGCTATTCCGTGATCATCAACACATATTGTACCAGCGATTCTCGCAACATGCACTCCTGTTTTAGGTGGCTTAACAGAGAAATAAGAGATAGAATAATAAGGGCAACATTATGGTGTCAACAGTTGAACATGCACCTAAATCCCTTATGATATTCAAAGACAATTATGGTTCTGTTTAGAAGACTATTTTCTTACTTTGTTTAACATGATGCAGCTCAGCACCCGTGAAGACATGTGAAGATAATACTATGTTACACAATAAATCTACAACGATTTGTAGTGGAACCGGACCAACATATCAGCCGCCTAAGTATGTCATTTCTTTTTATGATTGGAACTTGTTCATAAATTTCTACAAACACAACCTGGCAGTATTAAAGAAGAATCATTCGCTCAAGGTGCTCGTGGTGTAGGGGTGTATGCTGCATATATAGATTATTGGCAGATAGAATGTTGACCATAAGTAGGAGTTTTTTGGCAGATAGAATGTTGACCATAACTAGGACACACAGGCTATCTAAGGTTCTCATTAAAGTTAATTCGTATATGATTTTCCTCCACAACCACAAACTGGTCACCTTTTCTAAGGATATGTCCTGGTGTAAATCCAATCAAGACATTAATTAGTATGCAGACGAAAGCAAAGCTGGTTCACGTAATCTTGTTCTCTATTTTTAAGGTCGCGGAATTAATACTGGCCATTTAATACGTGACAATGTCAGTTACCGTATCAACGCACCTCACGATATAAGTCAGTCATTCTGAATCCAAAGGTTAAAAGTAGAAAGGTTAAAAGTAGTTCGGTACATACAAGTTGTGTGTACTTGGGTACACCATTCTTTTACCATATATATATATATATATATATATATATATATATATATATATATATATATATATATATATATATATATATATATATATATATATATATATATATATATATATATATATATATATATATATATATATATATATATATATATATATATATGAGAGGCTAGAATACACTCGAGTGTATTCAGAGTAGAATACACTCAACTAGTTTTTCATGATACAATATTTTTTTTCAAAAATCTATTCCGTTGATCTTCTTAAACATCTTGTGAATAGCTCATATATAAAATTTGAGCCCATTTGGACATTTATAGCTCACGTTATGAAGACTACCAAAATTATGCATTTCAAATTAGTTTCGCGCGTCGATTTTGTTGTCCTCGGATGAGTGACTTACACTCATCTAAATGAGATCAAAATTTGTATGTAGCCTAATTATAGTATGACAATGAAGATCATTGGTTTACATTTTATAAAAAAATAGTCTTGATATGCAAACACCACTTGAGTGTAGCTTGCGATCTGTACACTCGAGCATATTCTAGCCTGACTCTCTCTCTCTCTCTCTCTCTATATATATATAGTATGTATTGGATGCCCGCGCGGGTAGCCAAGTTAATTACCCGTGCATTGATACACGGTGGCAGGATTGGTAATTAAATCAAACTCCATTACAGTTGCATGGTAGCAGTGACATGTATTGTAATTACATATATTTGGTTTACGTATGCATGGAGTAGCGGTGGCACATATTGTAATTAAGCAGAAATCAACTACGTATTGCATGGAACACAGTGGTAGTATTTTTTAATTCAACATCCTTTACTAGTGCATGTGCATGATTCCACTATTTGTAGCTAGACGACAATGAATTATGAGTGCAGTGGAAAAGATAGCTAGAGACATTGAGGCATATATTTTTGGTGAATAAAAAATTAATTGAGGACAAGAGCTTTAATCATTTTGAACACATGTTCACCGTTGACTCATAATTAGGATATGTTCCACGTAGTTGTAATCTACATAATATGCATATAGTTCTAGATACAGTCAGCACTACTACAGAAACAGCCTTTGGCGTCGGTTGTTTAACCCCCTTTGGCGTCGGTTTCCGACCAACTCCTATGTGGGCGCCGCTAAAGGTCGAACACTTCGGCGTCGGTTTTTTAACCGACGCCTATTTAACCTATAGGCGTCGGTCTTTTAGTAGATAACCGACGCCAAAAGGGTTCGCGCCACAGAAAACGTCGTCATCTAGGACACATTCGGCGTCGGTTATCTACTAAAAGACCGACGCAGAAAGTGTCCTAGATGACGCCGTTTTCTGTGGCGCGAACCCTTTTGGCGTCGGTTATCTACTAAAAGACCGACGCCTATAGGTTAAATAGGCGTCGGTTTGACACGAACAACCGACGCCATTTCCTGTACGGCTGTGGCCACATTAGGCATCGGTGTTTTGCAAAAACCCGACGCTGTAGGTCTTTGCTGACGGTTTTCTGTAAATAACCGACGCCTATATCTATTTTTTTTTATATCAGTTTGCAGGCCTGCTGTGGCTGGTCAGCAGGATGAGAACCTGCAGTTCAGTTTTCTGAACTGTAGGTTTACGACATCCATTGATATCGGCCTACAAACATGCCACAAACCTGCAAAATTCACAAAAAATAATTCACACAAGTAGATACATTCCGACATCAATTCAATTCTCACATTCACACATATAGAAACATTCAAATACATGTATTAACATTTAGAAATATTCATTTACAAAGTATCATTCATTATCGCTATCAACATCCCAATTATATCTTACAGTTGCCACTGCTTGTATGGCTTTTGCCCATTCTTCTCTTATTTCATTTAATGCTTCCATCGTATATGGAGCATGTATATTTTTTAAGTGTTTACCTGTAGTGTTGTTAGTTTTAAACACCTACAAAGAGAATGATGTATATATATAAGTAATAATATAAAAATAAGATTGATATATTTCATACTAACTAATGAGACTATATATAATACCTCATGTATGGTATCGATGTCCAATGCGGCATATCGGATAATCATCTGCATAAATCGCATCACATAGTATGCGCATGCCCAACCATTGTCTTGTGTAGCGCACTATAAATTGAAACATACAAAATAATACAACTAAGCACAATTCACATCAATAATATATACATTGGAGTCGGGAACTTATTTGTACGTTCTGCCAATTTATTGGCTGGTTCTTTTTCCTTGGGACCGTTCCTCCAGCCTTTTTGAATGCATCTAAACCCCTACATGTTAATATAACATAGTAAATTGTATAAGTAAATAGTAATGTAATAAGAGATGTTAACATATACAAAAATGAAATATTTCTCACCAGAATAATGGCATTCTCATTACGTGTCCAATTTTAGTGTTTAATGTACTTCCCGCGGGATCTAGATAATAAACAGTGAACGTCCCGGGGACATTAACTAGTAACTCCCAATGTTTACCGCTAGAGGTAAAAAGTTAACAATTAATAACTCAAAATGCACAATAAAAATAGAATTTTCTTAAGTCCAAATTATAAATAAAGTAAACTTACTTGACATTGAATGGAGCTATTATTATCGTCTTCTTTTGCTGATCAAAAATTGTAAAAGTATCTATACAGTATTGTTGAACAGTATCAGGGTCTTTAGCTACCATACTAATCAATGATGGAATCAAAAATCCCACATGATCAAATGCAAATTGTTTGCAATGATCTTCGACTAAGTAGCTGCAAAACATGTATTACGTATGCATTAATATATAAGAAACCAGATCACCAGATCTTACACAAGGTATATGGATGTATAAACAAGATCTCACCTTATCTATGTCTCTATCATTGATGTATTCAGCCAATCATACATAAACAACTCAATAATATCTTGTATAAATAAAGAACTATCGTATGATTGACCTGCATAATCTGCATCTAAAGAAACAATTATCGGGCAATGTATATTATGTGCCCGTAGCCAACATGCCATTCCCCTACAAGCAGGACCTAACGGGTATGTTAGGTCAGTTGGAACCCAAGTTGGTAATGCGGGAAGTGGAGGTGGAGGCCTAGGTGCTCCTGGTGTCTTCTTTTTAACATGTATATATAATTTCAGATCAGTTGACATCATATATACACATTAACAGTCTAAATCAATGCAAATTTATCTTACAATTTTAGTAGTGTAGACGACATCTGCTTTGGGCCACAATATGACCCCACCTTCTGCATCAGCAAGTGTATCAATATCCGGGTGGGGATATGGCAATGTAGCTTCTCTCCAATCGGGTAACACACGTATCGGGCTCACACGAATGTAGCCCTGTGGCATTGGAGTCCCGTGAAACATTGCCCCAGGAAGGGACGGGTAAGCCTGCGCCTCTGCAACAACGTAGTCTTGCATTCTTAAGCGGCATGGCTTCAATGCCTACAAATTTACGTAAAGAATATTATACATATATACATATCATCTTGAAAACATAACAACTTGAAAAGACTAACTACAATGTCATAAAAAATACTTACAGCAAACGTGTTAGGCGGTGGGTCTACAGGATTACTTGTAGTCTGTACATCAGGAGAAGAGTGGGTCGCCATAGGCTGATTGGAAGCCTGAGATGCCTGCCACCACAGCAATTCTTCCTTGACCTTCTCAACAACTACATCGTTGACCTTCTTAGCAACTATATCCTCGACTATCTTATTCTCCTATACATGGATAAAAGAAAGATTAGCTTCTTATTATTGAATTTCCTTTTGCAGCAACATTCTAAAAAAAGTATAGGTTACCTCTTCTTGTGAAAGTCCCGCTCTGGGTTTGCGCTGGGATGGCCCAAAGAATGCTTTGATGCCCACACCAGCGCCTGCACCCCTAACACGTCCAGGATGCTCTGGGTTACCCAGAGCAACTGTCAATTCAACCTGTGTGCCCTGAGGGATGAACGTGCCTTGTTTCCTCTGCTCGTGCAGCTCCCGCTAATCACCATCAACAAAAATGGGTAAGTTAACAAATAATCAATATTCAAACGATTTCTCTAAGAGTTGTATTTTACCATTTTCGCAGCCGCCTCAGCAGTTACAGGCTTCTTTATTTCACCCTTCTTGTTTTGCCTCCCAGCTATCTAGATATCATGGCGAGGCATGGGTGTGGCAGACTCCTCAGTAGCAGCAGACTCCTGAGTAGCCGCAGACTCCTCCTGTAGTCTTTGGCGAACGCTTGCATAGCCTTTTGGACCCATAGTGTGGTCATTCACATTCAGTGCACGCCTTGCTTTTTGTGAGTCACTGAGGGCCTAGTTAGTATGCACATTAATGATTTGGTTAGTAGCACTAAATGTTAATCTTGAATAGGTGAATACAATGTATATTAATTAAATTGGGAGTGACGCCTAATACCTTGAATTCTTCAGATTTTCTTGAAGCAACAAAATTGTCCCAATCTTCTTTGTCCAAGAAGTTCCATTGTTCAAGGGCTGACTTCTTCTTCTTATCACCCTCTTTTATGTATTCTCTGTTCAGATTTGTCCTATAATTCCTAAGCATCTTTCCAGCGCGTTGCATCACACTTTTACGATGCAACTTCTCATCCAATGCAAACAAATTCTGTAAAATAGAAATGTTATTAACTAGTATCCAAAATAGAATTGCAAATAATAGAATTTGTAATCTACAAAATAGAATTGCAAATAATAATAACTCACACATAAATCCTTCCATATCAAGTCTTTTTTCCCCTGAGGAACTTTATGCCAATTATCATACTTAACACCACAATGGCTCCGAGTGGTACACCCAAGATAGTTTACAAAATTATTGCGGTTCACTCCAATTGCATTTCCTCCATTATCAAACTCCACAACCAATTTGGATCCACTGCCACTTAGCGCTATTAACTTCTTCAACAGAGTGATGCCCCTTTTCTTGTTAAGTGTTTGGTGCTGCGCATCAAGTTGCTCCAGTGCTTCAGTGGGTACATGTGCATCATCAACCTAAATTTTGACAAAAATAAACACACTGAATTAGCCCAATATAGAAATATATGATATATGACATAACTAGAAGATAATGAATTTTATAGAAATACAGGATATGTTTTTAGAACTTACATTGGTATCCTCGCCATGCTCGTCATGGACAGCATGTGTAACACCCCTGACCTGGGTTATGAACTAACCCTAGAAGTTTTGCCTAAATATGTAATTATTATACTTGCGAACACTCCCTGGCATGAAATTAAGTTCCTCAGGAACATTTACTTTCAATTTTGCTCCTTTTTGTATAAAGTTGTAGCATTGTGTTGTATGCAGGGACCTATGTGCAAATTACCCAGTTTAAGGGTTGAACTTGCAAATTTCACAAGATGAGATGTTCTTTTGATGTTAAGACATCATGAAGATGTCTATGATAAAGTTTGAGGGATTTCCCAAGCTTGAGCACCAAGGTGCAGCTGTGGAAGCAATCCCCATGCTCAGAAACCCTAATTTGGGGTAAAGTGCAATTTACCCAAATTGAGGGGTCCAACTTGTAATTTTCACCATCTAGAACATCTTTTATGACTCTTGTCATCATTTAGAGTAGAAATGATGAAGGAGATACATCATTCACTAATCAGATGAGAAAAATGATCTTTGTGATAGAAATCACCTAAAATGGGTACAAAACCCTTTCATGTATGTACCCTAGTTGAAGGTTGGATTCCTTTACCCTTAGATCTTGAGTTTTCTTGAGATTTGCATAAGATTAGATGGGCCTGGACGTGCCCTTGAGCAAGGAGGGACCTAGATGTGAATTTTGAGTTTGAAAGAAGAAATAGGCTAAAGCTATAAAAGCTCTTTCCCTTGCAAACGAGCAAACGACCTTGCTCCTGTTTCATTCACTCCCTCTCATTCTCAAACGGCCAAGCCTTGCTCTGGAGCTCAGGAGAAACGACCAAGGGTGCAAGGTAGGTTTGGATTCCCCTTCTTGCCCAAATTCCATGGTTAGAATTCGGATTCAAGGGCAAATTCATGGCTAGCTTACTTAATTCTATCTTTTTAGCCATCTTTTCTCAACCTTCCTTGGAGGATTAACCTTGGCCGACCTATGGAGCTTCTAGGACGCCATTAAAGGCTTGGATCTCGAAAGCTTGGAGCTCAAGGAGCAAGCTTTAGGCGGGTTTTATAACTCTAAACTTTATGCTTTGATTATACATCTTTTCTATGCATATAGTTGATAGATCTTCTTCTTCCCTATCTTCCCTTGCATCCTTGCAAGCAAAAACGTGAAGAACTGCTACTGTTCTTAAGGTGGAAGATAAGGGCGTTAATTCCTATGCTTATCCACAGATTTTCACTTTATCAAACGACCTCCACCTATTGCTCAAAACGGTTTCAAACCGTTTGGTGGGCAAACGGTTTCAGGGTCGTTTGAGGGCAAACGGTCTCAAGACCGTTTGGTCCCGTTGACCAAGCGAAGACCGTTTGGGAATCTTGTTCATAATTATGTAGGTTAATCACCCACAAAATTTGAGAGGTTAACTCCAAAGGAATCGTGAGTTATGAGCAAATCAATTAGCAAAACCAATTGAATTATGTGCTGATTTTCAACCTGATTAACTTGACCTGGTTGAGCAAACGGTTTCAAGACCGTTTGAGATGGTTGACCAAGCGTTGACCGTTTGGTATTCCTGTTCATAATTATGTTTATTAATAACCCTCCAAATTTGAGGGATTAACTCCAAAGGAATCGTGAGTTGAAGCCTAATCAATTAGGGAAACTTAATTGGATTAAGTGCTGATTTTCAATCTGATTTAATTGAACTTTTTGGGCAAACGGTCTCAAGACCGTTTGAGTGTGTTGACCAAGCATTGACCGTTTGGGATTACTGTTCCTAATGATGTGATATAATGACTCACCGAATTTGAGGGATTAACTCCCAAGGAATCATGAGTTGAAGGCTATTCAATTAGGCAAACCCTAATTGAAATTAGTGCTGAATCTCCAATGAGTTAAGTTGAGATTTTGGGTTGCTTAGCCCAAACGGTTTCAAGACCGTTTGGGAATCACCCAAACGGTCTCAAGACCGTTTGGGGGTCACCCCAAGACCGTTTGGAGGTCTGGGGTCAAGTATAGTTGATCAATTGAAGGTCCAAAGGCACCAAACCATATTGCAATTAAGTATTGATGTGATGATCAACTCTATAGATCAAACCTTGATGAATTTTCACTAGAGTCCAAAGGATGGATGGGCAAACGGTCTCAAGACCGTTTGGAACTCATCCAAACGGTCTCAAGACCGTTTGGGCACAACCCAAGACCGTTTGGAGGTCTAGGGTTGAGATAATCTAATGGTTTGAAGGACCAATTGCAATAAGTTGATGAATTGATACAAATACTGATTTTAGACCTAATTGGAGTTCAAACCTAGTCCAAACGACTTGGTTCTTGGTCAAACTTTGGGCAAACGGTCTCAAGACCGTTTGGAGGATATCCAAACGACCTCAAGACCGTTTGGTCCAAGTTTGAGCCCAATTGGAGGTCAATTGATAGGTTCAACCTTGAAATGATTCACATTGTTGAATATTGATGACCATCCGATTTGAAACCCTAATTGAGAAGGATTCAACCCTAATTGGCTTTCAATTGAGGGTCAACTTGGTGTCCAAGTGATTGAGGTTCATCCTAATTAACTCAATTTATAAGTGGTTATCATGGATTTGGTTAATTGAGGGGTTCAACATACATATCCATGACCATTTGTAACTTTTGAACCACTTTGGAGGTCCAAACGATTTGAGCCCATTTGGACCAAACGGTCTCAAGACCGTTTGGATCCAAACGGTCTCAAGACCGTTTGAGGCCAAACGGTCTCAAGACCGTTTGGGCTCAAACGATCTCAGGGTCGTTTGGTCCAATCGATCTCAAGTTGATTTGATCAAACGATTTCAAACCGATTGAGCTCCAAACGGTTTGGAAGGTCAACTCTTCCAAACGGTCAACACATCCAAATGGTCTCAAAACCGTTTGGAGCAAACGGTCTCAAGACCGTTTGAGGGCCAAACGGTCTCAAGACCGTTTGGGTGGTTGAAACCGTTTGAAGGTTGAAACCGTTTGGAGATTGGTGATGGTTTGTACTTAACCATTTGATGATGTAATCAGTTCAATGGTGATTCAATCTAAACCCTAATGGTAACCTAGGTCATTAAGGGACTATGTGATTAGTAAGTTAACCCATGATGGTGATCATGTGGCAAATTACCAAAATACCCTTGAGGGGTCTAAAAGGGTAAAACCTTGTTCTAAGCAAACCCTAATCACATGATGCTGATGTTTCGGCTTATGCTAGCCAATGGAAATTTATCTCAACCTGATCTAGAGTGGTGTTGTCACCATCTACTAGTGAGAGGAGAGAGGAAGTATTTCTAGAGAGAGGAAGTATCCTAGAGAGAGAAAGTACCCTTTTTAGGAGGAAACTCTAGTAAGATACTTCGTATACATATGAATGTGCATGATTAGGGAATGACCCACCTATGTGAGGTCATGGAAACCCTAATTATGATATCTAATGGATCTTAATCCTAAGTAAGAGACTTAATGATGATGTTTCTCTTACATGATGATGTAATGAGTACAATTCACCATGGAGTGAATAGTAAACCCTAAGTTTAGGGTGAAGACATGAAAAATGAATAGTAATCCCTAATTCAATTGAATAAAACCCTAGTTAACGACCAGTTGAGGGTTAACTAAGGGTCAAATCAGTTGAAGGTTGACCTATTTAACTCAATTGAAGTATGAGGGTAGTTCCAACTGATGAATGGTTCCATGAATTCAATGGTTGAAGGAACCAACATTGGAAACTCTAATTCATTTGGGTGCTTTATGTAAAGGAGGTCTAATGTGATTGAATATATTGAGAATCAAGATGATAAATGATCCATCGACCCAATGGTGAATAATAATGATAAACAAATAAGGTACAAAGGTTGGAACCCTAATAAGTATCTAAGGGACTAGTACCAATTAAGGAATGAATCCCTAATTGCTTACTGAACCAATGACCTGATACACTATGTTAAGCAGAGTTGTATACTCTTGATTAAAGGGTTGATATGACCTAATCAATTTGAGATGATGTTAACATGAATTCATATTTGAATATAATTCATGTGGTGTTTAAGGGTATGATCCTTAGGAAGAGAGAGATCATGAAACCCTAAACATGTATATAAACCCCTATTGTCAGGACTTTTGGGTTTTTAACCCTAGTTGAGGGTGATTCCTTGTGAATCCCTAGTTGAGGGTGATTCCTTGTGAATCCCTAGTTGAGGGTGATTCCATGTGAATCCCTAGTTGAGGGTGATTCCTTGTGAATCCCTAGTTGAGGGTGATTCCATGTGAATCCCTAGTTGAGGGTAATCTCATGTGAAACCATAATTGAGAATGCATCCTTAATTGTTGAATTGTTTACTATTGTCTGTTGAATGAACCATGCAGGTTGTTATGAGATGATAGGCATATCCAGGTAGGGAATGCCATGTTATACTAATGAGCTTTGCATATGGTTATAAGATAATGGGCATATCCAGGTATGGAATGCCATGATATATTCATTGAAAGCATGTCTTAAGCTTTATGAATAGTAAACCTTGTTGATGCACTGTGAGTGACATCTTTTATAATTTATGGGCTGTAAGAGCCATAAATGTTATCAAAGTCATGCTTGACAGATGACTTGAGATGAAATAACTGATGATTGTGAAAAGTTAGGCCTGCTACATTTTAAGTATTCTCATATATAGCTGTGTTATTGTAAGATGATAAGAATACTGAATGTACCTAACTGATTAAGAAGAATTAGTCAGAGGAATTGATGTAGATTCGTGTAGTCCGTCATTCCTTCACTAAAAGAGAAATGGTGAGAGGAGTTGATGTAGATTCATGTAGTCCATCATTCCCCACCGCACAGTCGAAGAGGTGGGATGCATCCCTGCACTCCCTTAAAAACATAATCAACAGCGTAGTATATCTGTTAGAGTTATCTACGAGTTATTTGATTGATGTTACTTTAAACAGCATAGAGGTTCTCATATTTTGATATTGATTGAACTCTGCTTATCATTAAAACTGCTAGTGAATATCTTGAAGGCTATTATTGCTTTAGTTATTCCCTGCTTTGTTTATAAAGCTTCTAGTGGAGAGTTATAACTCTCGCTGGGGCAATTACGTATAATTGTCTCACCCCGTAGACTTCTACTTTTTAGGTGGTCGTCGAAGACGGAGGGACAAGAACTCAGGTGACCAATCCCAGCAGCATCAGGGGCAGTAGTTATCTCAGGTGGAGATCCAACCTGTTTCATGATGTAGTATAGAGTTTGTCCTATGTGTCCTCTGTATTCTCAGGTCCTGGAGTGTTTTGAGTATGAACTCTTGAGAAGTTTTGTATCATGTTGTATATAATCACTCAAGAAGTTTTTGTTAGTGATGTAAACAGTTAAATCCTTTTTATAGAAAAGGTTTGTGGTTTCAAGCTCTTGTCTCAAAAAGTTTTAATTTCTCGTGATTTTTGGTCTTCCGCTGTTTACCGAATGCTTCCGCACATGTTTAAATCGAGATTAATTCGTGGTTTGGAGATCGGAGCCCACAATTAAGTGGTATCAGAGCTCTAGGTTCGCCGAGTCTACAGAGGCATAGGACATAGGAAGTCGAGTCTATCTTTAGTATTCCTTCCTTATCTAATAGAGTCTTCTACTCCTCAGGAGAAGAAGATACTTAAGATGTCAGAGCCACATAATGAGTATGTGGAAGGAAATAGTGCCAGTGCACCTCAAGGTGGTGCAAGAGTACCAGAGGTGGAACAGCCTGTACCAGGACAACTTAGAGAGCCACCCCAGTTTGACCCAGCTGATATGGGTAATCCAGCAGTCCCGACTGTGTTTGGGCAGTTTATGACTGCCATAACACATATAACCGACAGGTTGCCTATGCCTGCACCTAGGGCACCTGTCCAACCAGAGAGCCAAAGTATTGGGAAGACGTTCGAGCGACTACGTCGTGTCGGAGCTACCGAATATCATGGGACTGCTGACCCCGCAGATGCTGATCTGTGGTTGACAGAGCTGGAGAAGGCTTTCAGGATCCTGAACATCCCTGAAGCTGAGAAGGTTAGACATGCTGTCTATCTTCTCAAAGGAAGTGCTGGTCACTGGTGGACCATGGAAGAGCAGAAGAGACCTGGAATAGAAACCTCATGGGAAGACTTTCGATGGGAATTTGTCCAAAGATATTTCCCGAAGACCTTCCTAGATGAGAAAATATCTCAGTTTGAGAGACTAAGACAGGGTATGATGAACATTAGCGAGTATGAAGCTAAGTTCATGGAGCTATTGCGGTTTTGTCCGCACATGGCTGCCACAGAAGAAGAGAGAATCAGGAGATTCGAGAGGGGTTTGAATGCTGACATGTCTACCCCAGTGTCTGCCTTAGAGAACCGAGACAGATTCTCTACCTTCGTTGAATCAGTCCGAAGGATAGAGAGATCTGTGGTTGAGAAGAGGCAAACCCAGAAAAGATATCCACAATTCCAGGGTTCTTCATCTATGGACTTTAAGAAGTCTAGATCCTCTACACCTAACCCTCCACCATCCAGAACTAGTTCTCAGACTGAGTGGTCTCCAAGTAGGGATGGGGATCTTAGTTATATTCCAAATAAGGCCTCCATCATAGCATCAACATCGGTGTCTGGACCTCACCGACCTTATGCTATACCTAGAATCTGTTATCAATGCAGACAACCGGGACATCTGGTAAAAGATTGTCCAGACGGGAATCCAATAATGACCCAACCTCAGGGGTAGAGTCAGCAAGGATCACAAAGGAGGCAGTTTTCTAGTGACAATAGAGGACGTGGACAGACGTCCCGAGCAGGTCAGAGGAAATAAAGCCATTCTGATATTTCATTTTCATGTTTCTATGTGATTAAAAACGTGAAAATAGTTGTTTTTGAAATTATTTTGACTAGTTTTATAAGGACACAAAAGAGATGAGAACTTATATCTCACTCAATGTTCCTTAAAATGTTTAATAATATCTCTTATCTGTATGTCAAAAGATGAGATTTATAAGTGATGCCCGGAGGAAATATAGAAATGGAAAATCTTGTGTGTATAAAGATATAAAAAGTGAGGAATGAGACAGTATGTAAGTGCATACTACTTGATCTCAGTATTTGTAAACCCTGGCCAGGTATACAGATATTGATGATAAAGTGAGTATGGAAACTCCTAGATGGATATCTTTTTGATTGCCCTGATCAAGCAATCATTCTGATACAATCTAATGAGTATCATGAAGAAAGAAATATGATTTAATCCAAAGGTAAGAGCTATGTGTCATTCCCAAACAACCAAAGGGAAGAGCTATGTGTCATTCCCAAAGGGAAGAGCTATGTGTCATTCCCAAAGGGGAAAGCTATGTGTCATCCCCAACAAAAAGGGAAAAGCTATGTGTCATTCCCAAACAAAAAGGGAAAAGCTATGTGTCATTCCCAATTAAAAAGGGAAAAGCTATGTGTCATTCCCAATTAATAAGGGGAAAGCTATGTGTCATCCCCAACAAAAAGGGAAAAGCTATGTGTCATTCCCAAACCGACAAAAAGGGAAGAGCTATGTGTCATTCCCAAACCAATTAAAAATGGAAGAGCTATGTGTCATTCCCAATTAAAAATGGAAGAGCTATGTGTCATTCCCAATCAAAAAGGGAAAAGCTATGTGGCATTTCCAATTAATAAGAAGAACTATGTGAACTATCCCAATTACATAGAGTTGTAAAGGATTACTGAGTAGATTATCCTTGTATGATATATATGTTGTTCCTTTTGATAAATATTCTTGGGTAATGATAGAAGTATGTTCTTTTATGCTTCTTCTTCCCAATAATATGGACATCATATGTTAGGGGTTTATGCTCTGCATAAACATTGGTAAGGTTGAATTAGTGAAAAGAGCCTTGTGTGGAATGAAAGAATTCATGATACCTCCATAATATTAAGATAATATGTGGAGACTTGAGGGCATGATTAATGAATACTCTGTTCCTCCTTTTGTCTAAGATTTCGGGGACGAAATCCTTGTTAGGGGTTTATGATTTGTAACACCCCTGACCTGGGTTATGAACTAACCCTAGAAGTTTTGCCTAAATATGTAATTATTATACTTGCGAACACTCCCTGGCATGAAATTAAGTTCCTCAGGAACATTTACTTTCAATTTTGCTCCTTTTTGTATAAAGTTGTAGCATTGTGTTGTATGCAGGGACCTATGTGCAAATTACCCAGTTTAAGGGTTGAACTTGCAAATTTCACAAGATGAGATGTTCTTTTGATGTTAAGACATCATGAAGATGTCTATGATAAAGTTTGAGGGATTTCCCAAGCTTGAGCACCAAGGTGCAGCTGTGGAAGCAATCCCCATGCTCAGAAACCCTAATTTGGGGTAAAGTGCAATTTACCCAAATTGAGGGGTCCAACTTGTAATTTTCACCATCTAGAACATATTTTATGACTCTTTTCATCATTTAGAGTAGAAATGATGAAGGAGATACATCATTCACTAATCAGATGAGAAAAATGATCTTTGTGATAGAAATCACCTAAAATGGGTACAAAACCCTTTCATGTATGTACCCTAGTTGAAGGTTGGATTCCTTTACCCTTAGATCTTGAGTTTTCTTGAGATTTGCATAAGATTAGATGGGCCTGGACGTGCCCTTGAGCAAGGAGGGACCTAGATGTGAATTTTGAGTTTGAAAGAAGAAATAGGCTAAAGCTATAAAAGCTCTTTCCCTTGCAAACGAGCAAACGACCTTGCTCCTGTTTCATTCACTCCCTCTCATTCTCAAACGGCCAAGCCTTGCTCTGGAGCTCAGGAGAAACGACCAAGGGTGCAAGGTAGGTTTGGATTCCCCTTCTTGCCCAAATTCCATGGTTAGAATTCGGATTCAAGGGCAAATTCATGGCTAGCTTACTTAATTCTATCTTTTTAGCCATCTTTTCTCAACCTTCCTTGGAGGATTAACCTTGGACGACCTATGGAGCTTCTAGGACGCCATTAAAGGCTTGGAGCTCGAAAGCTTGGAGCTCAAGGAGCAAGCTTTAGGCGGGTTTTATAACTCTAAACTTTATGCTTTGATTATACATCTTTTCTATGCATATAGTTGATAGATCTTCTTCTTCCCTATCTTCCCTTGCATCCTTGCAAGCAAAAACGTGAAGAACTGCTACTGTTCTTAAGGTGGAAGATAAGGGCGTTAATTCCTATGCTTATCCACAGATTTTCACTTTATCAAACGACCTCCACCTATTGCTCAAAACGGTTTCAAACCGTTTGGTGGGCAAACGGTTTCAGGGTCGTTTGAGGGAAAACGGTCTCAAGACCGTTTGGTCCCGTTGACCAAGCGAAGACCGTTTGGGAATCTTGTTCATAATTATGTAGGTTAATCACCCACAAAATTTGAGAGGTTAACTCCAAAGGAATCGTGAGTTATGAGCAAATCAATTAGCAAAACCAATTGAATTATGTGCTGATTTTCAACCTGATTAACTTGACCTGGTTGAGCAAACGGTTTCAAGACCATTTGAGATGGTTGACCAAGCGTTGACCGTTTGGTATTCCTGTTCATAATTATGTTTATTAATAACCCTCCAAATTTGAGGGATTAACTCCAAAGGAATCGTGAGTTGAAGCCTAATCAATTAGGGAAACTTAATTGGATTAAGTGCTGATTTTCAATCTGATTTAATTGAACTTTTTGGGCAAACGGTCTCAAGACCGTTTGAGTGTGTTGACCAAGCGTTGACCGTTTGGGATTACTGTTCCTAATGATGTGATATAATGACTCACCGAATTTGAGGGATTAACTCCCAAGGAATCATGAGTTGAAGGCTATTCAATTAGGCAAACCCTAATTGAAATTAGTGCTGAATCTCCAATGAGTTAAGTTGAGATTTTGGGTTGCTTAGCCCAAACGGTTTCAAGACCGTTTGGGAATCACCCAAACGGTCTCAAGACCGTTTGGGGGTCACCCCAAGACCGTTTGGAGGTCTGGGGTCAAGTATAGTTGATCAATTGAAGGTCCAAAGGCACCAAACCATATTGCAATTAAGTATTGATGTGATGATCAACTCTATAGATCAAACCTTGATGAATTTTCACTAGAGTCCAAAGGATGGATGGGCAAACGGTCTCAAGACCGTTTGGAACTCATCCAAACGGTCTCAAGACCGTTTGGGCACAACCCAAGACCGTTTGGAGGTCTAGGGTTGAGATAATCTAATGGTTTGAAGGACCAATTGCAATAAGTTGATGAATTGATACAAATACTGATTTTAGACCTAATTGGAGTTCAACCCTAGTCCAAACGACTTGGTTCTTGGTCAAACTTTGGGCAAACGGTCTCAAGACCGTTTGGAGGATATCCAAACGACCTCAAGACCGTTTGGTCCAAGTTTGAGCCCAATTGGAGGTCAATTGATAGGTTCAACCTTGAAATGATTCACATTGTTGAATATTGATGACCATCCGATTTGAAACCCTAATTGAGAAGGATTCAACCCTAATTGGCTTTCAATTGAGGGTCAACTTGGTGTCCAAGTGATTGAGGTTCATCCTAATTAACTCAATTTATAAGTGGTTATCATGGATTTGGTTAATTGAGGGGTTCAACATACATATCCATGACCATTTGTAACTTTTGAACCACTTTGGAGGTCCAAACGGTTTGAGCCCATTTGGACCAAACGGTCTCAAGACCGTTTGGATCCAAACGGTCTCAAGACCGTTTGAGGCCAAACGGTCTCAAGACCGTTTGGGCTCAAACGATCTCAGGGTCGTTTGGTCCAATCGATCTCAAGTTGATTTGATCAAACGATTTCAAACCGATTGAGCTCCAAACGGTTTGGAAGGTCAACTCTTCCAAACGGTCAACACATCCAAACGGTCTCAAAACCGTTTGGAGCAAACGGTCTCAAGACCGTTTGGGTGGTTGAAACCGTTTGAAGGTTGAAACCGTTTGGAGATTGGTGATGGTTTGTACTTAACCATTTGATGATGTAATCAGTTCAATGGTGATTCAATCTAAACCCTAATGGTAACCTAGGTCATTAAGGGACTATGTGATTAGTAAGTTAACCCATGATGGTGATCATGTGGCAAATTACCAAAATACCCTTGAGGGGTCTAAAAGGGTAAAACCTTGTTCTAAGCAAACCCTAATCACATGATGCTGATGTTTCGGCTTATGCTAGCCAATGGAAATTTATCTCAACCTGATCTAGAGTGGTGTTGTCACCATCTACTAGTGAGAGGAGAGAGGAAGTATTTCTAGAGAGAGGAAGTATCCTAGAGAGAGAAAGTACCCTTTTTAGGAGGAAACTCTAGTAAGATACTTCGTATACATATGAATGTGCATGATTAGGGAATGACCCACCTATGTGAGGTCATGGAAACCCTAATTATGATATCTAATGGATCTTAATCCTAAGTAAGAGACTTAATGATGATGTTTCTCTTACATGATGATGTAATGAGTACAATTCACCATGGAGTGAATAGTAAACCCTAAGTTTAGGGTGAAGACATGAAAAATGAATAGTAATCCCTAATTCAATTGAATAAAACCCTAGTTAACGACCAGTTGAGGGTTAACTAAGGGTCAAATCAGTTGAAGGTTGACCTATTTAACTCAATTGAAGTATGAGGGTAGTTCCAACTGATGAATGGTTCCATGAATTCAATGGTTGAAGGAACCAACATTGGAAACTCTAATTCATTTGGGTGCTTTATGTAAAGGAGGTCTAATGTGATTGAATATATTGAGAATCAAGATGATAAATGATCCATCGACCCAATGGTGAATAATAATGATAAACAAATAAGGTACAAAGGTTGGAACCCTAATAAGTATCTAAGGGACTAGTACCAATTAAGGAATGAATCCCTAATTGCTTACTGAACCAATGACCTGATACACTATGTTAAGCAGAGTTGTATACTCTTGATTAAAGGGTTGATATGACCTAATCAATTTGAGATGATGTTAACATGAATTCATATTTGAATATAATTCATGTGGTGTTTAAGGGTATGATCCTTAGGAAGAGAGAGATCATGAAACCCTAAACATGTATATAAACCCCTATTGTCAGGACTTTTGGGTTTTTAACCCTAGTTGAGGGTGATTCCTTGTGAATCCCTAGTTGAGGGTGATTCCTTGTGAATCCCTAGTTGAGGGTGATTCCATGTGAATCCCTAGTTGAGGGTGATTCCTTGTGAATCCCTAGTTGAGGGTGATTCCATGTGAATCCCTAGTTGAGGGTAATCTCATGTGAAACCATAATTGAGAATGCATCCTTAATTGTTGAATTGTTTACTATTGTCTGTTGAATGAACCATGCAGGTTGTTATGAGATGATAGGCATATCCAGGTAGGGAATGCCATGTTATACTAATGAGCTTTGCATATTGTTATAAGATAATGGGCATATCCAGGTATGGAATGCCATGATATATTCATTGAAAGCATGTCTTAAGCTTTATGAATAGTAAACCTTGTTGATGCACTGTGAGTGACATCTTTTATAATTTATGGGCTGTAAGAGCCATAAATGTTATCAAAGTCATGCTTGACAGATGACTTGAGATGAAATAACTGATGATTGTGAAAAGTTAGGCCTGCTACATTTTAAGTATTCTCATATATAGCTGTGTTATTGTAAGATGATAAGAATACTGAATGTACCTAACTGATTAAGAAGAATTAGTGAGAGGAATTGATGTAGATTCGTGTAGTCCGTCATTCCTTCACTAAAAGAGAAATGGTGAGAGGAGTTGATGTAGATTCATGTAGTCCATCATTCCCCACCGCACAGTCGAAGAGGTGGGATGCATCCCTGCACTCCCTTAAAAACATAATCAACAACGTAGTATATCTGTTAGAGTTATCTACGAGTTATTTGATTGATGTTACTTTAAACAGCATAGAGGTTCTCATATTTTGATATTGATTGAACTCTGCTTATCATTAAAACTGCTAGTGAATATCTTGAAGGCTATTATTGCTTTAGTTATTCCCTGCTTTGTTTATAAAGCTTCTAGTGGAGAGTTATAACTCTCGCTGGGGCAATTACGTATAATTGTCTCACCCCGTAGACTTCTACTTTTTAGGTGGTCGTCGAAGACGGAGGGACAAGAACTCAGGTGACCAATCCCAGCAGCATCAGGGGCAGTAGTTATCTCAGGTGGAGATCCAACCTGTTTCATGATGTAGTATAGAGTTTGTCCTATGTGTCCTCTGTATTCTCAGGTCCTGGAGTGTTTTGAGTATGAACTCTTGAGAAGTTTTGTATCATGTTGTATATAATCACTCAAGAAGTTTTTGTTAGTGATGTAAACAGTTAAATCCTTTTTATAGAAAAGGTTTGTGGTTTCAAGCTCTTGTCTCAAAAAGTTTTAATTTCTCGTGATTTTTGGTCTTCCGCTGTTTACCGAATGCTTCCGCACATGTTTAAATCGAGATTAATTCGTGGTTTGGAGATCGGAGCCCACAGCATGCTCATCATGGACTTCATGCTCATCATGGACATCATGCTCATCATGGTCAGCCATATGAAAATGTCATTAAAAAGGCAAACATTTAGCATTTGTATTAACTAGAAAAAGGCAAACATTTAGCATTTGTATTAACTAGAAAAAGGCAAACATTTAGCATTTGTATTAACTAGAAAAAGGCAAACATTTAGCATTTGTATAAACATACATGTCTCTAAAATTGTGATCTTTTATCAATTAACAATCCTTCATTGTGATCTCCGCGCACATATAAGTCATCATTAGCTTCAATATTTTGTGGAGTTGGCAACCCAACTGAGAATGGACTGGAGTCATCATACTTATCATAGTACTCTTCTTCATCTATAGGATCTTCAATGAATTGTATTTTACCATGAAGAACAACTGACCATTTATCATTCGCAGGATCATCGATATAGAATATTTGTTTCGCCTGTGATGCCAATATGAATGGTTCACCCTTCTCGCCAATCTTTTCAAAGTTCACCAAAGTGAAACCCAATTCATCCACTATAACTCCTTTGGTGTTATCAACCCAATTACATATAAAGAGCGGAATTGTACAATTACATCCTTTGGTGTTATCAACCCAATTACAAAGGAAAAGATTAGGGTATACACTTACATCCTACCTAAGTGTATAATGTGATGTCATTCTTATATATAATAAATGTGTACCACCTATCCCATCCTTGAACACCTAATCTCACTAGTAAGTGTATAATGTGTATTGGGTTTTCAAGAAAATTTCGGCAGCATTTCCCCGCTGTTCTCTAAGTACATATATACTTAGAGAACAAACGGGGAAATGCTACCGAAATTTTTTCGAAAACCCAATACACATTATACACTTACATCCTAAGTGAGATTAGGTGTTCAAGAACAGTCCCAAACCGGGGACTATCCAAGATTTACTCCTAATGAGTCAATCTTGGATGGGTTTCTAGGCCAACAAACACATTTGATGTCATTCTTATATATAATAAATATGTACCACCTATCCCATCCTTGAACACCTAATCTCACTAGTAAGTGTATAATGTGTATTGGGTTTTCAAGAAAATTTCGGCAGCATTTCCCCGCTGTTCTCTAAGTACATATATACTTAGAGAACAAACGGGGAAATGCTACCGAAATTTTCTCGAAAACCCAATACACATTATACACTTACATCCTAAGTGAGATTAGGTGTTCAAGAACAGTCCCAAACCCGGGACTATCCAAGATTTACTCCTAATGAGTCAATCTTGGATGGGTTTCTAGGCCAACAAATACATGTGTTGTCATTCTTATATATAATAAATGTCTATAAACTACAGGAAACATGGTTAATCCTAATCAACAGAGCATTATTAAATCATAAATCAAGAAATCAATAGTTTCAAACAAAAGGTCTAGGAATCTTTACTAGACATTATATGTTATAACCATTGGTTTAATAACCATATTTCCGCATGTACATGTTTATCAACTTTAAAACCCTATAATTCATGAAATCATTCTAATTCAATTTAATATGTTGGGATCACATAATTATATAATGACATCAGAATATATAGAAGAAACATAATTAACATGATTAACAAAATGCTCATCAAACTAGGGTTTTCTTGAATATCATCTAATATCTGTGTACTAGACATTATATGTATCCCTAATCATCATATTTCCTTGAAGAATCCAGTTGTAGAAAGGATGGGAAAAAATACAGAGTGTACACAATCTTATCTAGCTGTAGCTATTTCCTTGAAAAATCCAGTTGTACAAGAAAATAATCAGCAATTGTGGGTACAGGAAAATTATATATAGAATGCATCTTTAAAATAAAAGGTAGAAGAGCATTCTTTTTGGTAAGTTGACCTTTTCAAGTAGGAAAATTTCAACTATGGCAGAGAAAAAATTGTCCCATCATCATATTTCAGTAAGAATCACATTTTATGAGCTTGAGAGAGAGGAAAGAGCCTTAGACTTCATTCACTAACACGCAACCTCTGCCTCCTAGCTCTCACTCCTTGTCACAATCTTCTCCACCCACAAGCGTCACCCCTACTCGTGTAATACCTACTACCGTAAGCCCACCGACCATCCGCAAGCCTCACCCCTACTATCATAATCTCTATTGCAGCAATACTACCCTCGTAATCCCACCAATCACCCGCAAGCATTGTCACACCAATAAAATACATGTACATCAATAAAATACAGAGAAGAGGGCATACCGGTCTGGAGAAGAGCTGTGGTCTGCAGACGGCGGCACAGAGTGGGCGACAGCGGTGGAGAGGAGTTGTGGTCGAACCGGCGGCACGGCGGAGAAGCAGCTAGCAACCCTAAACCCTGGCGGCAGCGCGACGGCGGTGGAGAGCAGCTTCTGTCGTCCTGGCGGCGGCGGCGTGGAGGCATTGGCACCGAAGGAGAAGGCGACGTGGAGGCACCGGAGGAGAAGGCTGCGCCGGAGAAGGCGGCGCGGCGGCACTGTCGTGGAGGGGTGCGGCGGAGTGGAGGGTCGGGCGACAGCAGTTGCGGCGGGAGCTAAAGTTGTTTAGGCGATGAAACAGAAGAAAGGGGAACAGTCGGGTGATTGCAGGATATAAAGTTCACCTATAGCGTCGGTTGTTTGTCACAACTGATGCCTAAACAACTTAGCGTCGGTTGTTTGAAACAACCGACACTCAATTGGACGATATTTTCACGAAATTGTTTGGCGGGAACCACTTTCGGCGTCGGTTATCAACAGATAACCGACGCTGAAAGTGACACTTTTTGCGCAAAGTTTCATCACACATAGGCGTCGGTGGCTATTTAAATAACCGACGCTGTATGTGACACTTTTTCTTTTCGCTCAAAAATTAGATTTCGCGGGAGCTTTTAGGCGTCGGTTTGTTATTGTCAACTGACGCTGGATACAAAGCGGTACCCGTGTCTGGCTGGTCTTCGAATATAGACGTCGGTTTGCTTAAACAACCGACGCCTTATATGATAGGCGTCAGTTTTCCTTAATAACCGACGCCCAGAAAAGCGACACTGAATGCTATTTCTGTAGTAGTGCAGGTTGTATTACAAGACGTGAACCTTGGTTACATTGTTTTCATTCTCATTACAATTTATTTATTCGTATTACATATTTTTCTTTCTTATTACAATTTATTCTGTACTGAAGTTTATACTCATAAATTTTTGTTTAACACCTTGTGTGTCATCTATTATATCATCAAACATCTACATTAGTTACAATTTTCTCCTCCTTATCATAATTGTCTTTGCTCAAGTCTTTTTACAAAATATTAAACATGGTTGTATTTTCAATTTGCAAAACAATATTGTAATACTTAGGATGATAAGCTTACCATTTTGCATGTGAAGTTCTTAAACCTACATATTCTTTCTTTGTCTTGTGTTCACATAGAATTCTCTAGTTATCGAATTTTGATTGTTAGTGTAAATGCTACATGTAAATTTTAATACCTTAATGTAATAAGAAAATGTCATATATAATATGGACAGTCACATTGTAATAGGCAAGGGTCAACCGTAATGTAGGTGATAGTTTTGTAATATGGATACTCATATTGTAATAAGGAAGTGTCATTTGTAATATGGACAATCACATTGCAATAGGCAAGAGCCAACCGTAAGTAGGTCACAGTTTGGTAATATGGATACTCATGTTGTAATAAAAAAGTTTCATATGTAATATAGACAGTCACATTGTGGTAGGCAAAAGCCAACCGTAATGCATGTGACAATTTTGTAATAAGGATACTCATATTGTAATAAGCAAATGTCATCTGTAATATGGACAATCACGTTGTAATAGATAAGAGCCAGTCGTAATATAGGTGACCATTTTGTTATATGGATACTCATATTGTAATAAGTAAATGTCATCTGTAATTGTATGGGTTGACAGAGACCTCATAGTTGTGGTCCTGGTGGTCGACGACATGGTTTGCATAATAGTTTGACCAGTCAGGCAGTGAGCAGATCGATGATTCGGAATGGACAAGCATAGTAGTGAGGAGGATTTGTAGGGGATGGAAGAAAAGGCAAGGCGTTGGTAGGAAGAGAGGTATTTAGAGGCCCTGAGTAAAAAATCTAAAGAACCTATTACGCCATGTATTGGGTTGCGGGTATGCCTGGTTTAGTGGTGGGTTCAACTCCACCAAAGACTTACAACACCAAGTTTCTATAATTTGCACTCGTCATAGTGCTTTTGGAGAGTACATCAGTATTGAATAACTTATAATATCCATCCTTCAAGAACTTCAACATGTGTACGTAATAAAGAACTTTGACTTATTTGAGACATTCATGTGAGGTAAAAAAAAATGAATGTTGAAGAGAATCACCCAGAACGTATTTGGTTAATTTGTAATGTGTTTGGAAATACTGCAATACAAATAAGTAATTTGTACATATGGTAGATATGTTGTAATATACAGACATAAATTGTAATATGTAAAAAGAGTCTGAATTATCTTGCTAGGAAGGAATATGAAATAAACTTCATCGATTGTCATCCTTAATTACAACTTTCTCATTCTCATTATGGATTCTCAGTTCTCATTACAAAATGTAATTGTCATTGTAGTTCACTATACTTCGACATAATGTCACTTGTTTACTTGCTACTATTTCTTATAATTATCGTCTTTATAAGGATAAATAATATGTTGTAATGAGAACAGAGACTCTGTAATGGAAAGGAGAAATTTATAACTAAGAATGATGTTACGTAAGACAATCTGGACGTATCATTTCTCTTAGACAATGGAATTTGAGGCATTTAGATTTGTATTATAAAATGTCATCCTTGATTACATATCTTTCATTTCCATTACAATTATCTATTTTGATTACAAACATTTCTTTCTTATTACAAAATGTCACCTTTCTTTACTTGTCATTGTAATTCACTATATGTTATCAGAATGTCACTTATTTACTTCCTGCTATTTCTAATAATTATTGTCTTTGTAAGGATAAATGATATGTTGTAATGAGAACAGAGAATCTGTAATGGAAAGGAGAAATTTGTAACTAAGGATGACGTTACGTAAGACAGTTTGGAAGTATTATATTATTTCCCATATGTTTATTTGTCTTCACAAAACAACACCACTGTAATGATTTTAGACATGTTATATTGGACATTGGTATATTTAATGATGGGTACGTGTCCAATATTGACGTGGTTGGTGCATACTATTTTTACTCTTAGATGAGTCTCACACCGCCACTCCATGCACATATAATTTTTTATTAAATAATTACCAATAATGCCACCGCTATTCTATTACATGCACGTATAGTAGTTGTACATATTTACAATTATTGTCACCGTTTCAAATCAATGCAGCGCAATACATAATGAGGCACGGGTAACTTCGCTTGTCTACCTGCGCGGGCAGCGAGTGAATTGCCATATATATATATATATATATATATATACTTTGTGATTTATTTAGTCAAAATATGTATACCTTAGTTGCGTGGACCCCTATAGTAATGAAATAGATAATTAAAGAACAACAAATTATTTTCTCATACATGTGAATGTATAAGACTGAAAAAAATAGCGAAATATATAATTTTGTGGCATTTTGCTTCCTCATCCTATATGTATATACTATGGGATGGGTGTTGGAAGGGCAAAAGATCATTTGTCTCCTGCATGTGGGCATACGAGCAAAAAAATGAGTATAATCTACTATGTAATGAGCTAGTTGTTTCTTTATTATTCTTTAATGAACTAATGACATGACTTTTTCAAGTGCTATATACATTGCAAAGGATTTCATATTTTATTCAGTTGTTAAAATATACATAGCTAAATAGCAAAATATTTTATTTGAATGACACAATGAGATCAAAATAAAGAAATTAAGTACGTCTATCCATGTCAGTGATGGTTATCTTACTAACAAAATATGGATTAAATTTTAGGCCCGGTTCGCCCATATTATAAATCTGATTCGGGTCTGGATCTGTTTATGGGGGTTGGGTCGTGGGTCAGATCAGGTCGGCCCGACCCGATGCTCATCCCTAGCTAGATTGGTTGGAGTGGGAAATTGGATCAATCATCTAATTGTATCAAAGTTTCTTATGTAGGAAGTAAAAACATATATGAACATAACCATAGTGTATAGATCAAAGATTTTCCGTAACCATAGATGAACACATCAAAAATCTTCTCAACAATAAACGATAACAAACATACAAACATAAATCATAGATATATATTGAAAGAAAACATCATACAACGATATGGACATGTCTGAAAGTGTGATCTTATGACAAGATTGATATATATACTTTCTTACGTATCAACTTTCTTACGTGCTAGCGCTAAATAATTAATTTAGATTCCTTATCTCGAATTTGTTGGTATGTGATTAAGTAGAAATTATGACATGTATAAATTAAGCAACAATAAAACACCATACACTAGTATACAAAATCTAAAATTTTATCTTAGTGAATGAGAGCACTTCGTTCACTTTGCATTTTGTTAAACTACTCTATACATCATAAAATACAACTATGCATCCTAGGGACTCCCTATACATCGGGTGCTCTAGAAAGATGCACTAATCACCTCTTGCACATATCCAACTGTCGCTCTAGGGAGTAGTACTAATCAATTGCTGGATGTATCCAAGCGTCTCCCGCTGTACCTAACTCTTGCATTATGCTCTGAGTTATCAAAAATTCATATAGAACGAGTAAGTATAGTTTTGACAGTGAAGAACAAGAGTTCTTTGTAACATTCAAGATTCCTAGAAATAAACATCAGATCCCAATCATAATTCAATACAACTAGAAAGACAAGTATCTTAAGCGTTCTTGGTGATGCTACTAGGATATGTGACCCCCTAGGAAGTCAATATGTCGAACATCTTCTTTTGTCTTTCGATCATTAGGATTCACCATGTACTAAAAAAAATGAAAATCTAATTAGTACCCCGGGCCTCTGTAATGTTTTTTCGTTAAATGTTTCAGTATATGAGTAAAAAAAACATCATCAATATCATATAATTAGCCCAAAGTGGCCCATTTATATATCATAAGGAGTACTACATGTACTCTGATTCAGAGAATCCCCATATTGCTTGTGAGTCTTCTAGATCTCATGTGAACACCTACTTAATAAAAAGTGACCATCATTAATATGAACATTGTCACCATTCTTGGTGTTTAGATTCAACTAAGGGGTTTTAACCATCTTAGATTCAATCCAAAACAAATGCATATCAACTATTTTTATACTAATTTTAATCTCTTGAATACATTTTGATTTAATTATTATAACTATTGGATCAGTATTTTGGAATGATATTAGGGTTTTGAGTATCCAATTAGACTTATGTGCTAAAATACCTAATATTCCGAGTTGAAATTGTGACGCCCCACGCCACAAACCACAAGATAACTCAAAACTAAACACGGAAACAAAACTAAATGATAAGATTATAAAAAAATAATAAAAATTTAAAATCATTTTCATTAAGCACCAAAGAAGCAAAACCCCTTTACATATAAGTCCTCACAGGTCACAAGGTACTCATATCAACATGTTCTTATCACGTATTCCATCAGCCTGTTACAAGAGAACCTGTTCCAAACATATATACATGTCCACTATACCTTTACATCAAAGGGGACACATGATCCAAAACCATGTATCAAAAGCATGTCTACAAAATACACCCAAAAACTATCCCAAAGACCTAAGTGTACAAGGAAGACTCTAGGACTCTAACAACAAAAGGACCACAAGCAACACTTCCAACCTTGTCAACTACTATCCTTCTTGCTACTGCTCAACCTCTGTTGTATGATCTCTACCTCCTCGTGAACGTCCACCTAAAAGATGTGGGAAACTCACAGGGTGAGATTCCAAATCTCAGTGGGAGATATAACTCTCCACCAATACTATTATTAGCACATATAAGGCAATTAAAGAACAAAAGTAAAGTTACAACTATGATAAGAAGGTAATCATTACTGAGAGTATAAGAAGTTGCAATTGAATTATGAACCATCTTATCATCATAAAAGGAATATGAAGAATATGTATGTTTACTACCAGCTATACTGTACAAAAGCAAGCAAGGCCTCATCCAATATTTTCATATTTGATCCTAAGCAAGTATACTACTCAATCGATTATGTATATTATGCCTCGAGGATTTGAGTCGTACCACCCAAATCCAATCAACCACTGTTAAGTCGAAATCGGTTCCATACAAGGTCCATGGAAGAGTTAGAATCCAAGACCTCACCAAACCTCATGGTCAATACACGAGTACACATCAGAGACATACCAGTCAACTGCAACCTGTGACATATAGTCAATAGTGAAAGTCCTAGCCCACCTTGGTACATGTCACAATGTTAGTGAAATAGAATTACGACCCGTAGACACACTCCTGCCAGGGTATGGCCCACAACCAATCCTGTGAAACCACAAGCAACATATCACTAAGCTACGACCCACAACCATACTCCTTCCAGGGTATGGACCGCAACCAATCCTTTGAATGCATATACTCAACAATATATGACTCTAGGCTTCCTCTAAGGGAAAACTTGTTTCACCATCTAGTAAATGTTGACACTAAGATGGATCTGTGGCACATGCCATAACTACATGTTCAGGTTCTACTTGATTAGTTAAGTCAATTAGGTGTCTTTTAGCATCAATCTAGTTACAACGTATGAAGTCATACCAAACTCTACAAAGTTTAGGGCATATCACACTCCCATAAGATATAAATGTATAGAGTATGAACTTGTCACACTATCACCACATGATGCTTGTACTATTGTCATTCACCAAATCATCAATACCAAAGTCACATACTATGGGATATCAATCCCTCATTTCATAATTCATGTATTATAGTGTTTCAGCATGCCTCTTAAAGGCTCATTCAACATGTATCATGCTTCAACACCATAGCATACACTAGCTATGATTATCAAGATTATAACACATGAATGGTTAGAAGTTCATAAGCAAGAGAGATAACCACATAACATCATAACCATTTCATGAGAGAAAAATAAGCAAGATCATTGTTCATTATTAGAGTTGGGTTTCCTCTTAACCGATTAGAGTTTACAAGACTAGGTTCCACCATCAACCCTAGAATCATCCCCTCCATCATCTTGGAGTGTATAAGGATTAGGAAACATCATTAGAGTTGATTAGATATCATTCTCGACAACATTATATATGGATTATGTATCATTCATATATGATTATCATTAAGTGTTCACATGTGCTTCTCACCTACCTACCATCACCCTATTTTGACCACATAACCACATAGACCGTGACCACCCATCATGGTCCATGTCATGACCGCAACACTCATGTGTCTTGACCATCCACCTACATGTATCGACCTCCCCCCTTCAAGTCATGTTGCGCCCGCGACACTTAGGGCCATGGTTCCACCAAACATATCGACAAAGGTGTCTCGACCAAACTGTCTTGACCACCAACATATGTCACAACCTAAAACCCTCACGGTCACGACCCAACACACTAGAGGGTGTATCAAACCAAATAAAGTAGGAACAAAGTCCCAACACCAAGGGTAACTAAGACACCACATTCCAAATGTCTCAACCTACCATCACTAGGTCAAACTCAATCACAAAGGGGTATCTCGACCAAAGACATCAAGGTCATGACCACAATGAGGAAAGTGTCGTGATCACACCAAGATGCACCATCTAGGTCACCAAAATAGAACTGAAACCAAGGGTGAGACTATTGTTATCAAGAAGAAAAGGGCACATACAAACGGTCACAAGACCCTAGGTCATGGGTCCAGAAACTACTAAGGAGGAACCTTATCCAAGGAAGAGAAAACCATGCTCAAGATAACTAAAATTGAATGAAACCTCCCTCCCACCTCTAGGTGCACAAAAATCATGCATGAGAGCAATACATAGAGAAAACCCTTCATAACACGTTATCTACCAAATTGGGTACAAGAAGATTAGGGTTTTAGATTTCTACCAAGCCAAACAACGTATCTCAACTAAATAAGCTCTAGAGAGAGAATACAATAATAAAATGCACACATAAGTGAAATTATAGAGTAGGCTTAGTGTTATATATCCCACCTTAAGATGATCACCACCAAGAGCTCCAAACTCCAAGATCAAGAGCTCCAAGCAAACAATTTAAAGGTTGAAGAAGCTTCACCAAAAGTTCCACACTCGGCCATAAGAGAACCTCAAGAAGGAGAAGACCCCAAGGTCAAACCTAGCCCAAGGAAAGAAACAAAGAAGCTTTTGTTTGAACCAAAAGAGAAAGGGAAAAAGGGAGGAGAAATACTCTTCACACTTGGGTCTACCTTGTCAAGACATGGTCTATGACCCTTGTGATGATGAGTTTCTCTCCCAAAACGAACACCATGTAAGAACCATGGTCTAGGGCCGAGAAAAGAGGAAGATGAAGGTGCAAGATCGAAAGAAACATCAACTTAGAAGACAAACACTTACCAAGGATGGAAGATGAGCTCGGATCACTACCACCACCACATGCAAGAGGAGATTGATCCCCCAAGCTCCAAAGATGAATCTTCTTACTCCACCAAGCTCCAAGAACAAGAAAAGAAGGAGGAAGATGGTAGATGGTCAAAAAGGGTTGCAAAAAAGGAAATTTAAGGGGTTATATAGATGGAAGATGAAAGAGAGAGCAAAAGGGTGGGGTGTCAACACACTAAGGGACCCAAGGGACAGTTGTTCTCACAAAATACAACATGCACCCACATGCAACCACTTAAACATGACATGCAAGACATGGTAATACATTTGGGTAGTGTCTCAACCACCATGGATTCCCACATGGTCACGGTCGTGACCTTCCTAGGTTTCACCATCCATGATTGTGACACCACCTATCACCAACTCCTCTAGGTTGAGACAAAGCACCTACACAAACCCTAGGTCGAGACAATCCCAACTAGGTCAACCATCTCAACCCAAAACCACCCTAGACTACCTAGGTCACAACCCAAACACTTGGAGGAGCTGTCTTGATCGTGAAACCCTCTAAAACCTACATTGGTCGTGACCCAAGGTCGCGACAACACAACCAACACACATGGTCAAGGCACTCAACACTCATAGCAACCATAATCACCACCTAGGGTGATACTCCTCAACTTAAGCTCAAACAAGGTACCCTCCTCTTTCTCTTTCCTCTAGATGATGTTAAGAAAGAGAGTGAACACTATAGAGGTGGAAAATTTCACATCAACCCCCTACATTGGGTAAATTTCAATTTGCACAAAACTAGCACAAAAAGCACAAAATTCATCCAAACAAGCCCAAACTTGTAACTTAAGCTCTCTACAAGCCCTAATTGTAAAGAGGCGAGATCACTTCTTTACTAAAATTTAAAGGAAATACAAACATACACACTTTTAACAAAATTTAGAGACTTTGAGGATGATTGAATAATATTCCAAGTAAATAAGCATGATTCCAGATACATAATAAAATGTCAATAGTAGCGGAAATAAAGAAATAAATAAGCCTTCACATGGCTTTATTGTTTATTACAAGAATGATTTCTAAAAGAAAAGATAAGATAAGTAGGATCTAGCTATATAATCCTAGCCATCCTTTTCCAAATGCTAAAGATCAACTCCTAAGGGAAGCTTCCTTCAAGCTTGTCCTTCTCCTTGCACAACACCAGCACCTGGGTGGTTGGGAAGACACCCAACAAGAGGAAAAGAGAGAAAAGTATGTGTTACAAGATTATTATAAAAGTGACAAGAAAGTTGTAACAAGTAAAATAGGCTAGGAAATCATCAAAAGATAAGACATCAAGAGTATGGGGCTTTTATTAAGGAAACTTGCCAATAACAAAAGTAATTAAAGGATTTGCATGTAAATTAATATGTCTACCTAACTAAGTAGGGTTGAGGCACCTACCAGACCTATAACCTTAGGTGAGGGGAGAATAAGACATTCCCAATCACCTATAATATTATGGGGAGAATTATATTCATTCCCCTAGGGTGATTATATACATGCCCTCTGTGGGTGGTTGTACATAAGTACCACTACTTTACAATTAAATAGAACATATAACTACATGCTAGAAAAAGAGTTATGGCAAGATTAATCAAAAGATTTGAATAACATGGCAGTGGGGTATGAAAACCCAAACAAGATAATACTAAAACTAATTTTGAGGCAATAAACAATTTAGGTTTCAAGAATCAAGGATTAGTTCAGATTAAGCCTCATTAGGGAATATGGGTATTGGTATAAAATTTTCCCAACTGAAGGGGGTAGATGCACATACCTTAGCCTCAAGTGTTCTAGAACCCTCTTTCCAACCCTTCACACGAAATCAGAACCCACTTTCCCTAACATCATCATTAGATCTATGAATTAGAATTAGGTATACTCATTAAAGGTTGAAAACCCTAATATTACTAACTTTTTGCACAAACCATCAAATTAGACTCTGAGAATATCACCATCATCTTAGTTAGGGTTTTCTGATAAAAATGACATATAATATTGTATATTTTGAAGTTATGGACTTTTAGGGTTAATTTTGGTGATTTTTAGTTAATTAAATCATTCTAAAAATACGTTTTCACAAACATCAAAATCAAAACTCAAAAACATTATTAATGGATAGATCCCATCTTCCTGATTTCAAAACACTATTTATTTTTTAGGGAAGTCAGAGGGTTTTTTATTCATCTCGCCCCTCTCATGCAAGCAAAAACTTGTGGATCATTACAGCATACATTTCTTTTAGCAGAAATAAAATTGGTAGTACTACTACCATTACAGGACTCAGAAAAGATAATATTAACTAGACTACTAGAAACACTATTTATTTTTAATTTTTGACCATTGGAATAATTTATAGAAATTATTTTATTCTGGCCAACCAAAACCTACCACGTACGCAAAGCATGAGGGAGAGAGAGCTAACGAGAGAGAGAGATAGAGAGATCGGGTGGTCCCGCATCTCTGGGACCTATCCCTCACTGTAGGTGTGGGCCGGGTCAACGTTTGGTCAAAGGCGGGAAAAAAGGAGCAAAAGGATGAGGATGCCCCTCACGCAAAAAACACACAAAGCAAAAATGACCAGGGGCGATTTGGTAAAATGATAGGGAGTCATCTTCCTCCCCGTGCCAAGGCAATGAGCCGCGAGCAGCTTGCTTGGGCTCGATTTGGGCAAAAATGACACACACCACCAAATTCGATGCTTAGGTGCTTAAAAGAAAGAAGAAGAAGAGAGGAATCTAGTGGTACCTTGTATTAGAACGGAGGCAAAGCAAGCAGAACACGAGGGGTGCCGCAAGGTCAGGGGAAACGGGTGGTTAGATGGAGGTCAAGTCGTCCACAAAACTCAAAATTGAAGGCACAAACGAGATGCTAAGGTGATGGCGGTCCTAGGGGCATAGATATATATAGGCAATGGACCTCGAGTTAGGGTTGGACTAGGTGGAGGTAGAGGGCGGCGGTGCCCATGTTGGGCGTTTCTCAAATCTTCTCCAAAACCCAAAATCTTTGGGATAAAATGGAGCAGTATTCAATGAAGAATCCAATGAACAAAAAATTAGCAAAATCCATCGAGTATATCTCCGGATATATTGATTTGAAAATAGGGAAGCAAAGAACCTGTTTCCTCTTTCATTTAGAGGAAGAAGACAATCGCGGGTTGTCAGATCAGTGAACCCAGGTCCACGAAGGACCCTGGGCCATCTGATCTCGTGGATGGGATAAGGAATTGATTCCTTGTTGCATTAAAATTCGACCAAAGTGTCATTTAAATTCTAAATGTTTTTCTCTCTCCTTGTTTGGAGGCCCAAATGACATCCAAAAATTACCAAATTTTATATTCTGACTGATTTTGACGCATAAAATCCAAATATGGAGTTATTTTTTCCTTTTGAGGAAGTTTGATAGGTTAAAGAATTAATATGTCATTTTCTCTTTCCTCCTTCAAAAGAGGTGATACCATTGCTTAAAATTTGTGTAACTTCACCCATAAGTCTCCCTAAGGGATTAGAACACAATTTTGTAATTATCTTTACAAGTTGAGATTATTTATTTATTTATTAAATAAATAGAAGATTCTACACACGTTCTCTCTCCTATTTTACTCATTATTCACACATTATCCAAATTAGTTGCAAATTTGCCCAAAGGCTTATTTTTATGTCTAGAATACGAATTTGGAGTTATTTTTATGATTTGAGAGCATTAAGTATTTTATTTCACTTTATTGGCCTATTTCCTATTTTCTTTTGATAATGACATTAATATTTACATTTATGTTCCACTTTAAATGATACTTGGCCCTTAAGTTACTTTTTGGTCAAGAAAACGAATTTGAGTGTCAAATTATCCTTGTGGGTTTCCAATTATAATTTTTGGTGCAATATCTTTCTCATTATCCTCTTTTATCCATTAAATCCCATATTACTTCTAATTATTGTATTTATCTTCTCCTTTATATAAAATTCGGATTTTCTCTTATTTCTCTTATTCTAGGAAGTGCTAGAAAGTTCTAGGATGAAATATCTTATTCTTTTTATTGCTTAGTGTACAATTTGCACTTTAGACCCATTATCTAAAATCTAACTGAGGCATATGTGCATACAACCCTATATTAAGAATATATGGGAAACAATTATCCAATAACCATCATAATTCCACTAAATCAAATCCAAAGACATATGGGATGAAAATGAAGGACAAAACTTATAGAAAAGGGTACAAAGATGTACATAATGGATTTCAGTATGTTACAACACTCCACCCCTTAAAAAGGATTTCGTCCCCGAAATCTCATACAAAGAGGGAAGGGTGAGTATGTAACATCTCGTCTTTCAACTCCCAAGTGGTTTCTTCTAAACCATGATATGTCCACAAAACCTTTACTAACTCTATCTCCTTATTCTTCAACTGCTTTACTCGAGAGTCAAGGATCCTCACAGGTAGTTCTTCATAAGTCAGATTCTCATGAATCTCCATAGGTTCAATAGTGAGTACATGAGAAGGATCTTTCACATACTTTCTCATCACATAGACATGGACCACATTGTGGATCTTGTCATAAGCAGGAGGTAAGGCTAAGCGATACGCATAGTCTCCCACTTTATCTAAGATTTCAAATGGTCCAACATAGCGAGGACTCAACTTGCCTTTTACTTTAGATCTTGCAATAGAACGTATAGGCTTGATCTTCAAAAAAGCATAATCTACCACTAAGAAGCTTACACCAGACCTCTTTCTATCGGCATACATATTTTATCGGTCTTGAGAAGATTTCATACGTTTCTTTATCAGCTGTACCTTCTCAAGCATCATCTGTATGTCATCGGTCTTCACTAGGGAACATTCACCAACATCATCCCAGTGCAAAGGCGAATGATAAGGTCTACCATAGAGAGCTTCAAAAGGCAACATACCAATACTAGCTTGGTAGCTGTTGTTGTAAGCAAACTCTGCTAATGGTAGATATCGATCCCAGGAACCACCCCAATCCATCACACAAGCACGTAGCAAGTCCTCCAGAATCTGAACTGTTCTCTCAGACTGACCATCAGTTTGTGGGTGGTAAGCAGTACTGAAACGTAGATCAATACCCATCTCTTCTTGAATCTGACCCCATAAGCGAGAAGTGAATTTTGGGTCTCGATCAGAAACTATCACAGCAGGAACACCATGCAGGTGAACTATCCACTCCACATATAACTGAGCCATCTCAACAACTTTATACGTGGTCTTGAAAGGCAAGAAATGAGCAGATTTTATAAGGCGATCAATCACCACCCAACTTGGACTTAGGGAAACCAGTAACAAAGTCCATTGTGATCTTCTCCCACTTCCATTCTGGAATCTGGAGAGGATGAAGAAGACCACTGGGTCGTTTTTGTTCAATCTTCACTTTCTGACATGTCAAGCACTTCGCCACGAATAGATCTATATCATTCTTCATGTTCTTCCACCAGAAGCTTCACTGTAAGTCCTTGTACATCTTGGTTGTGCCAGGATGAATAGTGTATTTGGACCCATGAGCTTCACTCAGAACCTTCTGTCTTAGATCACCAACATTGGGAATCCACAACCTTTGTCTGAAGCAGACAACACCATCCATTCCGACAGAGAAGTCAGATTGCGGTTTCTCAGTTAAAGATTTCATTTCTTCAAGCTCAGAACTCTCTAACTGTGCTTCCAAGACTTCTGAGATCCAGGTTGGTGTAACAGTCAAACTGGCCATATGAACACACAACTTGTCTTCATCCACTGAATCAATAGGTTGAGGTCTCCATCTAGCCACATGTTCAAGGTTTTCCCACACTGAACATCTCATAGCAGCACAAACAACATCCTTTTTGCGACTTAGAGCATCAGCTACGACATTTGTTTTACCAGGATGATAGGTGATGGTAACGTCATAATCTTTATGATATTCCACCACCTATGTTGTCACAAGTTCAGATCCTTCTGAGTCAACAAATATCTCAGACTCTTGTGATCAGAAAAGACTTCAAACTTTTTGCCATAGAGACAGTGTCGCCAAATCTTCAAAGCATGAACTATGGCAGCAAGCTCCAAATCATACGTAGGCCAATTAGCTTCATTAGGTTTTAACTGTCGAGAAGCATAGGTGACTACCTTTCCGTCTTGCATCAAAACACACCCTAAGCCTAGTCAAGATGTGTCAGTGTAGATGACATAGGGTATGCCCTCAACAGGCAAAGCAAGCATGGGGGCAGAAGTCAGGCTCATCTTCAACTTCTGAAAACTGTCCTCACTGTAACATACTGAATCTCAAGCTCTTCCCTACAATTTAACCATATTCTATCTTTTCATTTCTTTCAAGTCCTTTTGGACTAATTTCATAAATTTCCCTTCTTTTATATTCTTTTTGGACTCCTTGTGCAATTTGAGCACAATTCAAGGTTGAAATTACCTTTTTCCCTCATTTATATAAATGGAGGGGTGTTTGCACAAATAACCCACTTAAGGTAATAATTAAGGACTAATAATGCAAAATGGAGTTTTATGAGAGATAATAATTGGATAATGTTAATTTGGAGCTTTTTGGATAAATTAGTAATAATATGTATTTGAGTGTTTAATGAGAGTATTTCTCCTTTTTCCTTCTCTCTCCTCAAAATATGATTTAATTCATGAAAATATGTTATTTTGTTGAGAAATGATTATTGAAATCTTAATGTTTTTAATATCTCGACATTTAATCACATGTTTCATAAAAAGAAGTCTTTTCATATAACTCATTCATTTTAATATAGTAATATACATTTTAATGAGCAATATAGTAATTAAGGGCCATATTATGTATAAAACGAGAAAGTAATGGCATAGAATTATTTTAGACTTTAATGTGAGCTAATGGTTCAAATTTGGTACCTTTTGGACTTCATTTGACCCCTCAAAATGATTTTATACGCTTTTAAGATAGTGTGATAAAAGTCTTTTGATTTATTTCATTTATGTCTTTTGTAACATTATAGTTTCGGTTCTTTTCCCTTGTCACGTGACCCGAACCATCATGGCCCTTGATCTAACTGCCATGATTCTATCCCCATGTGATCCAACGGTCCTCACATCGTCTTCTTCCTCCCACCATCCGCAGGTAACTGAGCAGTGACACCTGCTTTACTCCCCGATCCCGTTCTCCCTCCACAAAACACCTTTTCACCCGATTCTTCTTCCATTGGCTTCGTTTCCCGCCGCCGGTTCAAATGAACCCTAAATCATCGCCTACCTCGTTGATTTGGCAAAACGCCCAACATGGGCCGCCTCCTCCTCTCCACCAAGGAGTTGCAGAGCCAGCTTAGACCTTCCCCACGCCTATTTAAGGGTGTCTAAAGCTTCCTCAGGCTTCGAGCCTTCCACCTCCTCAACCAATTTCCCCTTATTTACCCCGGAGCTCATCGACCTGCTCGCCCTTTCCACCCAGCGATGGTGAACCAAATCTCAGAACTCCGGTCACCTCAGTCAAATTACGGGCTAGGTAACCTTCCTTAGCTTTTCTTCTCTCTTTTCGGCTCTGTAGCTTACCTCGCGATGCCCCTGAATGCTTGGTCCTATAGACCATGATATCGACCTCCACTAGCGCCTATCATTTCTAGGCTTTGTTGCTTCTCCACCCTCGCCGACGCCTTCCCTCGATTCACCTTGCATCCACGTACGCTTCCTAACCTTTTGTTTTGCATTTTTCGACCCCTATCTTCGGGTTTTGATTCCCATCTTGTTCCCCTGTTTCCGAATAGGTTGGGCCTTCTTCTTCTCCTCCTAAGCACGCGAGTGCGTGGGTAAGAGATCTCTGTGTTCGGGGGGAACTAGGGAACTTGTTCCCAATGTCCATCCTTAGTTGCAAACCCTAATGGTGGGTTGAAGCAAAGGAGCTCGAGCTCCTATGAGCCTGCTCGCGCCATGACCTTGGCTGGAAGAAGCTAGGTCATGGAATGACCAAGAGGGTCATCCACATGCAATGTAACAATTTAGAACACAGGGGCAATCTCATAATTTCACCTTGAGTTATGTTTCTCGCTTGCAAGGTTTTGTTGCATACGAATGACAGAATTTCCCTCGGTGTTTCAATCGATTTCATTTTATACGCAAGGACATTTTTTTCATTTCACCTATTATTTACATCAAATTGCATTTTCATTTAATTACTGTCACGTATGGTTTTCTTGCATTCTGATAGGCCGATTTTACTTAATTCATAGTAAATTGATCCATGGTAAAAAATGCAAATAAATAGTCAATGGAAAGGATTTTTAATTTAGAATTCGATTTTGAAGTTTTTGAGTCATGATTTGGATTCCTTTTTCAAATTTTGCTTTGAATGCCTTTTCAAGTGTATAAAATGTTCTAAAATACATAATTAATTCATTTTAACTCCAAATTGAGAAATAAAATATGTTTTATTATTCAAGAGAATATGACTAATTTGTTGGGTTAGGTTTTAAACCCTAAATCGTGGTTTTGAATATAAGTTCCAAAATTAGGGTTTTCCTATGCTTTAAGCCTTATATATACTAATACATGTGTAATGATGTAACTAGGGAAATATGGAATTGGATACAATCAAATTGGTGAATGTGATGGTAATGAATTGAAACTAAGGTATGTGACACCTATTTATGTATGTGGCCCCTATGTGTGTGGATCCTATTTTAGTATGTGGAACCTATTTATGTGAACATCTATGATGAATGTAAAATCTATGTGGAATGTATATGTGCAAATTACCTATCCTTCAGTTGGGCTCTTATCCAACCCTACCTTAAAGATGTACTAGCCTTGTTATCCTTATAAATGTCTTTATTTGGCTCTTTACTTATTTGATGCTTTTTTACCATTATGGCTCATCTAATTGAGTTATATGGATCTTGTGATTGCCTATATTTGGCCCCTTACTTATGATATTCTTCTATTGCTTATGTGGTTAATTTAATTGTAACTCTTGAATCTTGCTGTGGCCAATGTTTGGCTCATCCATTTATTGAGATTATTTATTTGGGTTTTATTCCCACTCTGCAATGTTGCAATCTTGTTATACTTCTCAATACTTCCAAGTGACTATTAAGCATGATGTATTTTAGGCCAAATGAAAATGTAGTGTACATGAGTACAAACCACCCACATGGCACTAAGGTTTTAGTCCTCCTGCCAGGCACTGGGGTTTTAGTCCCCCTGCCATTTTATATTAGGCACTGGGGTTGTAGTCCCCCTGCCACTTTATATAGGCACTGGGGTTTTAGTCCCCCTGCCACTGGTGAGGTCCGGTAGGTGCCTCACCCTACATTGAAATGACTTTGTGTCTTAATATATTCATGCTATGTGATTGTTATTGTGGTGATTGATTATAACAGTTCTCCATTCTTATTTAAATATTTGTCTCATTCTCTTAAAATCTTGTAGCATAGAGAATCTTTTATTATGCAATGTTGTTGACTATTACTTGTCCTATTCCTTTTGATTGACACATACTTTTATCTTTCTCTTGCTGGATGACCCCAACCATCCAGGCTAGGATCAGAGTTGTGCATGGAAGCTTGGTGAACCTAAGACTAAGGATAGGACAAGAAGAAAAGGAACATATAGCTTGCATGGTCATAGTTGCCTTTATATATTAAGTTGTTTCATTTGGAGACAATATTGGCTTAGTATAAGTCTTCCTCTACCTAGATCCTATGTTTTGTATAAAGTTGTACTTCCTTATAGAAATTTTATAATGTACTCTTTATACATTTTGAATAAAGTCAAGTTTTATTTCTTCTGCTGCCACACATTTGATGTATTTGTTTATCATGTTTTATAGTATAGACATGGTCTTTACACTCACATTCAGGGGTCCATGAGAACTTGACCTCCTTCCGAGTCATCTTGGTCAAAGGTAAGGCCAACTCAGAGAAGCCTTTGATAAACTTCCGATAGTAACCAGCTAGACTAAGGAAACTGCATATTTCAGATGGGTTTTTCGGAGCATTCCACTTTGTCATAGCTTCTACTTTCGCAGGATTAACAACTATATGACCGACAGAAATCACGTGATCGATAAACATAACTTCCTTTATCCAGAACTCACACTTTGAGAATTTTGCATAGAGTTGGTTTTCTCGCAATGTGTTGAGTACAATCTGCAGATGCTCGCGATGTTGTTCTTACATATCGGAATAAACCAAAATGTCGTCGATAAACACCACTACAAACTTGTCAAGATATGGGCGGAATACTCTATTCATCAGGTCCATGAATGCAGCAGGGGCATTTGTCAAACCAAAAGGCATGCCCATTGAATTCATAATGCCCATAACATGTTCTGAACACTGTCTTCGGGACATCATCATCCTTCAAACGCATTTGGTAGTAACCACTTCGCAGATCCATCTTGGAGAACACGGTGGCAGACTTCAGCTAATTAAATAGGTCATCGATGCACGACAACGGATAATGGTTCTTCACGGTCACCTAGTTAAGCATGCGGTAGTCCATACACATCCACATTGAACCATCCTTCTTCTTCACGAACAGGACAAGGGCTCCCTAAGGAGAGACACTGGGGCGGATGAAGCCCATGTCGAGAAGCTCTTCAAGCTACTTCTTCAACTCAGCCAGCTCAGCAGGGGCCAAGCGGTAGGGTGGCTTCGAGATCGGTGAAGTTCAGGGTAATAGCTTGATGGAGAATTCCACCTCGCGAGTTGGCGTCAACCCAGGCAACTCCTCGGGAAAGACATCCGGGAAGTCCTTCACCACATCAACATGATCTAGAGTAGGAGGTGTAGCATCAAGAACTATGGAGGCTAGGAAAGCTCTACACCCTCGCGAGACAAGCTTTTTAGCTTTAATGGCAGAGATGACAAACTGTCGCTCTTCTTGCTTCTTGCCCTTGACACACACTTTTCCTTCATCAGGATGAACCAGTCTAACCTTGGATTCCTCACAGTAAAAAATTGCTTTATACTTCTTTAAGCAATCCATACCCAAGATGATATCAAAGACAGTCATATCAAGCAAGACAAAATCTGTGAGAAACATCATTTTGGATATACAAAGGTCCATGGTAGGTGTTTGGAGGTACGAGGAGCAGATCTTACCACTAGGGGTTTTTACATCTAATACATGATCCATAAACTCAGATTCTATATCTAACATAGAAGAAAACTGACAAGATATGAAGGTATTGGAGGAGCCAGAATCAAATAGTGCTTTTAAAGGATGCATATTAAGGTACAGGGTAGCTTCAATCACTTCATTGCCTTCACCTTCTTCCTCAACATTGAGAGCAAACACTCTCCCATTCCACCTCTCCACTGGAAGACATCTCGGGTTCTGGTTGTTGTTGTTGTTATTGTTGTTCCGCGGTGGTGGGTTATGTCTCGGCTATTGCGGCTGCTGGGCATTATTCTACCCTTACTGGAAATGAGGGAAGTTGGGTCGGATGTGCCCGACTATGCCGCACTCATGGCAGGTCGGTGGAGGATGGTTGCCATTACGAGTAGGCGCATTGTTGGCAGGACATCTGCCAGGAGGATGGTGGTGATTGCACCTATTGCAACGATCATGTCCATGGTTCTCATGCTGGTTTTGATTCTTCCTTTTGTTGTTGAAGCCATTAGAAGATTGAAACCATGGATATGAATCGATGGCGAGAGCCTTGTCCACCATTTGTTGAAAAGTAAGTGGCAGCTGCAGAATGAGGCTCCGGCCCACATGATAGTTCAAACCTTCCGAGAACATGGTTGCTCTTCTATCAGCTCCAAGGTCGGTGGCATAACATTCTAGCAGCAGAAATTTCTAAACGTAGTCGACCACGCTCATGCTTCCTTACTTGAGAGTTGAGACTGTAAAACTCAGCCTCCTTCTTCCTCAGGAAAGCAGGGAAAATATACTTCTCCCTGAACAACTTCATAAACTGGGCCCACTCCATAGAAGAGGTGTCCTAAGTGCGAGCAACACCGTTCCACCAAACGCGTGCCGATCCATCTAGCACGTACATTGTGAACTGAACCTTCTGGTGAGGAGGGCACGCCATACCCTCGAAGGTCTGATCTAGGGCCAACACCCAGTCATCAGCTTTGTCCACCATGTTAGGCTCACTTTCGCCCTTGAAGTAGGGTGGCTGCATCTCGATGAAGTTAGTGAGGGTGAACTCCCTCGGCTTGTTGGCAGTAGCAGCTATGGTGCTGAGTTGTCCCATCATGGTGGTGGACAACAAATGATGTAGCATCACCAATTCTTGCTCAGGTGTGAAAGTGGGAGTACCCGTAGAAGTCTGGTTGACCGCAGGAGTCACAGGAGTGTTGGGGTCGTTAGGGGTTGACTCCTGGTTCACATTGTCGAACAAGTCACCTCTCCTAAAAATTAGGGTTATCATATTAGGTTCTCAGGAGTAAAGAATCATAGATGAGAAGAAAATAGAAATAGAGATGAGAAAAGGATAACTAAAATGCTATTTCCTAAAAGCATACTATTTCGGGTAATTCGTATTAGCGCAGACCAGAACGATATCATATGGGCATGTGAGTCCTCGTATACCAAGCTAGTGGTGCGGAGGAAAATTTTGCCAACCCCCGAAACCCTGATCCTTTCTAGACACCCTTACTTCAACTGCATGCCCTAATAATTGCCTAAAGGCTCTGATACCATGTTGTAAAGAGGCGAGATCACCTCTTTACTAAACTTTAAAGGAAATACAAACATCCACACTTTTAATAAAATTTAGAGACTTTGAGGATGATTGCATAATATTCCAAGTAAATAAGCATGATTCCAGATACATAATAAAATGTCAATAGCAGCAGAAATAAAGAAATAAATAAGCCTTCACATGGCTTTATTGTTTATTACAAGAATGATTTCTAAAATAAAAGATAAGATAAGCATGATCTAGCTATAGCAACCTAGCCATCCTTTTCCAAACGCTAAAGATCAACTCCTGAGGGAAGCTTCCTTCAAGCTTGTCCTTCTCCTTGCACAACATCGACACCTGGGTGGTTGGGAAGACACCCAACAAGAGGAAAAGAGAGAAAAGTATGTGTTACAAGATTATTCTAAAAGTGACAAGAAAGTTGTAACAAGTAAAATAGGCTAGGAAATCATCAAAAGATAAAACATCAAGAGTATGAGGCTTTTATTAAGGAAACTTGCCAATAACAAAAGTAATTAAAGGATTTGCATGTAAATTAATATGTCTACCTAACTAAGTAGGGTTGAGGCACCTACCGGGCCTCCAACCTTAGGTGAGTGGAGAATAAGACATTCCCAGTCACCTATAATATTATAGGGAGAATTATAAACATTCCCCTAGGGCGATTATATACATGTCCTCTGTGGGTGGTTGTACATAAGTACCACTACTTTACAATTAAATAGAACATATAACTGCATGCTAGAAAAAGAGTTATGGCAAGATTAATCAAAAGATTTAAATAACATGGCAGTGGGGTATGAAAACCCAAACAAGATAATACTACAACTAATTTTGAGGCAATAAACAATTTAGGTTTCAAGATTCAAGGATTAGTTCAGATTAAGCCTCATTAGGGAATATGAGTATTGGTATAAAATTTTCCCAACTGAAGGGGGTAGATGCACATACCTTAGCCTCAAGTGTTCTAGAACCCTCTTTCCAACCCTTCACACAAAATCAGAACCCACTTTCCCTAACATCGTCATTAGATCTATGAATTAGAATTAGGTATACTCATTAAAGGTTGAAAACCCTAATATTACTAATTTTTTGCACAAACCATCGAATTAGACTCCGAGAATATCACCATCATCTTAGTTAGGGTTTTCTGATAAAAATGACATATAATATTGTATATTTTGAAGTTATGGACTTTTAGGGTTAATTTTGGTGATTTTTAGTTAATTAAATCATTCTAAAAATACATTTTCGCAAACATCAAAATCAAAACTCAAAAACATTTTTAATGGATAGATCTCGTCTTCCTGATTTCAAAACACTATTTATTTTTAATTTTTGACCATTGGAATAATTTATAGAAATTATTTTATTCTGGCCAACCAAAACCTACTACGCAGGCAAAGCATGAGGGAGAGAGAGCTAGCGAGAGAGAGATACAGAGAGTGGGTGGTCCCGCATCTCTGGGACCTATCCATCGCTGCAGGTGTGGGCCGGGTCAACGTTTGGTCAAAGGCGGGCAAGAAGGAGCAAAAGGACGAGGATGCCCCTCGCACAAAAAACACACAAAGAAAAAATGACCAGGGGTGATTTGGTAAAATGACAGGGAGTCATCTTCCTCCCCGTGCCAAGGTAACGAGCCACGAGCAGCTTGCTTGGGCTCAATTTGGGCAAAAACGACACACACCACCAAATTCGATGCTTAGGTGCTTAAAAGAAAGAAGAAGAAGAGAGGAATCTAGTGGTACCTTGTATTAGAACGGAGGCAAAGCGAGCAGAACACGAGGGGCACCGCAAGGTCAGGGGCAACTGATGGTTAGATGGAGGTCAAGACATCCACAAAACTCGAAATTGAAGGCACGGGCGAGATGCTAAGGTGATGGCGGTCCTAGGGGCATAGATATATATAGGCAAGGGACCCCGAGTTAGGGTTGGACTAGGTGGAGGTAGAGGGTGGCGGCACCCATGTTGAGCATTTCTCAAATCTTCACAAAAACCCAAAATATTTAGGATAAAATGGAATGGAATTCAATGAAGAATCCAACGAACCAAAAATTAGCAAAATCCATCGAGTATATCTCCAGATATATTGATTTAAAAATAGGGAAGCAAAGAACATGTTTCCTCTTTCTTTTAGAGGATGAAGATGACCGCGGGTCATCAGATCAGTGAACCTGGGTTCACGAAGGACCCTGGGCCGTCTGATCTCATGGATGGGATAAAGAATTGATTCCTTGTTGCATTAAAATTCGACCAAAGTGTCATTTAAATTCTAAATGTTTTTCTCTCTCCTCGTTTGGAGGCCCAAACAACATCCAAAAATTACCAAATTTTATATTATGACTGATTTTGACACTTAGAATCCAAATATGGAGTTATATTTTCCTTTTGAGGAAGTTTTTTAGGTTAGATAATTAATATGCCATTTTCTCTTTCCTCCTTCAAAAGAGGTGATAACATTGCTTAAAATTTGTGTAACTTCACCCATAAGTCTCCCTAAGGGATTAGAACATGATTTCGTAATTATATTTACAAGTTGAGATTATTTGTTTATTTATTAAATAAATAGAAGATTCTACACACTTTCTCTCTCCTATTTTACTCATTATTCACACATTATCCAAATTAGTTGTAAATTTTCCCAAAGGCTTATTTTTATGTCTAGAATACGAATTTGGAGTTATTTTTCTGATTTGAGAGCATACGTATTTTATTTCACTTTATTGGCCTATTTCCTATTTTCTTTTGATAATGACATTAATATTTACATTTATGTTCCACTTTAAATGATACTTGGCCCTTAAGTTACTTTTTGGTCAAGAAAACGAATTTGAGTGTCAAATTATCCTTGTGGGTTTCCAATTATAATTTTTGGTGCAATATCTTTCTCATTATCCTCTTTTATCCATTAAATCCCATATTACTTCTAATTATTGCATTTATCTTCTCCTTTATATAAAATTCGGATTTTCTCTTATTTATCTTATTCTAGGAAGTGATAGAAAGTTCTAGGACTAAATATCTTATTCTTTTTATTGCTTAGTGTACAATTTGCACTTTAGACCCATTATCTAAAATCTAACTGAGGCATATGTGCATACAACCCTATATTAAGAATATATGGGAAACAATTATCCAATAACCATCATAATTCCACTAAATCAAATACAAAGACATATGGGATGAAAATGAAGGAAAAACTTATAGAAAAGGGTACAAAGTGGTAAATAATGGATTTCAGTATGTTACACTAATTACATCTCAAAAGATTAGAACAAGGTTCTAAGAACATGATTGGTTACCCAAATACTCAGGTCAGGCATCTTACAATATTTTTGATTTGAGTATACATATGAATACATACATTTTTAGGATTCTCATTTTAATTCCTAGATATTTATCTCAAATAGATGCTAATATCCCACTTATTGAAACCTAAACAAAAATATAAATCTACTATCTAGTACTCATCAAAACTAATCATCAAACATTTGAAATAAATATTTTACATTAAACCACATATTTTCCCATGTCCATAGCATTTTGGGACAATTCCTGGGTAGTGGAGATGTTTATAACATATTTCTAAGATTTGGTCTATTGGGAACATATAAGGTAATTGCCTAAATAAGGTTATTGTAGGTTGTGGATTAATGATCTGATAGCCAAGAAAGATCCATGTACCTCTAAGAGGGGGTTGTGGCTTTCATGTAATTTAGTCAGTCTCATGATCCAATCTCTGGTGGTGTTATCACACATGGTTGGGTCATACTAGTTGGTCCCACTCTTGCTCGGATCCCAGTCAACCTTCTTTTTTATTATAATATCTTCATCCAAGAGTTCAACTCATCATTATATCCATGTTACTGTGGTGAGAGATCATAGGAGTTATACATTTCAAGTCGATCCAAATATTATGCCATGGGCTTCATAATATGTTGTCATGAAATTTGGCTTCTCCATGTCTGACGATGGAATTCGAAGCTTGGAACCAAGGTATCTCTATGTGCCTTTCCATTATGGTCAAAGAGGAAGGTGGAGGGTGTTGGTATGTATGCCCAAAGAGTCAATCATGTGATGATTGTAATGGCATAAATTGTAAATGATTTGATTAATTAATAAAAGGCAAGCTTCCAATTTATTCTGTTGGATTGAAGTTATGAGATAATGATGTAACATTATAAATGTATAGAGAATTATATTACTTAATGATGTATGTATTCAAGTTACTATCCTTGTGGATGATATCATACATATGTTAGGAGTACATATACATATTCTCATTATGTCCCTGAATAGTTGTTATTGTGGAAGGTTGATAGACAACAATTCCACATAAGATCAAAGTGTGAGTTGGTTGATGACTAAATCTCATTAGTCATGATATGGCAATATCAAACCAAGAACACAGATACATGTTAGAGAATAGTGTATCAGATAGACCATTGTGAGACTGACACATGGAAGCCATCATCATGGAAGTCGTAGTCATCTCTCATAGTGATGGTGGTGGTTATGGTTCTTAGACCTAAAAACACTACACTCATCACATGTTGTTGGATACACTTTGAAATCATCAAACGTAGTCCTAAAACATGGGTTGTTATAACAATGATGATTGTGTGAGTTTGACACATGGGGACTGACTATGAGTGATAGAGATAGAATTTGTCCCTTCTACATGAGTATGATATCCAAAGCCTCTTGATTAGCCAGACTAAGAAAAGTATGGCCATACGTATGTGAGTCAATATGTGATATTGAGCTTACATATATCTCATGCAGTGTGCTCTGGTTCAAGGAACAAGATTGAATAATAAAGAGAATGACTTCTCCTTGCCTCTAGTTCAATCTGGATATCAATGACAAAGGAACTATACAAACATTATAACACCATACACAAATTGTTGGTTGAAGTTGCTCTCTAACTTTCCATTCACTCGGATAGCATTGATGTGCGACTAGGCACCACTCTTTGCTTGTGATGTCATAAGTTGTTATGGACATTCACTACCAACATGATATAGAACATATAGAGTCACACACATAAGAAACTCACCTAGAATGAGTTTAGATCTTGAATGACAATTGAATTAAGTACTAAAGTATTTAGGTATTTGATTCGTGCAACAAACAACCTGAAAACACTACTAGATGGACATCTCAAGGGTTGAGACGGGTGTCTGGAGAGTGCCAAACGACTGTCTCAAGTGTTGAGATGGGCGTCTGGAGAGTCAAGGTTGATTTGAGTTAAAATTGGTTAAGAAGCAAAACAACCCAACTGACTGGCTCGACTCAGGTCACCAGAAGACAGTCTGGGTGACCGAGACAGACGTCTCACATGGGCAAGATGGTCCATTTCGATTAAGGGAAGGTTCTGGACATTTCTCTATTTGTTTTGTTTGTACATTACTTATTGTGCAAGGAAATCAATGTCCAACATTGATGTCAATTGGATTGCCAATTTTGTGTAAAATTGGAAAGTGCAAAATGACTATCTCACTTAGAGAAGATGAATGTATCGTGTACCAGATGATTGTCTTACTAAGCGTGATGACCGTCTTGGCTATTGTAGGTTGTGAAACTTCCAGATTTTTTTCAAAATTTTTAAATCTTTTAGTCCTTTCCAATCCCACACAGATTGGAAACCTTGACCATGGACTCTACTATAAATAGAGGGGTACTAGGGGATTCCTAGAGTACAACATAGATAACTGAGAATTAATTTCTCTGACAAACATTGTCCTCTTTGGTTGTGGTAATCACAAGAGCCCCAAAAAGTCCTATCCGACTAGGGAGGGATAGCTAAGGGAGAGAAACAACTGAGGATCATTATTGTGGGAGAGAAGGTTGGTGACTAGCACACCAACGGGAGTGACAACTCCTTCCTGTACATTCTAGTAGGATGACGAGAGTTCTAGTTGGTCTGTGTGGACTACTCTAGAGGTAGGAGTCCTTTGGCTGCTGCTAAGAGGGCAACATCAACTAACAGTCTGTGGCGAGATCAGAGGAGCCGTTATAGTAGTTGTCTGAGTTTACTATCCGTAGAGGAGCAGTCAGACAAGTCTTAGTGCAACTAGGAGATGTAAAGGCATCATTCAAGACACAATGTGCATCTACATCAATGAGGATTATCGCTATACTTGCAATAGGACCAGGTATATCTTTGTGAAACCATCCTTCCCATTGCATACTTATTGACACGATCTGCTAGTTAATGGAAAATATGTAAGTAAATTTTTTATTTATTCTACCTATTTGATGTCATATTTTCCAACAGTGGTATCAGAGCCACATCAATTAATTATGTTTTGGGATAATCAATATGATCATATTTTGGTTTTATCATGTTTATTTATTGCATGCGATGCAAATATTTAAATAGGTTAATGTGCATGTTTGTCTAATAACCACATAAAAAACCCAAATGAATATATATATATATATATATATATACATATGGGTAGTGATCCAGTGAGAAACATCCTACAATGAGAGCATGAGAGGCATTTGAATAACTACAAATTTAGAACTATTTCTTAAAAATCCAACCACATAGATGGAAAAAACATCATTTAATTTACCTTATCACAAAAAACGATTGCAATAAGACATTATTTGCATCTCCATATGTAAAATATACACTTTTAACATCCAACGGTCATCCTGAAATTAAATATAGAGCGTTGAAAAGTATTCTTTTTTTTGTGAATGATCTACCAATTGGATGGTGATAAAATTTTGTAGGAAGGTAAATATTTAGGTATAATTGTAATCTACACAGTTAGATTATGAAAAATCGATCTATGTTGAGAGTTATTCAAATGCCTCTCATGCTCTCACCAAGATTTGTTTCTCACTGGATCGTTGTCATATATATATATATATATATATATATATATATATATATATATATATATATATATATATATATATATATATATATATATATATATATATATATATATATGCGATTTACATACTTGTCGCCATAAAATCAATTTTGATGGTGGATGTGGTTATGACCAAAACCCCAGATCTGTGTATTTATGGTTGTGGTTATTTATTGCTATTGTTGATTGGTCTGCGTACCGAGCCGCTCTCATCTTTTCCAAATAAATAATAAATGCTCTTCTTCCTATTCCTCTCAAATGTAACTCGAGGTTTTCCCCCTATACATTTTAATAAGGAATAAAATAGTTTTAATTTATGTTTCTATGTGATATGGTGATATGCACAAAAGCAAAATGACCAGCTCGTGAGACGACCCGATCGACTAGAGGACAGAGCAGGCCAGAAAAAAGGAGGATCAACCGATTGACTGGTAGCCCAACCGATTGACTAGAGGAGTCCAGACGTTGCTTGGACCTGTGAACCAGACGACCGCTTCAGAGTAGCCCAACCAAGTGACCAAGAGACCAGTCGAATGGTTCAAGATTTGAACCGATCAACCTGAATTGGTTTGAGCATTGATCTTCACCAACAACAAGTTGCATATGATGTGGACCATAGGTGGTAGTAATTCCTTGTGGCTCCAAGGAATTAAATTAGTATGGCCATAACCATCACTTGTGTGTTTTATTTATTTCATGTTCTCATTTGTGGTTATAGCATGTATATGACACATACAATATATGTGGTGATTGAATAAAGTATATGTAATTATACATACAAACTCCCTCAATAAAAATAGTAAGTCTAAGATGCCTTCCATTAGAAATACACATGAAAATCTTGATCGATCAAGCATAGATTTGCACAAAGCATGGTGTGCCATCTATCTCATGGAAGAGTGATGGTAAATATGTAGATTTACACAAATCATGGTGCATATCTATCATATTGGCTATTGGGTCAAGCTTTACTGGTGACTTGGAGAGCTCAAGCCCAGAGGAATGCAGATGATTATAAAAATGAGTTGCACATATTATCTATCTAAAAGTTGCATATGATCCAATTAGCATGATGGCCTACCTAAATAGTCAGGTTGTGGGCAATCGACAAAAGCCGAATCATGACTTGATGAAATATGGATCTTGGCCCATTAGAATATTGCTCGCTGCAATATTATGAATTGATATTGATGGCCATCATTTTGAATAAAATAGTGTGAGCAGTAGTTAATTAAAGACCTAATTACTATAGTCAAAATTATCCAATCAAACCAAATCAAAATATTTTGAAAAGTTGCAATATTTCTTTATAGAATCAAATGTCAAACACAAAAAATGTTCAAATTGCGACCAGTCATTTAGAAGGAAAAAATGGGATAAAGTTCCACAATTGGTTAAGGACTTTGAGAAATGTTGTCATCAATGAGCAAAAGCTCTATGTCCTTGATAGACCAATGCTACAGGAACCCACTCGAAAGGCACCTAAGGCTAAATGGATGCTTATTGGTAGCATGCAAATGATTCCATAGACATTTCAATACCTAATTCTCTATTGTATGAACTATGAGTAGCACTAACAACATGAAAGCATGCACATTCTCAAGATGGTAACACATATTAAGAATCATGTAAAGCATAGAAGGTACAATGTCTCTAAAGCACTAATTGAGTGCAAACTAACAAAGGGAGGTTCAGTAGAACCCCATGTGTTCAATATGATTGGACATGTGGAATCATTGTGATTTCTTTTAGGTCAAGAATTGACCATGAATATGATTATGCAAGCATTGCATGAATCATATAGTCAATTTATCAAATGCTTGGCATGTTGATGCCATAGCAAGGAAGAAGGACAAATCCATGATGATGATTAGTGGAAGTGAGTCCTAGGGCAAAGGCAAGGCTAAGAAGTTTTCTAAGGCTAAGCTTAAGTCCATGTCTTCCACACTCAAGTTATGGAGAAGGGTAAGTGTAAAAGGAATATGTCCTTTTCACTTAAAGGATAAAGTACCACCATTGTCACTTGTTTGTACATTAGAAAGTAATTATCCCCTTCAAAGAGGATCTCAAGAAGAAGATAGAGATAGAGATCTCCACTTCAGGACCTAAGAAAAGGTAAGCTAGAACTAGACAGAGAAAGGGTTGCTGCCTTTATAGTTGGGAGCTGTCATTCATGGGGGCATAATAGAATTGGTTGTTGTGTACTTGCCATTGATGAAAATGATATGTTTCATTTTAAAAGATATGATCTCTTATGGCAATATCCTATGTCTTACAAACTATACTTGATAGTTGTAAAGACAAATGTGTATGACACATATACTGAATGACTTGATAACTCAAAGCCTATAGCACTGTCACCTAGAGTGCATAAACGAGAAATCCATTTTTAGAATCCATATGATAATTATCTAGACTCTTTTGGTTATTGAACCAATAGATACATGCATGTCTTATTTGTTATGAAATATGAAAAAAACATCTTCACTAGATGTAGTGGGAGATCAACTATTCCATTAGGACTAGTACATACTAAGGTACATAGACCTTTTTAGAATGAATGCTAAAGGTAGTTATTACAAGTACCTCATTATATTTACAGACGTGATAAGTAGATATTTGTATTTAATGAAATACAAGTATGAATCTCTTGAAGTGTTCAAGAAGACCATGAATGAAGTATGTAACTTGGTAAAGTATCAAGATACATTGATAATATCAATGTTGAAATATTTTAACCAAGAGTTTGAGGACTTTCTGGAGAGATCGTGATAGTGCATCACAATGAACACCTGAAACATATTGATGTCTCTGTCTGATCTTAAAATTTCTTTTGGGTACATGCTTTACACTAAAAACAATGTACCGTATAAAATGGTTCAAAAGTGACCGTATTAGATATGGCATGGGAGGAGTCCCGATATGTCTTTTATAGTGATTAGGATTGAAGGCATATATAAGAAAATTGTTTCTTATAAGCTTTGGTCACAAAATCATATAAATGTTATTTTGTTAAAGACTACTCTTATCCCAATCCGAAAACAAAGTGTTTGTTAGTCTAGTTGATTGCATTCCTAAAAGGGAGCTTAGTGCCAAAGGAATTAGTGGGAGCAAAAGTAGAACTCAAAATGTTCGAGATAAACAAGAAAACATTGAACCTAAAGAGGTACAATAGGAACATAGAGAATCACAAGCTGTTGTGGAATCTCAAAGTTCCTTATGTAAATGCAGAACTCATAGTTATAGTAGAACACACCTTGAATTTGAAAGATTATGATATCTTATAATTTAAAGGTAGTGAGTTGATCATAGAGATAAGTCAACAACCTACCTAGAAGCTACTAAGGAATCAAATGCTGAAAAATGGCTTGAGACCATAAGATCAAGGATGGACTCCATGTAAACCAACAAGGTATGACCTTGGTGGATCTACCTAAAGGGGTAAAATCCATTGGGTGCATTTGGGTCTCTATAAGAAGACCAACATGGAAGGGTAGATTGGCTACAAAATATTTTCAAACTAGTTCAAGGTGTCAAACATGATGAGTTCTTTTCACTAGTTACCTTGGTTAAATCCATCGGGGTCATGCTTGTTGTTGTAGCTTATTATGACTAGTGAGATTTTGCATATGGATGTTAAAACCAAATTACTTAATTGGAATAATTAAGAGGATGTGCAAGCGACACAACCTAATGGTTTTACAAATCCATTAATACAAATAAAGTCTATAAGCTACAAAAGTCAATTTGTGGATTGAAGCAAGCATCTTAGACCTGGAACCTTCTATTTGACAAGACAGTCAAAGTGTTTGACTTGAGTCAGAATGAAGATGGAATCGGTGATTATAAAAGATTTAGTGGGAGCATATTTATGTTCCACATAATGATGGGGAATAACATCCTTATCCTACAAATGTTAAAACCTAACAAGGAACATACCTTCTATATGAAGGGTTTAGGCAAAGCATCCTATGTGACAGGGATCGAGGTCTAAAGAGATAGATCTAGAAAGCTTCTTGACCTAAGTAAGAGCACATACATTTACAAGATGATGATGGGTTCAACATGCAAGACTCAGTGAGAGAAAACTTGTCCATGTTCCATGTATTTAGTGTTTCAAGAGCCTAGTATCCCAGTTCTTATGAAGAATAGGAACACATCAATAGATGCCATATGCATTCGTAATTTGATCTATTTTGAATGCAATGTAATGTACTTATATTGTTATCTCATATGTATTGGAGATGACGAGAGGATGTCCCATTATCTTGTATGTATTGGACATGATGAGAGGATAACCGTTATCTCGTACGTATGGGATACAACGAGAGGATATCCAATCCTCTCATATGTATTTGACATGATGAAAAGACATATATATACCTAGCAATCTAGTATGTATTGGACATAATGAGAGGGTATATGTCAGATACCAGTGAGAGTCACTAGACTACCATAAAGAACATCCTTAGGTGCTTGAGAAGCACTTAAAAGGATTAGTTCCTTGGTTATGGTAATAAGGAAGAGTTGATGTAAAGGGTTACACCCATGAAAGCTTTTAAACTGACAAAATTATTGCATCTAAATTTATGTTTGACATCAAATGAGAACTGTAAGTTAGAAAGGGTTATGAGATAATGATAGTTGTTCAAATTCACAAAAGAAGCTGAGTATCTCTGTGCTATAAGAACAACAAAGGACATTGTATGGATCAAGAAGTTCATATGGGTAAACTTGTGTGAGATTCCAAACCATTGATGACATAGTAGAAATACTGATGACAACAATGGAGCTACTAGTTAGGCTGGGAATCTCATATAGTATACTACAACACTTCCATCTCATAAGAATAGTCGTCTAGTGAAGAGATGTGAAAATTGCAAAATACCGACTTAAAGAAAACATTGCTAGACCTGCTATAAAAGCACTAGTGCAGCAGAAACATGATAGACATGTTAGGTCACTCAGAATAGGATTCATGGGTGATTGGATCTAAGTGCAAGTGAGAGTTTGTTGGTATGTATGCCTAGAGAGCCCATCATGTGATAATTGTAATGGCATAAATTGTAAAAAAATTTGATTAATTAATAAAAGACAACCTTTTAATTTATTCTATTTGATGTAGTTATGAGATAATGATGTAACATTATAAATGTCTAATGAATTATATTACTCAATGAAGTATGTATTAAAGTTACTATCCTTGTGAATGAAATCATACTAATGTTAAGAGTACATATACACATTCTCATTATGTCCCTAATCGGTTGTTATTATGGAAGTTTGATAGACAACAATTACACATAAGATTAGAGTGTGAGTTGGTTGATGACTAAATCTCATTAGTCATGATATGGAAATATCAAACTAAGCACACAAATACATGTTAGAGAACAATGTATCAGACATACCTACTATGAGACTGACACAGGGAAGCGATCATCATGGAAGTCATAGTTAGCTCTCACAATGATGGTGGTGATTGTGGTTCTTAGACCTAAAATCACTACACCCATCACATGTCATTAGGTACACTTTGACATCATCGAACTCAGTCTTGAAACATGGGTTGTTGTAATGGTGATGATTGAGTGACTTTGACACATGTGGACTAACTATGAGTGATAGAGATGGGATTTGTCCCTCCTATACGAGTATGATATCTAAGGCCTCTTGATTAGCGAGACAGAGAAAAGTATGGCCATACATATGTGAGTCAATATATGATATTGAGCTTACATATATCTCATGCAGTCTGCTCTGGTTCAAGAAACAAGATTGAATAATAACGAGGATGACTTCTCCTTGCCTCTAGCTCTATCTAGATATCAGTGATAAAGGAACTATACAAATACTGTAACACCATACACAGATTGTAGGTTGAAGTTGCTCCCCAACATTCTATTCACTTGGGTAGCACTGATGTGTGACTAGGCACCACTCTTTACTTGTGATGTCATAAGTTGTTATGGGCATTCACTGCTGACTTGGTATGGGACCTATAGGGTCACACACAGAGGAACTCACCTAGAAAAGGAGTTCAGATTGTGAATGACAATTGAATTAAGTACTAAAGTATTTAGGTATTTGATTCATGCAACAAACATCCTAACAAAATTGTCAAATGACCATCTCAAGGGTTGTGATGGGCATCTGGAGAGTGCCAAACAATCGTATCAAGTGTTGAGATGGGCGTCTAGAGAGTCAGGGTTGATTTGAGTTGAAATTGGCTAAGAAGAGAATCGACCCAACTGGATGGCTCGACTTGGGTCACCAGACGACCGTCTGTGCAACCGAGACAACTATCTCACATGGGCAATATGGTCTAGTTCAGTCAAGGGAAGGTTCTAGACATTTCCCTATTTGTTTGACTTGCACATTACTTATTGTTCAAGGGAATCAATGTCCAACATTGATGGGAATTGGATTGCCAATTTCATGTAAAACTGGAAAGTGAAAAATGATCGTCTCGCTCAGTGAGATAACAATCTCACATCCCAGACGACCATCTCATCTGTTGCAGGTTGCGAAGCTTCTAGAATTGTTAAAAAAATTTGAGATCTTCTGATCCTTTCCACTCCTGCACATACTGGGAACCCTGACCCTGGCCTCTACTATGAATAGAAAGGTACCAGGGGCTTCATAGAGTACAAAATAGACAATTGAGAATTAGTTGCTCTGATAAATGTTGTCCTCTCTGGCTGTGGTAATCACAAGAGCCCAAGCAAGTCCTAGTCGACTAGGAAGGGATAGCCAAGGGAGAGAAACAACTGAGGATCATTGTTGTAGGAGAGTAGGTTGATGACTAGTACACTAACGGGAGGGATAATTCCTTCCTGTCCATTTTAGTAAGATGACAAGATTTCTAGTTGGTCTGTGTGGACTACTTTAGAGGTAGGAGTCCTTTGGCTGCTGCTAGGAGGGCAACATCAACTTGTAATATGTGGCGAGATTTGAGGAGTTGTTGCAATAGTTGTCTGAGTCTGCTATCTATAGAGGAGCAGTCATACAAGTCTTAGTGCAACTAGGAGTTGCACAGATACCATCCAAGATAGAGTGCACATCTACATCAATGAGGATTGTCGCTGGACTTGCCCCAGGACCAGGTATATCTTTGTGAAACCATCCTTCCCATTGCATAGTTATTGATGCAATCTGCTGGTCAATGGGAAATATGTCAGTAAATTTTTTGTTTCCACTGCCTATCTAATGTCATATTTCCCAATGGGGGGGGCTTTCCCATGTATGTACAAGTCTAGGATAAGATTCCTTAAAGCATCACATGACCTCTAAGAATCTGGGGTATCCTCCAATTGAGGTGTGAAAACTTGGCTCCTCCGCTTCTCCACTAAGCTTGAACTTGTTGACCTCCCAAATTTTAGCCAGTTAGATAAGGAAACTACCCTTGTCAAGGCCCCATTGGTTATTACATGGCTAGAATCCATTTTCTAGAAACTATCCAACCAACCCCTTGACCCCACACCCATATTTCTCCCTTCTTTTTTGTTTATTAATGGAGAAGAATAGGGAAATAGGGGAATGATATTGCACCACGTACCACCCCACTTCCTGTGTGACGGGTCACAAAAGAGTTGTCTTAGATTTAAAGATAATGCCACATGTCGGGTACTGGGTAGACCCATTACTGGATGCACTAAAAATGGGAGGCTGGCACTACAACAATATATCCATTCACCGACAATCAATGAATGTTAATTTAGGCCCAAAATGAAGTATATGATGTACCAATAGAGAACAAAGGTTGGATAAATTGATTATGACATAGACTTTTTCCTGGCATTTTCAAGGCTATGTCAGCACATATGGCTGCTGGTGTACATGTTCCAGGTTAGCTCACAATGGTTGTTATACCCTCTAAGTCAGAACTGCAATGTGTTGGCATATATCACATGGTTGCTAGTTTATGTACTAATGGTACCAAAATCAACCAACTTGCAACCCATATACAAATATTAAGAATCCATATATATATATATATATCTGTGTGTGTGTATATATAAATATATATATATATATATATAGTTAGGCTAGAGTACACTTGAGTGTACATATCACGTTGTACACCCCAATTGTGTTTGACTATCTAGACCATGTTTTTCCAAAATATAATCTATTAATCTTCATGGTTACAATAATAATAGGCCACATACAAAATTTGAGCTCATTTGGATGAGTGTAAGTCACTCATCTAAGGACAACAAAATCGACGTAAAAGACTAATTTGAAATGCATTATTTTTGCCTCCTTTATATGCATGACCTATAAGTGTCCAAATGAGTTGAAATTTATTATATAATTTCTTAATATATTTAAGAAAATCAACAATTTAGATTTTTCTAAAAGTAACTGAATCTTTAAAAATGATTGAGGTGTACAGTGTGTCTAGAACACTCGAGTGTATGCTAAACTGAGGTGTGTCTATATATGTGTGTATATATATATATGTATATATATATATATATATATATATATATATATATATATATATATATATATATATATATATATATATATATATATAAGTCATGCTAGTGTACACTCGCGTGTACCGGAGACACAGTACACCTCAGTCATTTTCAAAGATGTAGTTATTTTTTGAAAAATCTAAACCATTGATCTTATTAAATATCGTAAGAACATATTATATAATAAATTTCATCTCATTTGGTCACTTATAGGTCATGCATCTAAGGGAGACAAAAATCATGCATTTCAAATTAGTTTTGTGCGTCGATTTTTTTATCCTTGGATGAGTGACTTACACTCATCCAAATGAACTCAAATTTTCTATGTAGCCTATTATTATTGTAACCATGAATATCAATGGATTAGAGTTTAGAAAAATATGGTCTAGATAGGCAAACATCATTGGGGTGTACAGTGTGATCTGTACACTCGTGTGTATTCTAGCTTGACTCTCTCTCTTTCTCTCTCTCTCTCTCTCTCTCTCTCTCTATATATATATATATATATATATATATATATATATATATATATATATATATATATATATATATATATATATATATATATATATATATATATATATATATATATAGCCGTTCATTCAATACCCGCGTGGGTAGCTTGGAGTTCGCTACCCGATAGTAAAAAAGGTAACCGTTCTGGCCAGAAAAGTAATAATTGTATGAAAAAAGTAACCATGTTGATAAGAAAGTAACTATACGACTAAAAAAGTAAATCAGTACAAAATACACAACAAATATATATGTAATCATGTTTTGAAATCTGCTGATGCAAATGTAACTATCTATGCATGAAATTTAGCAGTTTTCAAGGTAAAGTAACCCTATACATGTCAAACGTAAGACACTTGAAAAAAGTAACCAAAATGGGGGGTGAGTAGCTACCCGCACGATTATTAAAGATGATCCCTATATATATATATATATATATATATATATATATATATATATATATATATATATATATATATATAAGGCCCCTGACCTAGCTTAATGTTTGAGTGTACTTGATTTGCTTAATAAGATGCTTAAAACCTCAATCTAATCCTTTGAGATGCTTCTCTAACATGTGACAATCTTATGTTTCCATTTTGTCACTATTTTGATGATGTTTGAGCTTTGTATGCTGATTTTGGATCAAGTTGCAATTTACCCAAGTTGAGGGGTCATCTTGCAATTTGTCACATGTTGAGTTTTCCCTTAGTGCTTTAGCATCATAAGAGAGTGTGTGATGCTTTGGAGCACCTTTGTTGAGCCTTGAATGAGTGGTGACATCTCTAGAAGTGATTAGGGTTTCTAGGGTTTTGTTAGTGTCGACCATGTGAGCATGGTCGAGTGTTGCAACCTATGTCTCGACCATGTTGGTGTGTTTTGGGTGTGTCTTGATTGAGACACGTTCCTTGGGTGATGTTGTTTCGACCTTGATGCACTAGATGTGGTTAGGTTGAGATGGTTTGTCTCCTAGTACACTACTACAGAAAAGGCCTTTGGAGTCAGTTATTTAGAGCCTTTAGCGTCAGTTTCCAAGCGACACCCAAGTGGGCACTGCTAAAGGTCAACACCTTCAGCTTCGGTTTCTAACCGATACCATAACCCTTCCCGCCACCGAAAACGCGCCAGCAAGGGAACTATAAGCGTCGGTTCTTAATGAAAACCGACACTATATCATGATCAAAGACGTCGGTTATTAAACAAACACCGACGCCAAAACCCTTCCCGCCACCAAAAATATGCCAAAAAGGGAACTATAAGCGTCGATTTTTTGCTAATAACTGACACCGTAACAGGATAAAGACGTCATTTTTATGCTAATAACCGACTCCATATCCTTGCCATCACGACCGTGCTTCCCAACACAGCCGTGGTACCTGGCCATAATAGGTGTCCGTTCTTACAAATAACTGACACCAGTAAGGGAAAAGACGTCGGTTTTGGCTAATAACTGACGATGTATGTCTTTGTTGTCAGTTTTATACAAATAACCGACACCTATGTTCTAATTTTTTTTCTTTCTTATCAGTTTGTAGGCCTGCTGTATGACTGGTCAGTAGGATGCAGAACCTGTAGTTCAGTTATGAACTATTGGTTTACATCATCTATTGATATCAGCCAACAATAGGCCACAAACCTGCAAAGTCATTCACATTCAGACACATGTATTGATTAGATACATGTAGAAACCTACAAAGTCATTTACATTCACATTCAGTTCCATTCATTTCATCTCTTTTCACATTCAGACATTCATGTATTGATAAAAAAAGTCATTCACATTCACACATATGATAATTCAAAAAAAGTCATTCACATTCACACAAAAATAATTATGAGAACAAAGTTTAGAAATATCATTCTTTATTCATCATCATCATCATTGTCATCAGATACCCAATTATATTTAAAAATTCCCACTACTTGTAGGGCTTTCGCCCATTCTTCTCTTACAACATCTAATTCCTCCCTCGTATAGGGAGTATGTACATCTAATAACTTTCCACCTGTACTAAAGTCAGTTTTAAACACCTACAAAGAGAATGACGTATATATATAATTAATAATATATAATAAGATTGATATATTTCATATTATCTAATGAGACTATATATAATACCTTATGTATAGTATCGATTTCCATTGCAGCATATTTGATGATTAGGTCCATAAATCGCATCACATAGTAGGCACATGCCCAACCGTTGTCTTGTGTAGCACACTATAAATTAAAACATACAAAATATTCAAAAATACAAAGAAGCACAATTCACATAAATAATATATACATTGGAGTCGGGAAATTACTTTCACATTCTCCCAAATTAGTGGCTGATTATTTTTCCTGGAGACCTTTCCTCCAACTTTTTTGAACTCTTGTAAAGCCCTACATGTTATTGTAATACATTCAATTGCATAATTAAATAGTAATGTAATAACAGATGTTAACGAATATAAAAATATGAAATATTTCTCACGGGAATAATGGACTTTTCATTGTGTGTCCATATAATGTATTCAAGTCATTCCCCACATGATCTAGATAATAGACAGTGAACGTCTTGGGGACAATAACTAGTAACTCCCAATGCCTACCACTACAGGTAAGAAAATTAAAAATTAATAACTCAAAATCCACAATAAAAATATAATTTTCTTAAGTCCAAATTATAAGCAAATTAAACTTATTCAACATTGAATGGAGCTATTATCACTGTCTTCTTATTTTTACCAAAATATTCAAAAGAAGCACAACAATATGAAGTAACTGAAGAAGGGTCTGTATCTACAAGACTAATCAAAGATGGAACCACAAATCCCACATGGGAAAATGCAAAATCTGTACATATCACGTGTAAGTGGCTGCAAAACATGTATTACATATGCATTAATATATAAGAAACTAGATCACCGTATATAAAATAAGGTATACAGATGTATGAATAAGATCTCAACATATCCACATCTCTATCATATATGTGTTCAACTAATCATAACAAAACAACTCCAAAATATCTTATATAAATAGCTTGTTATCGTATGATTGACCTGCATTAATACATATGCATTAATGCGTATGAAAAACTTGTATTATGTATGCAAAACTTGTATAAATAGATTTTTATCATATGATTAACCTGAAGCATCCTCCGTAATAGTAAAATTTATAGGGCAATTTGAATCATGTTCTCCTATCCATACTGCCATACCCCTACAATTAGGACCTAACGAGGCGTGTAGGTCCCTTGGAAGCCAACTTGGTACTTTAGGAGGTGGAGGTGGAGGCTGAGATGTAGCGGGTGTCTTCCTTTTGACCTGTATATATAATTTCAGATCAACTGACTCATATATACACACTAACAAATTAACATAATGTAAATGTACCATACAATATTAGTATAGACGACATCCACTTTGGGCCACATTATCACTCCACCTTCTGCCTCACCAAGCATTTTAGAATCTAGGTGGGCATATGGCAGTGGAAGATCCATCCAATCAAGGAGTATATGTATCGAGCTCACACAAACCGCACCAGCTGGTACTGGAGTCCCATGAAACATCTCCCCTGGAAGGGATGGGTAAGCTTGTGCCTCTACAACGATATATTCTTGACTTTTTAGATGACATGGCTTAAACCCCTGTAAATTTACGTAAAGAATGTTATATACATATATACATAAACATATCATATTGAAAATACTAGATATTATATATGTCATAAAAATACTTACAGTGGACGTGCTAGGTGGTGGGTCTACAAGATCACTCCCAACCTCTACAGTAGGAGAAGAGAGGCCCGCTACAGGTACTGTCTGAGTGGCAGTCTGAGATGCCTGCCATTGTTAATTGCTTCATTGAGTCTCTTATCAAGTGTTTCCTTCACTCTCCTATCAAGTGCTTCCTTGACTCTCCTATCAATTAACTGATCTACCTATACATGGACAAAAATAAATGCTATCTTCTGATTATTGAATTCTCTTTCGCAATAACATTCTAAAAAAAGAATAAGTTACCTCAACTTGTGAAAGTCCTGCTCTTGGTACTAGTTTGCGCTGTGGTGGCCCAAAGAACGCTTTGATGCTCACACCAGCACCTGCACCCATAACACGTCTAGGATGCTCTGGGTTACCTAGAGCAACTGTCAATTCATCCCTTATAAGTTACTCAAAAAGTGATCAATGTCTAGAATTGGAAATCAATCAAGAACCTCTTCTCAACATCACATATGTAATCTCAGGTGAGATTTGTCCTATAGTTCCTTAGGACCCTCCCACAGCATTGCATCACGCATTTACGATGCAGCTTTTCATCCAGATCAAATATACTCCATAAAATAGAATTTCTATTAACTAGTATCCTAAAAATTAGTAATCTACAAAAATAGAATTGCAAATAATAATAACTCATGCATAGTTCCTTCCAGACTAAGTCTTTCTTCCCCTTAGGAACTTTATGCCAGGATTAAAAAATAGGACTACAATGGCTGCGAGTAAGAACCCCAAGATATGAAATAAATGAGTTGTGGTTCACTCCAACTAGATTTCCTACATGATTGAATTCCACAACCAGTTTGGGTCCATTGCCCCTTTTCTGTAGTAACTTGTTCATCATTGTGATGCCCCTCACTTTCTCAATTTTTTTTGCTGCTCATCAAGTGCCCCAATTTCTTCAGGGGGTACATCACCAACCTAAAATTTGACAAAAAAAACACACTTACATGATATAACTATAAATGAACATATAGATAGAAAACTCAGGGATATATTTTTAAAACTTACATTGTGAGGTGGCACATTGACATCCTCACCCTCACGGAAATCATCAACACGGTCATCAAGAGAATGCTCAACCATCGGAAAGTTCACATTCACATTGTAAAGTTCACATTGTAAAGTAATTCACATTGTAAAGTAATTCACATTGTAAAGTTCACATTCACATTGTAAAGTAATTCACATTGTAAAGTTCACATCCACATTGTAAAGTTCACATTCAGAAAAATAAAACATATACAAAAATATAAACATGCATTCCTCTAATATTGCAATCTTTTATCAATTAACAATCCTTCATTGTGATCTCTGTGCACATACAAGTCATCATTAGCTTGAATATTTGGTGGTGTTGGCAACCCAACTGAGAATGGACTAGAGTCATCATACTTATCATAGTATTGTTCTTCATCTATAGGATCTTCAATGAACTGTCTTTTACCATGAAGAACAACCGACCATTTATCATTAGCAGGATCATCGATATAAAATACTTGTTTCGCCTGTGATGCCAATATGAATGGTTCACCCTTATTGCCAATCTTTTCAAAGTTCACTAATGTGAAACCCAATTCATCCACTATAACTCCTTTGGTGTTATCAACCCAATTACATTTAAAGAGCGGAATTCTAAAATCTACGTAGTCAAACTCCCATGTGTCTTCAATGACACCGTAATATGACAATTTAGCTTCACATGGACTCTTATCCTTTACACTTGCAAAAAATAACGAAGATTCTTGAAGGGTGACCCCACGGTTTTGGACGACACTCTTATCATCTTGACGCTTTGTGTAATATGAGAATCCATTTATGTCAAACCCTTCATAAGACATAACATTCAACTTTGGTTTAAAGGCAAGGCATTTGATAGTTTTAGTAAGATTATCTAGTGTTTGAGATAGTTGATGTAAGACTTTATCTTCAAACCACTTAATAAATGTCTTGTTATGCTCTCTAGCAAACCACATTGAATTGGCTCGAGGATATTATCTCTTGATGAAACTGGTATGTTCCTCAATATAAACACTCACTTCATCGATGTTGTATAAAATATACAAGTGACCTTGTTCCAACTACTCACATCTGATTACTTTCATCCGTGATCCCAAAATTCCTTTGCCAAAATGCTCCTCAATATTCTTGTCATTAACATGAGCATAATTAGCACTCATAAAGTCATTGCAAAAACCCATAACCTCTCTCAACACATAACCCTTAATAATACTCCCTTCAGGCCGATAACCGTTTTGAACATCACCTTTAAAAATGCTCATGTATCGTTCAAAGGGATACATCCAATGCAAGAAAACTGGTCCCAACATTTTCACTTCCCTAGTCAAGTGGACAACAAGATGTACCATGATATCAAAGAACGAAGGAGGAAAATACATCTCAAGCTGACATAGGGTCACAACCACTTCTCTTTGTAATTTATCGAGAGTATCAGGGTCAATAACTTTGCTGCACAGACTGTTGAAAAAGAAACAATGTCTAGTGATTGCAAACCTTACATGCTTTGGCAATATAGATCGAATTGCCACAGGCAATATTTGTTGCATTAGAGTGTGACAATCATGAGATTTAAGACCTATAAACTTCAGATCTTTCATTGATACCAATGTATGGATGTTGGATGAGTAACCCTGTGGCACCTTAACATTTACCAAGCATTCACAAAAAGCTTTCTTCTCCTTTCTCGACAACGTGTAACAAGCGGGAGGTAAGTATGTTCTCCGATCGCTACTAACTACTTCTGTTAATTCTATCCTTATTCCCATTTCACGTAAATCTATTCTGGATTTTATCCCATCTTTAGTCTTACCTGGTATATTCAACAGAGTACCGATGATGCTATCACAAACATTTTTCTCAATGTGCATGACATCGATACAATGCCTGACTGCCAAAGAACTCCAATAAGGAAGATCCTAAAATATTAACTTCTTCTTGAATAAAGATTTGTCACTCTGTGTGGCCATCGTACATTGTGATCTCTTACCAAATTCATTGGCAACGTCTTTTACTCTTTTATAAACATCTTCCCCTAGTATAGGTTTAGGTGCACTCCATTCCTCATTCTGTCCATTGAATGCTTTGCGCAACTGAGACAGATGGAATTTTGGAAGAAACCTTCGATGACCAAGATATACAGTCTTGCTGCCATGTTTTAGTCGTATTGAATCAGTGTTCTCTTCACATATAGGACATGCTTTAGATCCTTTGACACTATATCCAGACAAATTCCCATATGTTGGAAAGTCATTCACAGTGCAAAACAACATATCGTGCAAATGAAATGTCCCTCTTCATGAAGCATCATAGGTCATCACACCTTCACCCTAGAGTTTCTTCAAGTCATCAATCAGAGGTTCAAGATAAACGTCGATATCATTTCCAGGTTGTTTAGGGCCCGATATCAACAATGACAACATAACATAATTATTTTTCATACACAACCAGGGAGGAAGATTGTATATAACAAGCATAACTGGCCAAGTGCTATGTTGGCTTCTCAATGTCCCGTACGGATTTATCCCATATGTATAAAGCCCAAGTCTTAGATTCCTGACTTCTTCACCGAATTAAGGGTATAATAAATCAATCTTCTTCCATTGTGGGGAATCAGACGCATGTCGTAGGATCCCATCATTATTTTTCTTAACATCTACATGCCACCTCAAATTCTTTACATCCATCAGATTGGAAAACAAGTGTTGAAACCTTGGTATTATAGGTAGATACCACATCACCTTGGCAGGAGAACCAGTTTTGGACTCCCCTGAAGTCATCAATTTATACCTTGACACATCACATTTGAGAAAATCTTTCAAATCCACATAGTCCTTTTGAAATAATACACAATCATTCGGGCATGCATGTATCTTCTTGGCCTTCATTCCCATTGGGCACAATAATTTCTTTAACAGGTATGTTGAGATTGGTAGCTTGTTTCCTTCAGGAAGAATTTCTTTCAACAAAGACAACAATGACGTGAAGCTTTTATCACTCCATCTATTGTTAGCTTTCAACTTATACAATTTCAACACATCACTAAGTTTCATAAACTTACAGCCTGTGTATAACGATATCTCAACATCATGCACAATGTTTCTAAAAATGGGAGGTGGATTGGTGTGCTCTACCCCACAACTATCCAACATCGCATCAACGATGTCTACTGGAACTGGTTCGTTCACATCTACATCATCGGAGGCAATTTCTTCTTCCACACAAGCACTGCTATCGACATCCTCTGATTTCAGGTTTAAAATCTCTCCATGTCAGTGCCATTCTGTATAGCCTGGTACAATCTCGTTGCACATGACATGACTTTTGATTTCGTCACCAGTGCTGACTTTCAAGTTGTTACCGCAATGCCTACATGGACAGTAGAACCTATCTCTAGGTTGTTTCCTATGTTCCTCAGAAAATCTAATAAACTGATCAAGACCAGAAATAAACTCTGGGGGTGCAGCGATTTAGAATGGACATCAATGATCTATCCATTCTATGATCAAAGAGAAAACAAGTATATATTAGAACAAGATTAGCATCTAGGGTTAAAAGATTAGGGTTTATGGTTAAAACTTTAGGGTTTAAGGTCTTATATATAATAAATGTGTACCACCTATCCCATTATTGAACACCTCATCTTACTAGTAAGTGTATAATGTGTATTGAGTTTTCAAGAACATTTCGGCAGCATTTCCCCACTATTCTCCAAGTACATATGCACTTAGAGAACAAACGGGGAAAGCTGCCAAAATTTTCTTGAAAACCCAATACACATTATACACTTACATCCTAAGTGGGATTAAGTGTTCAAGAACAGTCCCAAACTGGGGACTATCCAAGATTTACTCCTAATGAGTAAATCTTGGATGGGTTTCTAGGCCAACATAATATAACACCACAGAACACACAATTTTCTTATAAAACACTTGTAGACAGCCATAACAATGTATCAATGCTTTCTAAATTAATCAATGTATTATTTTATAACACAAATCGTGGTGGGTATAACATAGAAAAAAACTCAACATGTCACAATAGAAACATATCCTTAACCTAATATACAAATATTTGGAATAAAACTCATTAGGAAGACCATTCACATTGTTTCATGTAAGAACATCATGATCTCCCCATACCTCATCCTGGCCTGTCATCATATGTGTTATACATAAGCTTAATACAACATTATTTAAAAGATATGATGTTCATGTCACATCAACTTAGGGTTACAACAACATAGAGAGAGAAATTACTATATCATTATAATAATCACACAAGAGGCTATGTACCATCATCTCTTACATGCATTAGGGTTAGGTTAAGAATTATGAGCTGAATTGGCATTTCCAATCAACTCCTTAAAAAGCTCTAATATTTGTATTCTTTGAGGGAAAAGGTAAGACTATAGGATGATGGGGTAAGCATTTATACTATCGATTCCTAGGGTTTACTTTTTTTACCGTAACAATATTCATTAGAGTTATAGACAACCATATTAGGGCATAACTCCATCCTTTTTTATCAAATCTAAAGAACCAAATACATTAACCTCCTAATCATGGGATTACATCTATATTGGTACATGGGTTCATCCAAGACTATATCCTAAATAGGGTTTAGGGTGGTCTCGGGTTTGGATAGGAATAAGGGTACCAAACCCTAATTCCATTGCAACATGATTCGATATGGTATAAACCCAAATTATTAGAAACGCTAGATTATATTAAAATAGACAGATTTAATGATATACACAATTTCTTAAACAAATCTAGGGTTTATATGTATTAACCACTCTACATTCATGTATTAACTACACTTTTAGAACTCGAGGCATAATTAGACTCTAGAATGTATAGGATCAGATGATTATATATACTGACGGCAGTAGTGGCTGCGGTAGTGGCAGAGACGGCGGAAGTGGCAGCGGCAGGAGCAAGAGTAGGAGTAGGAGGGAGCAGAAGCAGGACTGACGGGAGCAGGAGAAGGACCGGTGGGAGTAGGAGTAGGAGCAGGTGGCAGTGCAGTGACAACATGCGGCGACAGTGCACACGGCAGCAGGCGGCGGTGGCAGGAGCAGTTGCTGCGGCGGCGGCGAGCACAGTGAGTGGTGGCAGGAATTGCAAATCGCCAGACCTAAGCTCTCGGCAATGAAACAAAGAAAGGGGAAGAGTATGCTTCGCGTGGGTACTATTAAGTTAACAATAGGCATCAATTATTAAAAACAACTGACACTTCTAGCTATAGGTGTCAGGTGCTGTAAAAAACCGACACCAAAGGGGGTGAAAAATTTTGCAGGATCAGCGCTCGAAAACACATCGACATCGGTTATTTCAAGAAAACTGACGATAACAATGGGACCAATTTTTGTCTCGCGGAAAACCATTAGTCGTCATTTGATTAGCTAAAAATTGACGTCGTATGTTAAATTTTGGAGGTATTTTTTTTGCTGGAAAATTTGGATTTGGCGGTCGATTTTAGGCGTTAGTTGCTTATTGAGGAACCAATGCTAAATAAAAAGTGATACCCGTGTCTGGCCACTCTTCATAGATAGATGTCGGTTTGTGTATTCAACTGACATTTTATGGTTTAGGCGTCAGTTTCTTTTATACAATCCATGCTTGTAAATGTGACATTATAAGCCATTTCTGTAGTAATGGTAGTGTGTCTCAACCTTGAGTGTTTGGTGACCTTTTGTTTTGACTTCGTCATGTATTTTGATGTTGTTTCGATCCCCTTGATGTGTCTCGATCGAAACCAATGTGTTGGTGACCTAAAGAGATCGATACCCAACATTGGTTGTATCACCATAGGTTGCATGCATGCATGCATGCATATAGTGGTTGCATGGTCATTTTTGTGGCGTACAAAAGGTCATTGACTAAGCGGAAGCGACTATTAACAGCGGAATTAAACATAAGCAGTGGGATTACTGAAAATCGCTAAAAATTAAAACCATTTTCAAAGAGATCCAAACATAGGAAAACTCTTTCAAAAAGAACCAAAGTAATTTAATTACATTCTGGTTCACAAGTACATGTCCTATACCATCTCTTCTCAAGGATCACATACATCAACTGCCATGTTAGAATTGTACATATGCAACATAAGAACCTCGAGGCATCAAGACAAAATCTCAGATTGATTTATTAAACTAACTACTGACTCCGAGGACCTGAGAGTACAGAGACGACACATAGGACTCTCTACTCAAAACATGACAGCCAATGTCTCCACATGGAATATCACTGTTGTCCCTATTGTTGCTGCTGCTCTTCCCCTACAGTAGGGTTTCTGCCTCTTCTTCTGCATTTACCAAAAAAGTTGGATCCCACGAGGGTGAGACAATTGAAATTGCCCCAGTGAGAGATGTAACTCTCCGCCATGAATATTATTATTGCAGTTTAATGGAATAAAACTGAGTAGAGGAATCATAAGTATTCAACAATAGGTAGATCAATTATCTAAGCATATTAGAGCAATGTTCTTCTTCAATGTATTTCAGCTTGTAACTTGATAAAGCAATATGTCATTTGTCCAATAAGCAATATGAAGAACATGTATAACATTTATTCATTTAAAACATACTAAGCAAGGTAACTTCAACCAATGATTCTCGTATTTCAACCTTAAGCAAATACACTACACGGCTGATTACATTTTACAATCATACTTAAGCCCTGAGGAGATGAGGTATACCGCTCATTCTCCAACCGACCATTGCAAAATCGAAATTGGTAACATACATAAGTCAATGGAAGAGATGGATTCCCATGACCTCATCTTCCTCAGTCAGTGAGAGGACCAAATGCAAGACATCTTGTATCTCTACTAAATAGCTTTCTAGGGTATACTGGCAACTTCACTATAGAGTTATAGTGGCATGTTGTACTCTCTTCGCAGTCGAGAGATTTCATGTTTATCTCACATCGATTCGGCATTAACATCATCGGGAGATTAGTGATACATCCATCCCGGTATTCGAGAGATTAGTGATACATCCATCCCGACATATATCATGAAGGATTGAGAGATTTAATATTGATCTTACATCAATTCCTCCATTAGGGCGTAAGGATATTCAATCTTGATTAGGTTGAATCAATTTGAATAAAGGGTTAGCATAGTGTATTGAGTCATTGCTTCCATAAGCATCAAAGGTTAACCACTCTAAAGGTACTAATCATCTAAGTACTTTAGAGGTAAAACCACTGGATTTAACTTGGATATATGCTATTTAACCATCAAGGGATTAATTAGTCTTTCATAGATTTGAAACTATTAAATTTCAAAATGGTTTTGTTACTTTTGAACCTTCAAACGGTTTTGAGGTACTTGACCTCCATACGGTCTTGAGGAGCTTGACCTCCGTACAATCTTGAGGTGCTTGACCTCCATTTGGTCTTGAGGTGCTTAACCTCCATTCGGTCTTGAGGTGCTTGACCTCCATTTGGTCAACTCTCCCAAACAATCAACATGACCAAACAATTTTGAAGATCAAATTACCCATTCGATCTTGACCAACTTCACCCATTCGATCTTGATTGATTTTACCCATTCGATCTAGATCACTTTTACCCATTCAGTATTGATTGATTTTACCCATTTGGTGTTAATCAATTTTACCCATTCGGTCTTGATTGGTTTTACCCATTCGGTCTTGATCAATTCCATCAATTAAGGCTTCAATCAATTCAATCGATTGGAGTTTGTAATCAGTGGATTATCCATCACTGAACCTATTATGAGTCAATCACTTAGAACCATTAGATCATCATCCAACCATGATAACTCCTGACCTCAAACAGTCTTGAGGTCATTTTACCTCAAACGGTCTTGAGACCGTTTGGTGTCAAACGGTCTTGAGACCGTTTGTTCACCAAACGATCTTGAGATCGTTTAGTCTCAAGAGTGAAACCGTTTGCCCAAAATGTTCATTGAGGTGTGTGCTTATGATGATTTCATCATCATCAAGATTTTATCCTTCAAAATCTACTGCCATTCTTATGGAAATTTCATCAATTATTCAAAGGAATTTCAAGAAGAACAAAATGATCAACAAGTGATGAAGAATTGAATGTAATAATAACATTTAAGGGTTCAAGTTATATAACCCGCCTTCAAAGCTGAATCCATGCTTCAACCTTCACGTGCTCAATGGAGAATGAAGCTTCCTAAACTTCACAAGGCTCATCCTCAAGTCTTTGAGTGAAAAGGAATGGCTAGTGTTGAAGATTGAATGGAGAAAAGAAGAAATCAAGCATTGATTTTCAATTTCCACCATGAAATCAAGGTTGAAGATGATTAAGGAGCTTACCTATAGGTTGGAGTTCGTCCTCCTATTTCTCCTAAGCTCCCTTGTGCTTGGCCAAAGCAAGGAGAGAAAGAAAATCCGAAAAAATCTTTCATTTGAGTTGGAAATTAGATGTTTATAAGGGAATTTCAATGAGAGAGAAAGTGATATAAAAATCCTTTAGCTCCCAAAATTGGTTCCACATAATCCCCTCCATCCCTTGCATACGAAGCCATATCCCCCACCTTGTAATTCCTATTCATTATCCATGAATTAAAAGAAAGCAAATTAAGCACCTTAACCATTATAATAATAATATCCAAAATTGAGTGGATATTACTTTTTAGTTAACTAATGTGAGTGGGTTCTCCACTCAGTTAGGATATTTCGTGGCCTTTTCAAGGCACAAGGACGTTCAAACTTGTGCAAATTCAACCATCTCATTTTTGGTTGAAGGGCACTTCAATTAATATATTTATTTTTGCATTAAATTGAATTAAGGTTTCAATTATGCTTAAATCTTGATTATTTTAATATCAAGATTCTCTCTCCTCTAAAATGATTCAAATGAGACATACCTCTCATTTTATTTTCTTTATATGATGTTAAGAAACATGAGGGACTCTCTAGAAGTGGTATTTTGCATATTGAACTCTAGGTTTTGGGTAAATTGCACATTACACCAAAACTAGGTTTTAATGCAAATTCAGGCTACCACAAGCCATAACTCTACATCATTTTCATTCTTATGATGCTTCAACACTTGATGAACATTTTATCATGTAATATTTACAAGTTAACCCCTCAACTTGGGTAATTTTCACTTTAGTCCAACACATGCAAAACATTGTTTCAACATTATTAAAAAAGGACTAAAATTGAAACATAAGTTCCTCTCGAGCCTTAATTACTTTTCAAGAGATAAGAGCAAGCATATAATTAACTTTATTAAACAAAACATCTAGGGTTAGAACATAACCCAGGTCAGGGATGCTACAAATTATCCACCCCTAATAGGGATTTCATCTCTGAAATCATCAAGAGAAAATAGAAGGGTACTTCCTCCTCATCTCTTCCTCTAGCTCCCACGTAGCTTCTTCAATGCCACGATAATGCCAGAGAACTTTCACATGACATATGTCTTTCTTTTTCAGCTTTTTAATTCTTTTATCTAGGATCATCACAGCTCCTTCAACATATGATATATCATCATTTAATTCTACCCCCACAGGTTGTAGAACTAACTCTGTGTCAGGATGACACTTTCTTAGCATGGAGATATGGAACACTGGATGCAACTTATGCAACTCAGGTGGCAACTCCAGCTTATAGGCTACCTTTCCAATCCATTCAATGATTGGATAAGCCCCATAAATCTAGGAGCTAATTTTCCCTTCTTCCCAAATTTAAGGACACATTTCCAAGGCGAGACTTTGAGATATACTCTGTCTCCAACTTGGAATTCTAAGGGTCTTTGCCATTTGTCGGCGTACGACTTCTGTCCATCATGTGCAATCTTTAATTGTTGTTGTATTATTTTAATCTTCTCAGTTGTCTGCTGCACAAGCTCAGGACCCAAAATTTGATATTCTCCAGTTTCATACCAACATAAAGGAGATCTACAACGTCTACCATATAGTGCTTCATATGGTGCCATATCGATACTATGCTGATAGCTATTATTGTAAGCAAATTCTATCAAGCTCAGGTATAGATCCCAACTTCCTACAAACTGAAGGACACATGCCCTAAGCAAATCCTCCAAGGTTTGTATGGTCCTCTCAGATTGTCCATCTATCTATGGGTGAAAGGTTGTACTAAACCTTAACTTCATACCCAAATCTTTATGTAGTCGTTCCCAAAAATGACTCGTGAACTGGGGACCTCTATCAGAAACAATAGTAGCTGGAACCCTGTGCAACCACACTATCTCATCTACATATATCTGTGCCAGTTTCTCAGCAGTGTAGGTTGTTTTGACAGGAAGGAAATGTGCTATCTTAGTCAACCTATCAACTATCACCCATATGGAATCATGACCTTTGGTTGTTCTGGGCAAACCAACTACAAAGTCAATGGCTACATGATCCCATTTCCACTGTGGTATCGACAAATGTTGCATTATTCCTACGGGCTTCTGATGTTCAACTTTAACCTACCGACACATTGTACACCACATCACAAACTCAGCTACATCCTTCTTCAATCCTGGACACCAATACATTTCCTTCAAGTTACGATACATTTTGGTGCTCCCTGGATGCATTGCATACATTGAAAAATGAGCTTCCTCCAAGACTAACTTTCTTAAGTCATTGGCATCAGGTACTACCATCCTACCATGGTAACAGACTACCTGATCCCCTGACTCATGAAATCCATCCCGTTTCTCACTACCATACTCTGACCTGATCTGCTGAACCACAATATCAACTTGTTGTGCTTCTTTAATCTGTTGTCTCAAAGTAGGTTTTATGTGCATCTCAGCTAACAACCCGGCTAACAATGATACTTTAAGCTATAAATTGTTTTTCCTCAAGGAGATGAGCATATCTCTTTTAAAGCACACTAAGGAATTCAACTGTGCTTTATCTAGGGTTGGTGATGATGATTTCCTACTTAGTGCATCAACCACTACATTAGCCTTTCCTGGGCGATAATCAATTGTACAATCGTAATCCTTGATTAACTCCATCCAGCGACGTTGTCTCATGTTCAACTCATGTTGTGAGAAGATATATTTTAGATTCTTATGGTCTGTGAAAATATGGAATGTTTCTCCATATAGATAATGTATCCAGATCTTCAAAGCATGGACCACAACAACTAGTTCTAGATCATGTATCAGATAATTCTTCTCATGTTTCTTAAGCTGTCGAGAGGCAAAAGAAATCACATGATTATCCTGCATCAACACACATCCTATACCATTCATAGATGCGTCACAGAAAACTATGTACCCCTTCCCTTGATCAGGTAACACTAGCACAGGTGCACTTGTTAACCTTTCTTTCAACAACTGGAAAGAATGTTGACACTTGTCATTCCAAACAAAAGGAACATCCTTCCCGGTCAACTTGGTTAGGGGTAAAGCTATAGAACTGAAGTTCTTAATGAACCTCCTGTAATAGCCTGCCAATCCTAGGAAACTGCGTATCTCCATCTGTGTCTTTGGCTGTTCCCATTGTAGGACAGATTCTACCTTCTTAGGATCAACACAGATACCTGAGGCAGATATTTCGTGTCCTAGAAAAGAAACTTATGGTAACCAAAACTCATACTTGCTAAACTTAGCATACAACTTATGCTCTCTTAGCAAGGTTAAAGCCTGACGGAGGTGCTGCTCATGCTGTTGAGCATCTCTGCTATATATCAAAATGTCATCTATGAAGACTACTATGAACTGATCAAGAAAAAATTGAAAGATTCTATTCATGAGTTCCAAGAATGCAGCTGGTGCATTAGTTATTCCAAACGACATAACTATGCACTCATAGTGACCATACCTTGTCCTAAAAGTAGACTTAGGTATGTCACTCTCCTTGATACGCAACTGATGATATCCCGACCTCAGATCTATTTTAGAGGAGATAGTTGCACCACGCAACTGATCAAACAGGTCATCGATCCTTGGCAGAGGATACTTGTTCTTTATGGTTACTTTATTTAACTGTCTGTAATCAATGCATAACCACATCGATCCGTCCTTATTCTTAACAAAGAGAACCAGAGCACCCCATGGTGAAGTACTCGGTCAGATAAAACCTTTCTCAAGCAACTCCTACAGGTGTTTCTTGAGCTCTGCCATCTCAGCAGGTGCCATTCTATACGGTGTTTGTGCTATTGGTTGTGTGCCCAGGATTAGATTAATCTCAAAATCAATCTCTCGGGGCAGAGGTACACCTGTAAGTTCCTCAGGGAACACATCTTCAAACTCCCTAACTATCAGAACTTCAGAAAGATTAGAGCTCTCCATTGTGGTGTCTACCATATGTACCAAGAATGCAAAGCATCCTTGTCTCATCAGCTTCTCAGCTACCATAGTTGACACTAGACAGGTTGGAAGAATCTTTCTATCTCACTGAAAGATCCATGTGTCACTGTCATTAGTGAACACAACTTGCTTGAAATCACAATCCATGACAACCTTATATTTTTCTAGGGTGTCCATCCCAAGAATTATATCAAACCCATGCATTTCAAGTGGTATAAGATCCACCTGAATGTGATGTTCTAAGAAGAGGAAAGAATGCAGGGAGAACACACCTCCCACAGCACTGCAGATCCCAACAAAGGGGTTTTTAACAACAGACTACTTGCTCTATGACTGACAGTCATGTTGCAGTCAAGAATCACTTCTCTAGTGATGAAAGAATGCATAGCACCCAGATCAATTAAAATAGATACGAAGCAGGATGGAGACATATCAGAATAAAATAGTTTTATCTGACCTGTTACAACCCATGGGTTAACTACTGCTTCAAGTTGGTTCATCGCATAGAATCTCACCGTTGCTTGTTGTTGACCCTGTGCTTGATTGTTGGGTGCCAACGATCCAACTTGGGATGCTTGTCCACGTCCTCTAGCTCCACTCATAAATTGTCACCTCTGATAGCCTTGTTGACTCTGCCTCTGGGGTTGAGTCACACTTGCTTCTCTAGATCGACAATCTTTCATCAAATGCCCCATCTTTACGCATATAAAACAACCTCTATTCCCTGACTGGGGCCTAGGTGGTCCTGTTACTGATACTGATGCTGAGTTGTGGGCTCCTTCTGGTGGTAAACTATGGCCTCTACCCCTATTCTACGTCCATTGCGTCTGGGTATTGAACCTTGGATGTGCTATTGGTGCAGAAAACCTTAGTTTCTTGAAACTTTTAGACCATTGTCCTTGAAACTGAGTATACACCTTCTTACTCTTAGTCTGTCACTTCTCAATCACCGACCTTTCTATCCATCTCACAGACTCCACAAAGGTGGCAAACCTCTCCCTGTTCTCCAAAGCAGACACAAGAGTGGTCAAATCAACGTTCAACCCCTTCTCAAAATGCTGAGTTCTCTCTTCATCAGTAGCTACCATATGTAGACAGAACTACAAAAGCTCCATGAACTTAGCTTCATACTCGCTAATGTTCATTGGTCCTTGCCTTAACCTCTCAAACTGAGAGATCTTCTCATCTAGAAACGTCTTGGGAAAGTATCTATTGACGAATTCTCATCGTAATACTTCCCATACAATCTCAACACCTGGCCTCTTGCCCTCTTCTATTGTCCACCAATGGCGAATACTCCCTTTTAGAAGGTACACTGCATGTCTAACCTTCTCATCTTTTGGGATATTAAGGATTCTGAAGGCCTTTTCCAACTCAGTCAGCCACATGTCCGCATCTGCTGGGTCAGCTATACCAGCATAATATGTGGCTCCAACCCAACAAAGTCATTCAAAAGTCTTGTCAGTGCCCTATCCTTCATGATGAGCTAGTGCCCTAGGTGCAGGTGGTGGCATCCTATCCGCCATATGCGTCATGATTGCCATGAATTGCCCAAACAGATCATGGAAGGTTGGGTTCTCCAGTACAGTTTGATTAGACTGGGGATGTTCAGGTTCTGGTTCATCCCTATTCTGGTCCCTTGCACCTCTTCCTGGTGCAGCAACATTGCTCTCAGTAGCATGTTCTTTGTGTGATCCAGGCATCTTTAAGTTCTTCTCCTCCTCCTATATGAGCAGAAGACACCATCAGATAACTGGAAGATACTAGAACAGACTCAACATCCTTAATCCTATGTCTCTATAGACTCAATAAACCTAGAGCTCTGATACCAACTAATTGTGGCGTACAAAAGGTCATCGACTAAGCGGAAGCAATTACTAACATCGGAATTAAACATAAGCAGTGGGATTACTGAAAATCACTAAAAATTAAAACCATTTTCAAAGAGATCTGAACAAAGGAAAACTCTTTCAAAAAGAACCAAAGTAATTTTATTACATTTTGGTGCACAAGTACATGTCTTGTACCATCTCTTGTCGAGGATCACATACATTAACTGCCCTGTTAGAACTATACATATGCAACATAAGAACCTCGAGGCATCAAGACAAAATCTCAGATTGATTTATTAAACTAACTACTGACTCTGAGGACCTGAGAGTACAGAGATGACACATAGGACTCTCTACTCAAAACATGACAACCAATGTTTCCACCTGGAATATCATTGTTGTCCCTATTGCTACTGCTGCTCTTCCCCTATAGTAGGGTTTCTACCTCTTCTTCTGCGTTTACCTAAAAAGTTGGATCCCACGGGGGTGAGACAATTGAAATTTCCCCAGCGAGAGATATAACTCTCTGCCAGAAATATTATTATTGCAGTTTAATGGAATAACACTGAGTAGAGGAATCATAAGTATTCAACAGCAGGTAGATCAATTATCTAAGCATATTAGAGTAATGTTCTTCTTCAATGTATTTTAGCTTGTAACTTGATAAAGCAATATGTCATTTATCTAATAAGGAATATGAAGAACATGTATAACATTTATTCATTTAAAACATACAAAGCAAGGTAACATCAACCAATGATTCTCATATTTCAACCTTAAGCAAATATACTACACTACTGATTACATTTTACAATCATACTTAAGCCCTGAGGAGATGAGGTATACCACTCATTCTCCAACCGACCATTACGAAATCGAAATCAGTACCATACATAGGTCAATGGAAGAGCCAAATTCCCATGACCTCATCTTCCTCAGTCAGTGTGAGGACCAAATGCAGGACATCTTATGTCTCTGCTAAATAGCTTTCCAGGGTATACTGGAAACTTCTCTATAGAGTTACAGTGGCATGATGTACTCTCTTCGCAATCGAGAGATTTTATGTTTATCTCACATCGATTCAGCATTAACATCATCAGGAGATTAGTGATACATCCATCCCGGTATTCGGGAGATTAGTGATACATCCATCCCGACATATAAAATGAATGATTGAGGGATTTAATGTTTATCTCACATCAATTCCTCCATTAGGGCATAAGGATATTCACACCCATAACCCCCACATTCTCAACAGTATGCCCTCCAGGAGTTCCCGTCGGAAGACCTGTTTCACCATCACCAAACTACTGACGATGATGGATCTATGACCAGGGCTCTACATGATAAGATTCCACTTGATTAATTAAGTACATTACCATATTCTTTTAGCATCAGTCAGGTATTCAAACATAAATTATTATAACAATTGCTACAAAGAATGAGTAATACTTCTATCAAGTACTTTTCAAAGCTTTATAAAATATTGGGATCTCAATCCCTTGTCACATCAGGGGCATTCTCATACCTTAACATCTCATCATCATGATTATGGAATATGGGTATTCAAACCCTCAGTTCATCAAGAACACTTGTTACCACTTATCAGATAACTAACACCTTTAGCTCATCTGACCAAGGTAAACATGATACTTGCAATACATGCATTTTACATGGCTCTTAAAGCCCAATAATCTTTTGTTACCTCTTATTAGGTAACAAAGCATATTATGGCTCACAAGGCCCATAAAACAATTTCAATAATAAAACATCATAGCACATACCTGGCTATGTTCAACATCTCATGATACCTGCATGATTAGTGCACATGATAACAGTTATATCAATTACATATCAGCACTATGCAATGTAAGAGTAGCATCACTATTCCCTTATTAGGGTTAAGATTTCCAAATTTCATATCAATTAGGGGTACTCATCCCATTACCCAAAATTAGGGTTATGGTCTATCATCATATTACCCAACATTAGGGTTTCATACATTATAACCCAGAATTAGGATTTCACATCCCTTCACCCTATATTAGGGTAGGATTTCATATAGCATCACATATCATCACCCTGAATAGAATTTCACATCACATCTCTATATTATGGCTTCACTTGACATCGCCCTTGATTAGGGTTTCACATTTCCTCTCTACATACATGGCATCACCCTTGATTAGGATTTCACATGACATCACCCTTAATTAGGGTTTCACATGTCATCACCCTTAAATTAGGGTTTCACATATCATCACCCTTAATTAGGGTTTCACATAACATTACCCTTAATTAGGGTTATATCATTACCCTAGATTAGGATTACACCTAGCATTGCCCTAATTTAGGGTTTCATGTACTATAACCCAAAATTAGGGTTTCTCATACCTTTACCCCGTATTAGGGTTAGGGCTTCAAATTAAGGTTTACCAATAAAATACCCCGAATTAGGGTTTATCATTTGATCACCCTAAATTAGGGTTACACCATCACCCTAGATTAGGGTTTCACTTAGCATTGCCCTAAATTAGGGTTATGGTTCATTAACCTTCTCGATTAGGGTTTTATGATTTCATCATCCTGGATCATACCCTAATTACATATTTCATTTTGAAAGTGTTGAAGATTAATCACTACATGATTATCACTCATGTATGAGTTCCTCTCTCTCTCATCCTTTCTAGGATGTTAATTATTTCAATCTTGATTAGGTTGAATCAATTTGAATAAAGGGTTAGCATAGTGTATTGAGTCATTGCTTCCATAAGCATAAAAGGTTAACCACTCAAAAGGTACTAATCATCTAAGTACTTTAGAGGTACAACCACTGGATTTAACTTGGATATATTCGATTTAACCATAAAGGGATTAATTGGTCTTTCATAGCTTTGAAACTATTAAATTTCCAAATAGTTTTGTTACTTTTGAACCTTCAAACGGTTTTGAGGTACTTGACCTCCATACGGTCTTGAGGTGCTTGAACTCCATACGGTATTGAGGTGCTTGACCTACATTCGGTCTTGAGGTGCTTGACCTCCATTCGGTCTTGAGGTGCTTGACCTCCATTCGGTCAACTCTCCCAAATGGTCAACATGACCAAATGGTTTTGAAGATCAAATTACCCATTCGATCTTGATCAATTTTACCCATTCGATCTTGATTGATTTTACCAATTCAGTCTAGATCACTTTTACCCATTCGGTCTTGCTTGATTTTACCCATTCGGTCTTAATCAATTCTACCCATTCGGTCTTGATTGGTTTTACCCATTCGGTCTTGATCAATTCCATCAATTAAGGCTTCAATCAATTCAATCGATTGGAGTTTGTAATCAGTGGATTATCCATCACTAAACCTATTACAAGTCAATCAATTAGAACCATTAGATCATCATCCAACCATGATAACTCCTGACCTCAAACTGTCTTGAGGTCGTTTGATCTCAAACGGTCTTGAGACCGTTTGGTGTCAAACGGTCTTGAGACCGTTTGTTCACCAAACGATCTTGAGATCGTTTAGTCTCAAGAGTGAAATTGTTTGCCCAAAATGTTCATTGAGGTGTGTTCTTATGATTATGTCATCATCATCAAGCTTTGATCCTTCAAAATCTACTGCCATTCTTATGGAAATTTCATCAATTATTCAAAGGAATTTCAAGAAGAACAAAATGATCAACAAGTGATGAAGAATTGAATGTAATAATACCATATAAGGGTTCAAGTTATATAACCCACCTTCAAAGCTGAATCCAAGCTTCAACCTTCACGTCCTCAATGGTGAATGAAGCTTACTCAACTTCACAAGGCTCATCCTCAAGTCTTTGAGTGAAAAGGAATGGCTAGAGTTGAAGATTGAATGGAGAAAAGAAGAAATCAAGCATAGATTTTAGATTTCCACCATGAAATCAAGGTTGAAGATGATTAAGGAGCTTACCTACAGGTTTGAGTTCATCCTCCTATTGCTCCTAAGATCCCTTGTGCTTGGCCAAAGCAAGGAGAGAAAGAAAATATGAAAAAATCCTTTCATTTGAGTTGGAGATGAGATGTTTATAAGGGAATTTCAATGAGAGAGAAAGTGATATAAAAATCCTTTAGCTCCCAAAATTGGTGCCACATACTCCCCTCCATACCTTGAATACAAATACATCTCCCCCACCTTGTAATTCTTCTTCATTATCCATGAATTAAAAGAAAGCAAATTAAGCACCTTAACCATTATAATAATAATATCCAAAATTGAGTGGATATTACTTTTTAGTTAACTAATGTGAGTGGGCTCTCCACTCACTTAGGATATTTCGTGGCCTTTTCAAGGAAAAAGGACGTTCACACTTATGCAAATTCAACCATCTCATTTTTGGTTGAAGGGCACTTCAATTAATATATTTATTTTTGCATTAAATTGAATTAGGGTTTCAATTATGCTTAAATCTTGATTATTTTAATATCAAGATTCTCTCTCCTCCAAAATGATTCAAATGAGACGCCCCTCTCATTTTGTTTTTTCGATATGATGTTATGAAACATTATGGACTCTCTAGAAGGGGTATTTTTCATATTGAACCCTAGGTTTTGGGTAAATTGCACATTACACCAAAACTAGGTTTTAATGCACAAACATTGCTCAATAAGCTCTTTCTTGGTGCTCAGGCTACCACAAGACATAACTCTGCATCATTTTCATTCTTATGATGCTTCAACACTTTAGGAACATTTTATCATTTAATATTTGCAAGTTAACCCCACAACTTGGGTAATTTGCACTTTAGTCCAACACAGGCAAAACATTGTTTCAACATTATTAAAAAAGGACTAAAATTGAAACATAAGTTCCTCTTGAGCCTTACTTAATTTTCAAGAGATAAGAGCAAGCATATAATTAGCTTTATTAAACAAAATATCTAGGGTTAGAACATAACCCAGGTCAGGGATGTTACAATTTTCTTGATGGACAAGTGTCCCCTTGGTGCTTCCTTATGTCGACACATCATCTCCACCTTACTTCTCTCCTCCTTGAGTATATAACCTCTTTCTTCTTCATGCAAGTATCCTTTTCGGCCCTCCTTCTTCTCCCACTTGCTTGTGGACGACCTTGGAGCTTGGTGGAGCAAATAAGGGCTGACTTTGGAGCTATGGTGGCCGAGAAACCTTGTATGTGGTGTTCTTGAGCTCAATCACCTTCCTTGTGGTGATTCTTGGTGGTTTCTCTTCTTGGTAAGTGGTTCTACCTTCTTGATTATGTTTTTCCCTTTGGAGCCCTACCTCCCTTCTTCCTCTTTCTCGGCCATGAGACATGGACCATCCATGGTGCTCATCTTGAGAGAAACTCCTCATTGTAAGGGTTGTAAACTAAGTTAGACATGATAATACCCAAGGAGAGGAAGCTTTCTTATATTTCACCTTCCTTCTTCTTAGTTTGGCCTAGGGTTCTTCATCCCCTTTCTTTTAACTATATCATGACCTTGATGTTTTCTCCTTGTGAGGTAACCTTGTGGCTAAAAGTTTCTCTTTGGTGGAGTTCTTCTTCTCTCTTGGAGATTGAGATCTTAGAGCTTGGTACTCTACCTAAGGTGGGTTATATAGCTCTCTACTCTCTTCTATTATAGAACTTATAATCTTGCTTGCATGATGTTGTTTCTACTTCTAAAACATGATCTTAACATGATAGATGACGTTTATATAAACTAGGGTTTGAATCTTGATGGGGATCCTATGTGTTTGGCCTTATTCCCAAAACCCAAATCTTTGTACCCGATTTTGGGAAAGTTATGAGTTAGATGTTTTCCTCTTGCTTTTAGATCAATGTTTTCCATTAACATGAAAAGGTTCAAGTACCTTGATGTAGAATAGAAATTAGGTTCTATTTTGCATGTGTTGATCATGAGATATCTCTCCTACATAAGGTTCTTTCATGGTGATTTCCATGGTATATGTTTAGAGTTTCGGTGATCGCCTTAGTATAAACTTTTTCCAACAAAATGATGATAAGTTTTTGTTGATGATAATCTCCTATTTTGATATCTAAACCTGATGCTAATGTGTTAGATGAAGTCATCATGAACTAAGGTTTAAGATTTTGTAGTATTCTCAAAAACATTTCTCTCTTTCTTAAACCTTAATTCCATGAACTCGATTTTTAAGTGATGGATAAAGTGAAGTATGTTGCATGTAACATGATTCTTTGATTTATCACCATGCTTTGGTTTGGCCTTGTGCTTTCTTGAGGTTTTCAGTTGGTTTTATTGAGATTGAAGTTTGGTCTTCTTCCACCTAGATTGTTTCTTGAATGTGCATGTTGAAGTTTGATTTTCAAGGTCTTGATATTCACCTTGGGTTAGCGTTTTCCATCTTGTTGATGATGGTTTCCCTTGATGTTTATACTCTATTTTGGGCTGTGGTATATTCCAGTTTTACTTAAGATTTATCCCTATTTTGAAGGTGGTTATGTGCCTTGGTGGTAGCTTGACCTTGGTGGTCTCTACATATTTGGTTTGGTCTCAGTTGACTCATCCTTGGCCTTGGTCTTTGGTCGTGATGCCTTGTGTTATTTTAGTCGAAACATATGGCTTTTGTGCCTTGGTCGTGACTCTCTTGTATAGTTATGGTTGATACATATGTGTGTGGGATGATGTTTTGGTCGAGACATGTGATGGTTTTGGTCGAGACACCTTTGAGTTGGCTTGATCAAGACTTGTGTGTGTGGGTTGATGTGTTTCAGTTGTAATATGTTTTGATATTGGTTGAGACATGCTTTGACATTATGGTCGACACCCTGATTGGTTCTTGCTTTTGCGTTGTCATCCTTGAGCTTGTCTTGATCGAAACCCTAACCCTAGTGGTTTGAGGGTCAAGAGACATGTGCTAGTGGTTCTTGTTTCGACTGTGACCACATTTGAAGGTTGAGACATGTGTGCTGCTCTTAGTTTCGGTCGTAACGCATGACCATGTCTGTTTCGGTCGAGACTCTTGATCTTGTTTGATGGTTGGTTGTGACACACAAGGGTTTTGCGGTCACAACACATTCCTTAGTGTATGGAAGATATACATACATGTTACATGGTTGTAACACATGCATAACATAATGAGATGGTACACATGTAGATATAAATGATGTTTATACTTAGTGTTGTTTACATAATGCTTTATTCATGTTTAGCTAATGATGTTCTAATTCTAGTATGCTCCAAGAAAGTGGGAGATGACAAAATTATGGTTTGATGATTGATTTATGATATGGAATCCTAACCCTAATGTTGGGAAATATGATGTGTTTGCTTGTCTCATATGAAGTGGTTACCACATTATGATGTTCTCTCTCCTTCTTGTATGATTCTAGTCTTGTAGGTTGAATGAGTGCCATGGCTTGTGTATGCTATGGTGGTGATTGAATGGCATAGGGTGATGGCTATGAGTCTTGATGAGACATGATGAGATCATATTGTTGTGATGGGTCCTATGACCTGGTGAAGGCTTAATGCCTATTGTGAGGTGATATCCTCTAGTGATGTGATTGAGGGATTGATATCCCACAGTGATGTGACATTGGTGATAGCCTTGTATGGTTGTGTGACATTGATGATGAACATGTGAATGGTAGTGCTACAAGTATCATGTGATAATGATGTGACAAGTTCACACCTTATACATTTTATATTTTCTGAAGTTCTTTCATAGTTATGCTTGCTAGATTGAATTAGGGTTTTGGATGTCCACTTGTATGATAAAGCCTTAATTCACTGAATTGGGATATTAATAAAGTGAAACATTAATCATGTAGTTGCTCTATAGATCCATTTTCAACGTCAGTACTTGCTTGATGGTGAAACGGGTTCTCCCTGAGTGGAAGCTCGGAGTCATATACTGTTGAGTATATGCATTTCATAGGATTGGCTGTGGTCATACCCTGATAGGAGAATAGTCGAGGATGTATCTCAATGATGTGATACAGTGTGTATATATGACATCTTTGAGGATGGCTACGATCATACCTCGACATGAGTGTGGCTGCGGTCATAACTCAGTTCTACTAGCATCGTGACCTATATACCAAGGCGGGCTAGGCTATTTTGCATTTGGACTTTATATTTCATTACGGAAAACTTGGACTGACCATAGGAGAGATCATAGGAATTTGAATCCTCATAGAAATTTTATGGGACTAATTTTGACTTAAGAGTGGTCAATTAGATCATGAGTGGTATACCTCACTCCTTAGGGCATAATAAAAGACATAACACATCCAAGTAGTATATTTGCTTAGGGTCAAATGAAAATAACATTGGTTGAATCATTTTCCTTGTCTTTGTACTGATTTCTTGAATTATAATATGGTAAGAGAAATCAACTATTATACATGTTATTCATATTCCTTCTTCTAGATTTGATTGTTCTACTGCTCAGTGATAACTGCCTAGTTCATTTAATATGCATTATCTGTTGGATACATATCATTTAGCTAAATCTTCTCAAGTTGTTTAGTATTTTATCTACATGCTTAGTTAACCGTGCTTTAATAAACATTGGCAAAGAGTTATATATCTTGCTTGTATGTTTGGTCTCACTCTGTGGGTTTCCACATCTTTTAGGTGGACGTGAACATTGAGATAGAGATCATGTTGTTGAAGCTGACAACAAGAGGAGTTGTAGCTATTGGATCATGGATATGCAATTAGTGTCTAGTAATAAAGTCCTATATGTCATCCCTATACTCTCAGGTCTATGGGGGTGTTTCATAGATGTTGTACATTAGTTTGAGTTTTGGGTCTATACCATGGTGGTACATGCATGATTTGTATACCTGAACAAGTTATCATTTGTAACAGGTTGTGGCTAGTTAGCCAATGAACAATGATAGGTAACAACTTTTGGCATGAATTAAATATACATGAGACAAGTTCTATGGATTTAAATATGATGCATTAAGTTTGATATACATGTATTTCATCAATTTTAATTTACCATGTTTTGTGGTAATATGGTTATTATTGAAAATTCAACACTTGTTTTTAGTAAACTCACTTTGTGTGGCAATGGGTGTAACATTTGGTGGTATCAGAGCTCTATGTTTGCTAAGTATATAGGGACACTAGGACTTAGGACTAGGATGATGTCTAAGTTGAGAACATGACATAAAACATGGTTCATACTACCTAATCTCAGTACTTGAGTACCCTGGCCAGGTATTCGACTATTGAGGAGAAGGTGAGTATGGAACTCTTAGATTGTTATCTCTCTGATTACTCTAATCAAGTAGTCATTCTGAAACAATCTAAAGAGCATAACCAATCAAGAATCATGGTGCTAATACCTTCATCTTGCCCTAAAGAAGAAGATAACTACATCTTAACTTACTAAAACTTGAATGTATGATAATTATAAGAGAAAGATATGACACTGTGAAACCTAAACTTGAACAGAAGTAAGATATGAAAAGTCCTTGAAGCTATAATTTCAAGGAGGTTGTAAAGCAAAATATGGATACATATGTGTTAATAAAGTAAGTCAAGATGTAAAATCCACATATGATGAAGAGAATCCCTGAGATAAGTATGACAAGAGGAGACAAATGAGAACAATGATAAATGAATAAAGTGGAATCTGAGCTAAGCTCTGACCAACCTATGTGAGTAAGGAAGCTTTAAAATGAAAACCTTCTTTACATACGAAAGAGTTCAGAAAAGTATCCCCTGTTTAATGAAGGAAATGTACAATATGATGGTCTATCTCTTGATGAGGGGTTGGAAGACATGATAAATGTAATGTCTTAGGATTTCAGGCCTTGGATAAAATGATCTTAAAATGAATGATTGGACTACCCATATCACCAAGGTGCACCTCCTTTACTGGAAGCCCAATACTAAAGAAATCCATAGTTAAGTGTGCTCAACTTGGAGTATTACTAGGATGAATAACCAGTCAGGAAGTTGACCCTAACTTGTGCGTGAGTGAGGACAAAGCATACAGTTAAGGCTAGTGGCGGTCTTTGGGGCCAGTCATCATTCCTAAAACTCTATTGAGCTTTGGGAAGAGGGCTCAGTCATTACAAATGGTATTAGATCCATAACTCCTCCAGTAGGTGGGGCCCACATGGGCCTGCGACATGTCGATCTTTGAGCCGTGTAGTCCAGACATGTTAGAAAGGGCTATCCATGTTTATGGAGCCACCCTTATACTGGTAACCATGGTTGGGAGTTGGGTGTACATGGGTCATTTGGATCAACACTGAAAGGGGTAAGATTATGAGGCCATATTGGTGATCCTTGACGAGGACTCAAGAGTCTAAGTGGGGGAGATTGTAACATCCTAGGATTTTAGGCATCAGAATAAATGATCTTAAAAGGAATGATTGGACTACCCATGTCACCAAGGTGTACCTCCTTTTTAGGGATCCCATCACTAAAGAACTTTGTTGTTAAGTGTGCTCATCCTAGAGTAGCACTAGGATGGGTGACCAATCGGGAATTTGATCCCAGCTTGTGCATGAGTGAGGACAAAGCACATAGTTAAGGTTAGTGGTGGTCTGTGGGGTTATTCATCATTCCTAAAACTCTATTAGAGCCTTGGGAAGTGGGCCTATGCATTATAAATGGTATCAGAGCCATAACCCCTCCAGAAGGTGGGGCCCACATGGGCATGTGGCAATGCTAGTCTTGAGTTGTGTGGTATAGGAATGTTGGAAAGGGTTGTCAATGGTAATGTATCCACCCTTGCACTGGTATTCCTTGATCAAAAGCGGGGTGTCCATCGACCATTCTGGGTCTGTACTGAAATGGGGAAATATTATGAGGCCTAACATCTCAGGATTTTAGGCCTCAGATATAATGATCTTAAAAGGAATGATTGGACTACCCATGTCATCAAGGTTCACCTCCTTTTCAGGTATCCCATCACTAAAGAACTTTGTGGTTAAGTGTGCTCAGCCTAGAGCAGTACTAAGATGGGTGACCAGTCGGGAATTTGATCCTGCTTGCACATGAGTGAGGACAAAGTGCCCAATTAAGGCTAGTGATGGTTTGTGGGGGTAGTCACCATTCCTAAAACTCTGATAGAACCTTAGGCAGTGGGCCCATGCATCCTTGGTGATAGGGGTAGTCCAATCATTCCTTTTAAGATCATTTTATTTGAGGCCTAAAATCCTGGGACGTTACAAATGGTATTAGAGCCATAACCCCTCCAGTAGGTGGGGCCCACATGGGCCTGTGGTATGTCGTACTAGGTTGGGTGACCAATTGGGAAGTTAACCTTGGCTTGCGTGTGAGTGAGGACAAAGTGCGTAGTTAAGGCTAGTGGTGGTTTGTGGGACCAGTCATCATTCCTGAAACTCTACTGAGATTTGGGAAGATGGCTCGAGCATTAAAAATGGTATTAGAGCCATAACCCCTCTAGTAAGTGGGACCCACATGGGCCTATGGCATGCAGTCTTTGAGCTGTGTGGTCCAGACATGTTAGAAAGGACTATCCGTATTGATGTAGCCACCCTTGCACTGGTAATCTGGTCAGGAGTTGGGTGTACATGGGCCATTTGGGTCAGCACTAAAAGGGGTAAGATTGTGAGGCCATATAGTTGAGCCTTGACAAGGACATCAAGAGTCTAAGTGGGGGAGATTGTAACGTCCCAAGAATTTTGGCCTCAAAATAAATGATCTTAATAGGAATGATTGGACTAGCCATGTCACCAAGGTGCACCTACTTTTTAGGGAGACCATCACTAAAGAACTACGTGGTTAAACGTTCTCAGCCTAGAGTAGTACTAGGATGGGTGACCAGTTGGGAAGTTGATCCCAACCTGCGCATGAGTGAGGAAAATGTGTACAGTTAAGGCTAGTGGTGGTATGTGGGGCTAGTCATCATTCCTAAAACTCTACTAGAGCCTTAGGTAGTGGGCCCATACATTGCAAATCGTATCAGATCCATAACCCCTCTAGTAGGTGGGGCCCACATGAGCATGTGGCAATGCTAGTCTTGAGCCGTGGGGTCTAGGCATGTTGGAGAGGGTTGTCAATGGTGATGTATCCACCCTTGCATTGGAATTCGTGATTAGGAGTTGTGTGTCTTTGGGCCATTCTGGGTCTGCACCAAAATGGGGAAATATTATGAGGCCTAATGTCCCAAGATTTGAGGCCTCAGATATATGATCTTAAAAGGAATGATTGGACTACCCATGTCACCAAGGTGCACCTCCTTTTCAAGCATCCCATCACTAAAGAACTCTGTGATTAAGCGTGCTCATCCCAGAGTAGTACTAGGATGGGTGACCAGTCAGGAAGTTGATCCTGGATTGTGCATGAGTGAGGACAAAACACACAATTAAGGCTAGTGCTGGTCTATGGGGCCAGTCATCATTCCTAAAACTCTACTAGTGCCTTGGGCAGTGGGCCCATGCATCCTTGGTGATATGGGTAGTCCAATCATTCCATTTAAGATCATTTTATCTGAGGCCTAAAATCTTAGGATATTACAAATAGTATCAGAGCCATAACCCCTCCAATATATGGAGCCCACATGGGCATGTTGCATGCCCATCTTTGAGCTGTGCGATCTAGGCATTTTAGAAAGGGCTATCCGTGTTGATGGAGCCACCCTTGTGCTAGTAACTGTGGTTGGGAGTTGGGTGTACATGGGCCATTTGGGTTAGCACTGAAATGGGGTAAGATTATGAGGCCATATAGTTGAGCCTTGATGAGGACGTCAAGAGTCTAATAAGGGGAGATTGTAACATCTTAGGATTTTAGGCCTCATATAAAATGATCTTAAAAGGAATGATTGGAATACCCATATCACCAAGGTGCACCTCTTTTTAACAAAGGAAAGTTGGTAACCCCTTCCCCTATTAGAAATCCCTAGAAAGTGATGTGGTGTCAAGGGAAGTGTGTTCCCTTATGTCCCTTCTTTCTTGGAATGTAGAATTCAAGTGAATCATTTACCACTTGATATGCATGGTATCAACGTGATACTTGGATGGATACTTGGGATAGAACCAGGTGGTCTTGGACTGTAGATTCAAGGTGACCATGTTTGAGGATGGTGATGTCTCGGGGATCTTCCAAGATGGTAGAAAGATTTTCTTGATGCGCCTAGTATCAACAATAGTGGCAAAGAAAGCGATGAGGCAAGTTTTTGAAGCATTTTGTCACATGTGGTGGATGATAACCTTAGACCAACCCGTGTGAGTAAGGAAGTTTTAAAATAAAAACTTTCTTTACATACGAAAGAGATAATGAGAAGTGACCCCTATTTAATGAAGGAAACATGCAATATGATGGTCTACCTCTTGATGAGGGGTTGGAAGACATGATAAAACAAAGAAAATGTACATGAGAATGATGACCAAATAGCCATAAAGAAGTAATGAGATGATTTAATATTGATAATTCCTATGCTGATGGGAAGGAAACCAAGGTGAAAAAGGTAAACTGATATATAAGAAGTTGTAAAGATTTTTAATAAGGAAGGAAAGTTGATAACCCCTTCCCCTTGTTAGAAACTCCTAGAAAATTATGTGGTGTCAAGGTGAGTGTGTTCCCTTGTCTCCCTTATTTCTTGGAATGCAGCATTCAAGTGAACCATATACCACTTGATATGAACAGTATCAACGTGATCCTTGGATGGATACTTGGAATAGAACTTGGTGGTCTTGAACTGTGTGACCATGTTGATGGATGATGATGTTCCGGGGATATTCCAAGATGGTAGGAAGATTCTCCTGATGTGTCTGGTATTAGCAATGGTGGTAGTGAAGGTGATGAGGCAATGTTGTGAATCGTTTTGACACATGTGATGGATGCTAATGCGGGGAGTCCTAGTATCCAGGAAATGTCAGTTGTATGAAAGTTTGAGGATGTGTTCCTTGATAAGTTCTAGGTGTTACGACTCCTGAAGGGTTTGACCTTTTGAGATCAATCTGGTCACCAATGTCCAATCTATAGTACAAAAACTATATAAGATGACATCAGCTGAGATGCAAGAGTTGATGAGATAGTTGTAAGATCTGCTTGAGAAAGAGTTTTATCAGACCAAGAACATCTCCTTGGGATGCTCTCATTCTGTTTGACCAGTTGTGAGGTATCACAATCTTCTCCTAGATAGACCTAGGGTTGGGTTAACATCAGTTACAGATCAAGGTGGATGACATCAGCTCTAAAAAAAGGTGGATGACATCTTGATCTATTCCAAAGGTAGATTTATGTGGTTATGTGATACTTTCTTGTGGAGTCCGTGTAAGACCAGAAGAAGGTAGAGTCAGTGTTAGAGTGGCAATAGCCTTTAAACAAGGTTATGAGAACTTCAGTGCAGTGGCGTTATCCCAAACAAAGTTGATGAGGAAAGGTGTATCGTTTATCTGGTACGACAGGTGTTAGTGTCCTTTCCTACTTTTGAAGGGGAAGTTGACCAGTATACCAGTGTTAGTGATGCCAAAATAGGAAAAGGATACATAGTTTCCTACGACACATCAAGGAATAGTCTGGGTTGTGTGCTGATGTAAGATAAAGAACACAATATCCTTTTCTTCACAATAGTTTGAGAAGCATGAAGAGAACTACCTGACACATGATCTGGAGTTGGAAACTATGGTTCGTGCCTTGAAGATATGAGAGGCATGTTGGTCTCTTTGCATCAGATGGATGAACAGTTGGAGGTGTCCTTATTAGCAGGATTGTTGATACAATCACTAGTAAAATCGACGTTGAGTCAGTAGATCAAAGTAGCACAACGGAAGTGCGGCGGCTTCCATGAGTCATATGATGGTACAAGTACATTACCATAACTAAACATTCATTCTAGAGGTGATAACCCAAGGACATTGGTTCTGGAAAAGGCTCGATATGGGTGATAGTGTAGATCTCGATTACGTTAGTATGAGACTGTTGAGTAGCCTATAAGTGGAGTTGCCACCTGAATTATCTATGTTGTATCTAGTGTTTCATATTTCTATGTTAAAGGAGTGTCACCCAGATGGAGTTGACTTTACAACCAGAGGAAATGGAGATAGATAAGGATGTGTCATGTGTGGTAGATCCTATGTTAATAATGGATAGGAGAATCAAGAAGTTGAAGAAGAAGGATACCCCTTTGGTTATGGTCCTATGACATCACTGTGGTGTAGAGGAAGCCATGTGGGAGCTTGATGAAGAGATGCATAGGAAGTACTTTTATCTTTGCGTGTGGGAATTCAGGGGCGAAATCCTTGTTAGGGGTTTATGGTTGTAAGGCCCCTAACCTAGCTTAATGCTTTAGTAAGCTTGATTTGCTTAATAAGATGCTTAAAACCTTCATCTAATTCTTTGAGTTGCTTATATTACATGTGACAATCTTATGTTTCTAGTTTGGTCTTGTTTTGATGATGTTTGAGCTTTGTATGCTGGTTTTGGACCACATTGCAATTTAACCAAGTTGAGGGGTCATCTTGCAATTTGTTTCATGTTGAGTTTGCCCTTAGTGCATTAGCATAACGAGAGAGAGAGAGAGAGAAAGAGGATGATTACATTATATTATTAGGATCACTCTAACCTCAACCTTGTTTGGTCAAACCCAAAAGGTCAAAGTTCCAGGGTAGGGTCCAAGATCTGGTATGTTATAGTGTCTGCTTGGCACAAAGGAAGGCACACTTTCCACAACACAATGCATTGTCCCGGGGCTACTAATAGGGGGTACCGATTCTATCTTCCTTATGCAAGTTGCAACTTTAATGTATCATTTTACCTTTTTCATTTAGGTTCCTTACCGTCAACATAGGATTTATCGTGATTATCATACTTTATTGCTCTTTCTTATGATGATTTATCGTTATTATGTGTGTTTCCGTTCTTGTTATCTTGTAATATGAAAATATGAAGTCATCTCATAAGCAAAATATTAAAAAATGTAAAGATGACAAAAGGGGTAATTTAACCCAACACCAAATGACAATCACACATTTTAGAAGAAATAATACAAAAATATTTCATGGGGTATAAAAATGGTGTCAAGAAGGAAATCACTCAGAAAAATATGTCATTATGGAAAATGGTTTATAGTCACTTAAATACTTAAAATAAAATAAGGATTGCACATACCTAGTCTTCATGACTATCCCTATCTCCAGGGGTGAAATTCATAGTTCATCCTTCATGACCTAAATGTGCTTTATACACAAATTTGTCCATAATTATCTATTCATGATTCAAAGTATATCTAAAGCTAATATCTAGGAAGGATTTTGAATATCCATATGTGTATACCATTATTATAGAATATTATATATATTAATTGTTCAAGTTACTCTTATATATATATATATATATATATATATATATAACTACATCTCCCCCCCAAATATCCATTTACATCCCAATTAATGTTATTTCCTTTCTAACATTATATTTCTCTGCATAAGTTTCAATAAGGGTCATTCACTGTTCCAGTTTTATGGTGCATTTATTACTAGAACTAAGTGCTCATGTGATTCTAAATGATATCTTATCTAAGTTATAATTTATTGTTGTCCACAATATTATTCCTCTAAATTAAGGTCTTCCTTTATAACTTCTATTTTAATGAATGTATGATCATTGAGATCTAAGTGACATTAGTTACCATATATTTTTCCAAAGTATATTATTATCCATTTCTAGGGATTTCCCTTCAAAATTTGACCAAGTTAGTATATCACATATTCCTATATATACCTTCTTAAGTTATTAAATCATATGCATGTACTAAATTTTCAATATTTTATAAATTATGGGCATTCTAGTTTGCATGATACTATAAAGCTAAATCAATTAAGTGTATCTATAGAACTTATTTTTGTATATTTAAAATCTTGATTATTGTCGCGACTCTATTCTAACATACTAGTATTTACTTATTTAATGATGGAAAGATTTCAACATATTCGAATGAAAGGAAGACATGTATTTACTAATACGTCCTCAAGTAAATGTATTATCATGATAAGTATAGGGAAATCCATGAGGAACAGGATCTATTGCATAATTAAGTATTATGTCTCAAACCCCTTGATTATAATTGTCACTATAATAGATTTCATATAATTGGTTATGTATTAGTATTCTACTAATTATGCTACCACGATAATGAGTTCACTGACTAAATATTATAGGTGGTTGACAAGGACTAAGTTTGAGGTACTAATATTGTCATTATCTACGTCTCTAATAGTAGGAAGTAACATTAGACTCCATCGACTAGTTTTTGATTAATAAGAATGATTTCAGTATGGTGTTGGCCTTCGTAATCTTAGTTCCTCTAGTCTCCCAAGATGGATCATGGTGTGGGTTAGGGTTAGGACTTCACCAACACCTTGAGCATGTTGCAGGTGGCTGAAATTTTTTATCTAGTACTGACTTGTCATCTGAATTCTCAAGGAGGGACTTCTGATTTCTAGCAATGTCAAAGTGGAAGCAACAAGGGTGTTGCTAGTGATTATGGGATTGCAATAGGTGGAAGTGGGGAGATATGATGGGTTTATGAATATCTTAGCACAGTCTTTCATTGTGGGTTTTATTTTCTATTGCAGACACAAGGAAGGGGAAGAATGTGATAGGGAATTGCTTCCTAATTGATGTGCAAGGGAGGCAAGGTTATAGGTTGTTCTTCATTAGATCTCCAACAAGGAATGTACTATGTCTTATTAGTTACAAGGATGACAACAAGTTGACGAGGAAACCATATGTTTTCTAGCCATAAATAATGGAGTGTTGGTCCATGGTTTCTTCTCTAGGCGGTGACAACACTATGAATGTGAGGTGGAGGAGAGTCTGTAGGTTTCAAACATTCTCTTCTTAGTATTTGTGGTAGTGTACCATTAGGGAAGAGGAGGTTATTATTAGGGTTCTAGGGAGTGAGGGAGATGGAGGGTAGGAAGAGAAGAAGAATAGCAAGGGAAATGATAGTTTTCTTGCCACATGGCATCTAGGAACAAGGAGAGGTGGGTGCCAGAAGTTAGGGTTAGGGGAGGAAGATGAGAGGTGAAAAAAGTATGGAGGAGGAGATATAGGAGAGGGAGGCTAATAGGAAGAGGAAGGGGAGGTGGTGGATGGTGGTTGCTCCTTACTTTGCAGCCAGTACACCCTACACGAGGGATGGACGATGACAGTGTGAGAGTTGTAGATGAGGGGTTGAAGACACTACTAGAATAAATAAACCAAGTTAGTTTAATTTGAATCCTGAATGTATTCATATATGCAAAAATTTGTAGTTTCATCCAATTAGGGAACATGGTAATTAGTGTCCAATTCACCTATAATTTGGCATGCAGGCTAAGCAAGATACGAGGAGCACTTTTTACTATTAACTTTACCTTTCTAAGACATTCAAGTTGATTTCTTACTTGTAAGTTATATAGTCAACTAATGCATTTAATGTCTCTCTTAATCAATTTGATACAATGTTTTTTTTAATTTTCTATTTCTTTCCATCAATTAGACTTTGAACGATTGTAGAGTGCAAATTTAGCATCAATACTAATTGATTGATGAATATATACAAAAATCCCCAATTGATGACTTACATAATTCATTTATCATAAACCTTATATAAAATGTTATTTGTTAAAAATGTTTTTTGCTATATATACTCTTAATTAATATAATCTAAAGAAAAAGTATCAAATTATAAGATAGTCAGGTTGATCCTAGAAAAAGGGAGGGTTAAGCTATGATCCTAGAATCAGGTATGTTACAATGAACCGACCTAGTTCATATTTCAACTTTTAAACTCGTACTAACTCCAACTATCAACCCAATACTGAATCCAAACCATGAAAGGACCCCATTTTAGTCCATACATAGTTCCAAATGTGAACTCACTCAGACTGTAAAAATTTAAACCCACAACTAGTATTTCTAGATCGACCAAACTAATTTCACGATGAGATGATATACTACAATACAATAGTTCTACACTGGACTCCATTTAACCAATTTATTTTTAGAACCATATTTTATGAGAGGCATACCCACCTTTTATAGGATCCATATAAAAGAGGGTGAAATTGGTATGTTCTATTCTGTGTGTCTTCTTGGTCACTTCGGTATTTTGGCATTGTTTCAAGCTTTGTGGTTGCTATGTTGATGGATAATTTTGATTTCCATGTGTCTTCTTAGTAGCTTATGCACTTTGTTTTCATTTTGTGCATTGTGATTGTTAGGTTGATGGATAAGCTTGAAAAATATGATTAGGAATTTTGGTTGTGTTTGTGATGTGTGTTTGCTAGCTTGATTGATAAGCATGGAAAATATTTTTTCTTACATAAAAAAGTTGGGTATATTTTATTTTTATCAATTAATTTTTGTAATATATTTTGGATATGCAGTGTACGACTCAGTACATGTGGGCCTAATAGTTCATTGGTGATAATATTCATGCTTGAAAATGGAGCCATGTTTGTAATTTCTATCTATGTCAACGACAATGACATTGATTGAATTGATAGAATGGGGTGTGTGATTTTTCAGGTACATACTTACTAACTTAAGCAATGTGTATGTATTGCTTGCTATATGGGATTAAGATAGACATTCTCTCCCCCTCTCCCATGTCCATGGCAGAGGCCGAATGTCTGGGAGGGTGATAAATCAAGGCGGATACTGGGATCCAAACATGGTTCCCTTTGTTAGGGGACAATGTGCTTGACCACTTGAGCCACTCCTTGTCTGCGTATTACTTGTTATATGCCTACTAGCTTGGTGGATTAGTTTGAAAAAAGGTTGACATGGGAATTGTGCTTGTTTTATCTCCTATGTGCCTTCTAGCTTCATGGATAAGCTTGATAAAATAGTACACATATATTAGAAATATCTAGGTATACTTCATTTTCACAATTACTTTTGTCAATGTTGATAATAAATGCTACCAGTATGTACAGGTATCCCAACATGCATGTTTCACATTAGCAAACGATGACTAGTGACATGATAATGGAGTCAAGTGATTTAGTCGACCCTGGAAAAAATCATTTGTGGGTTTAGCTTTGTCAATTTGAGTGAATTCGATATGAAAGTTGATGTTGAACTAAAATGGGGTTGTTTCACACAGATTGAGTCATTCTTGTTTGAAATTTAATGTCTGATATACAACCAAGTCGGTTCATGGTTTGAATTTCATAAATGTGATTCGATACTAATTTGACAAATTTATACAATCCGTGTTCTAAGGTGTGGTGCAAATAATTGATTTGTTGTCTTACTATCCTATATACCTAAGCTACCAAGCCGACACATGGAATAGAAGAAACCACATTCCATATTTATTATAAGGATGTAGACACGCTACTTGGTCAACTCACTTTTATTTATACTTTATACAACTTTACTAACATCATCATGAGTTGAATACTAGAAGGAAGAGGAAAAAATATTGAAGGTGTTGAAAAGCACTCACTAAACAATATAGTATCAAGTATCCTCCTCCTCCTCCTCCTCCTCATCTAAGACTTAGTCCCAACTATTTTGGGGTCTACTACATGGATCCTTCATTTCCATTCAACTCTATCATGGACCATATTCTGGTTGAGATGTTGAAATTCAAAATCTCTTTTTATAAGCTCATCCCATGTTCATTTAGGTATTCCTCTTCTTCTATTTATTTGCTTGACTCAATAGCATTGCATCATATAGGCACATTAGTCAGTCTACGTTGCACATGTCTGTACTATCTGAGTCGGCCCTCGCACAACTTGTCCTCAATGCTTGCCACCCCACTTTATTCCTAATATAATCATTTCTTAAGCGATCTTTTCTAGTCTTCCCACACATCCATATCAACATACACATTTCAATGAAATTCAACTTGTTAAGACCTTATTTCTTCACCTCCCAACATTCACTCCCATAGAGCATGGCTGGCCGTATAGCTATTCTATAAAACTTACTTTTTAACCTGAGAGGGATCTTCCAATCACATAAAGTCCAGTTGCACTCCTCCATTTCAACCATCCTGCATTGATCCTATGACAAACATCATTTTGTACATCCCTATCTATTTGAATAATATGACCCAAGTAACAAATTTTATCACATTTTGGTATATCTACTACATCCAACTTGGCTCCATCATTCACACCGATGGGTTGTCTGAAATTGCAATGCATATACTCAATTTTAACCCTACTAATCACCAATCCATTTTATTCCAATGCATCTCTCCACCGTTCAACTTTATCATTTAATCCATCTTTAGTTTTGTCAATCAAAACAATATTGTCAGCAAATAACATACATGAAGGAATATCATCTTGAACATTGTTTATCAGCTCATCCATAACAAGAACGAATAGATATGGGCTGAGTGTGGATCCTTGGTGTACCCTAACTATGATAGGAAAAGTTGGTGTCTCTCCTCCAGGAGTCTTCACACTTATAGTAGAGCTATCATACATGTCTTTGATCAAGTCAATGTATTTGATTGACCTGACATTTCTTCCACCGTCTTGTTACCTATACGCCTCATTAAAGGATGCCAAAGTGCACATATCTGCCTTGGCCACCCTAAAAAAGTTTGGGGTGAACCATACCTTCACCTCCCCGCTTCACTCTTGTCATTATATGCCCTACCTACACCAAGGGCAAAGAAAAGAAAAAAGCAAAAAGAAAATAAAGTGTGCTCCTATTTAATAGCATTCAAGAAAAGAAAAGATGAGCGCAAAAGCACTCCACTCCATGTCATAACTATTTCTTCTCTTTTTATGCATAGTAGGGTTACGGTAAATCAACTCTAGCCCCTATCCCCCTACATAAGCCACATCAGTCATGAGTAGTGAAATGAAGTGTATGAGGTAGATCCATCTAGTGAAACAGTAATACTAACCTTTTGAATGTATTTCATGCATGATACAGTTTACCCGGAGCATTATAAAAATTGCATTGCTTGCATATGTGAATGGTGATCCATATTCTAATTTCTTGTACTCTATGCTTGATTCACACTTGAAAAGAATGAAATTGAATAGAGAGTAGTGGATAGCATGCCTAATTCCTCATGCGAACTCATTTTAGACCATAAATATCACAATGTTGCATTATCATTGCTCCTTGATTGATTTGTAAGAGAGATTAAGTTGGAGCATACTTGAGGACAAGTATGTCTTAAGTTTGGGGTGGTGATGCAGTCCTATTTTAGGGCTTCATCTTGTGTCTTTTTGTATCTTGATCACATCTAAACATAGTAGAATGCAAGTTAAATCCCCCAATATGCATATCATTGTCAAATACACTTATGGACGTTCTTTGTATACTTTTTAGGTACTCAGACCATGCTTTGGATGGATGAGAGAGAGGGAAGGAGTTCTAGGGTTCCTCCACCCACAGAGGGGTCCAAAGAAGTCCCTAAATATCCCTCAACCTACCCCTAATGGCCAAGGATTGAGATCAAGCAAAGAAGTGCATTAATCATGAAGTTTCAAAGTGAAATTGCCACTGAAGACCCCAACACGGCCGTGGTGCCAAGGAACAACTGTGTTGGATAATGCTACAGTTACAGAGTCAACCTTAAAATTGCAAAGCTACAACAATATCACCACCACAGCCATGCGACCCATCACGCCATGCTACGAAGCCCCCAAAACGACTGTACCAACCATCCCGGACGTGCTATCAAAGATGAGAAAGGGCATGATGGCTAGAACGACCTCCATTTCACTCCCCGACAAAAGTTGTGCTGCCCAACATGATCATTCTACCTATCCCTCACCATGGATGTGTTGCCTAGCATGACCATGCTACTAACCTTCATTTCACCACCTTCACTCTGACATTTTCCATTTCTCACCACGGTCGTTCCAACCCTCCGCCACCACGGCCGTTCTGCCTAGAACAGTTGTACTACCACCCTAAACCTAGCCTTTTCTATACTATTTTTCCAACTATACCCCTACTTACCCTTGTGCTTCCACCACCACCTATATATACATGGGTGATGAACACAATACTAGTTTAGCTTCCATTACACCCCTCTACCCACTCTAGAGCATTCGTTTCCATCTCACTTGCATTCAAGTCATCCACCCACCATTTCCACCTCATTTCCACCCTAGAAACCTAGTTTTCTAGGTTTTATACCATAACCCCCTTCATTTCCATGCTCTTCACCCACCTTGGAGGAGGAAGGTCATTCTATAGTAGCTAGGAGGTGAAGAAGAAGAAGCTACTCCTAGATCCATGGATTCCTATCCCTTTCTTCTCCTTTCTTTTCTCTTTTGTATAAGCATGTCTAGCCAAGCCCCTAGTGGTGGGCTGTTTGGGGTTAAATTGTGACTTTGATACCATGTTGGGGGAAAATAACTTGTATTGAACATATTTCCATTCTATCATGATTGCCTCTTGCTTCTATCTCATTTCCCATTATCTTGCATGTGGTTTGTGCTTTTAAACATAGATTGCTTATTTTGTGATGTTTGATGACACTTAGCTTCTAGTGGAAGATGGAATGTATGTGGCAATCTTAGGAATGTCTCCTAGGTCCAATTAGTGGATCCCTAGCTATCCCCCTTTATTCCTACATACATCTCCCTTCTTCTACAAGTAGATGTGAGATCTAAGTAGCTAGTGTAAGTGTGATTAGTGCAATTGCCTAGAGTTTCCTAAAGGCTAGATGGCAAGTAACATGAGGTGAAACACCCTCATCTCTAGTCCCATTCCTACCCTTGGATCTCAGTTTCCCTAATACAACTTACCCTATAAACCTAGACTTGCCATGTCCTATTACAATTACACCTAGCCATAGTTCTCCAACTAGTAGCATAGGGTATATTTCAATATCACTTGCCTTGTGGTTTGGTTTGGTAATCTAGATTGAAATATGAGAACTATGTGCTATGTCAACCTTCCCCCAACTAATATCAAGTTTCATTCCCAAACGACCCGACTATCCGCACTTTTTCCTTCTGAGCCTGTTAATGCTAGTTTAGTTAATTGCCTTTGTTAGTTCTTAGCAAATTTCTTAGTTCTTGATAGTTAGTTTTTGCTTAAGTAGCTAGGGCTCTTTTGAGCTTTCTTGAGTTAATTTAGTTAGCTAGTGATAATTTAGGCTCTTGTTTGTCTTATTTCTTAGCTTGCCTCTTAGTTGATAGCTTGACTTGCTAGTATAATTAAATTATCCTTTCTCTAGCTAAGTTGCTTATCTTGCCTTGTTCATTAGTCTTAACTTGCTTAGGGGCCGTTTGGATGATGTAGTTAGATGTGATTTGTATTTGGCAACGGTGTTATGAATACCATTTTGACAATGATCATGTTTGGATGTTAGTTGTTGTAATTAATGAAAATCGGTGACCATGTGTAAATTGTCGCTTTTGAAATCATGCCAATATTGGCGTAATTTGGAAATACCACAAAGCGAGTAGTTATTTCAAGCCATCCATGTCGTTTCACAACTCAGTGACAACATGCTTTCCCCGCCGCTCACTTTCCTCTTTCACCGCCTCCATTGCTTCCTCCTCTGACCTCCCCGATTTCATTCGTCTCCAACCCCACCCATGGCGGCTCGTGGGATCAGACTGATAGTGGCGTCAGCAGTCCCACTATGATCGGCGAGTGTACTCAAAATTGGCACCAGTAGAGGTTCACGCCTGAGCAACTTCCTCCGCTGTGCCACCTTTACCCCCCACCACTACCTTCCTCTCCTTTATATTTTCTCCATCGACTGCTACCCTCTGCCATCTGCTACCTTTCCTGCATACTTCTCCTGACTCTGCCGCTGCCTTCCTCCCATATACATGTTCATCTTCCATCTGCTACCTCCGTTCCTGCCACCTTCTTCTTCTCCATGTTTTCCTTCGCTGCCTGCCACCTCCTTCCTCTCCTTCACTTTTCATCTTCCGTAGGCCACCTTCACCCCTGTTGGGCATTCCTCTCCTTCACCTTTCCTCCACCGTTTGCCACCTTCATTCAATGCTTCCTTTGTCTGACATTTTTCATGCGCTTGTCTGACGAGAAACCATAAGTGACCAGAGAGATAAAAAAACTCATAAATGCTTTGTGCTAATCCAAACGACAACGCTTAGACATACACTACTTTTAACTGCATGGATTTTAAGTGCAGGTCGTCTAAACTCCATCTATAGTGACAAAGGATGTACCTAAACGGCCCCTTAGGGTAATCTAGGGTTTTTGTTAATCTAGTTTCATTCTTGTTGTTAATTACTTGTAATCATAACATAATCAACCAAAACCAACTTTAAGCCCTCAAACCCTAGACTCTACTTTAGGAACATAGCTACCATTAACCTAGATCTAGTGCCCCCTCTCTCCCTGATGATTGACCCTAATCTTACCACTTTCCTATATTACAAGATGACCCTGTGTGCCTGTGGGTACGTGTGATCAGTTGAGCATGTGTGTTGGACTAGGTCCATATATAAATATTGAGAGATCCATGTGTTTTCCCTTAGGGTTGCATCTAGTCACCTTTTAGTTGTCTAGTGTGTGTCCTTGAGAAGATCGCACCAACACATCATGGAGAAGCATTGATCTACTATGAGGAAGAACCAAGAACAAGAAGGAGGGCCTTTAAGATATATTCTCCATGGTTCCTGTAACATACCAGATCTTGGACCCTACCTTAGAGCTTTGACCTTCGGGCATAGCCAAACAAGGTTGAGGATAAATCTAAATGACGTTTTGTATAGCCCCAATGAACTAATGCATGTATAAATCACCCTAATGTATTATAATGTTCCCACATTAGTCTTAGGTCAATAATGGACACATAAAATATGTCACATAAATGATTAATATCCAAATTTGTGAAAGATAATCATACCCAATATTTTTGATGGTGATATTAAGTTATGGAACATAATTGGATGAGCGATAGTGATAATAATGAAATAATGTGATAATAATGGCCATAAATATTAATCGTGATGTAACCCATTAAAAGAAATCTCAAAAGTAAAATTTAATGTGAAATTAGGATTCCTTGGATCCCTATTGCCCTGGGAGTCAAATTTCACATTATTTACATGATAGTAATTAATTTCATTCAATTTGGAAAAGAAGATATGAGTTTTTATCCAAAATATCAAATAAAATATAAATGACTCCAAAAGAGGAAAATAACTTTAGATTCATAATCTACATGTGAAAATAAGGCTATGTGTGAATTTTTATGTAATTTGGTTAATCTTTAATATCCATGTGTAGATTAGGAGAGAGAAAGTCCAAAATATTAAATAATGAGCAAAATAATTCCAAAGGATAAAACTAATGGCAAATTCATATTCTATATATTATAGTTTGCTTGTGGGTGAAGTTTCACATTAAATGAGTGAATCTAGATGCCTTTAATACATTAGGAAAGAGAAAACATGGTTTACCTTAAAAGAATTAAATAAAATATCAAAAGTTTCCAAATGAAAAAATTGATGCAAAAATCAGATTCTACATGTCTCATTTAGTCTAAATGCAAAATTTCATCTCGTTTGAACTTTAAATTCACCCTCACACAGATTTGGAAAGAAATATACATTTAGATGATTGATTTGGTAAAAGCTCCAAAAAAATACAATCGATTTCATATCAATTTCCTAATCCGTGGTCACGTGCATTAATTTTTCAACTTTCCTATTGTTTCTTAGGCTGATATGTGTCACGCTCAGCTTTCCATCTTTGTTATATAATAGGCCCAATATGAGCCGTTCATTTTAAATCGTGTGAACCTAACCTTGTCTCCTACCTCCGGTCAGCTTATGTTTTACCGACTACAGTGTCCATGATATTCTCACTATGATATATCTCCTTACTCCTCACCTTTTACTATGATTTCATTTTTTTTGTAGATTTCTTTCTCGGTTTCAAGCAATTTGATCTCGATTTTTCTTGGGTTGCACCACCTGCTGTCCTTTTTCATCTCTAGCCTCTTAGTTGGAGTGCACACTTCCCCCATGGATTTCCCTATAAAACTAGAGCTTTTCCCTCAAGGGTTACCTTTAGAAAAAAATGCTTGATCACCCAGGAAGTTTCCCAGACCCCTAAGACTCCCTCCTTTGGCCCCAATCTATGGTTAAGATCTCCACCTACAAAGCTTCATCCTCCCTTACTCGTCGGTGGACCTAAAACTTCTCTAGACCATGGATGCAACCCAAAAATTTTGTTCATGGCCTGTAGAAGCTTATGCAACCTTCAATTTGGGTTTTCCTAAGGTATATGTTACAAACCCAACTTTCCTCCTCATACATTGTCAGTGGTCCATCCAGGAATTGATGTTCTCCTTCAGCCCATTTCCATCGATTTTTTGACCTTCAGCTTCGCGAGGAGGTCGTGATCCTCCCTCTATGCTTCAATCCCTATTTTGTGGTTCACGGAAGTTTTTCCCCTAGTCTCCCTGGTACCCAGTCATGGCATGGTGTGGGGATGCTTTTCTAGTTGGGAGGTTTTTCTCTTGACTCAAAATCGGGTTCCCTAGAACCGACAAGTGAAGGTGATGACAACAATCACCCTTGTAGCTGGCACCGATGTCGCTTTTTCGATTTGGATCACTATTAGGTCAAGATCCTAAAGGTGTGTTGCATCCATGTCACTGATCAAGGAACGAGATTAATCTTCCCTTTGTATTCCCTATATTACTCCTCTCATATCCTTTGTTGATTTGTTTTCTAAAAGGGGTAAAGTTGTACTTTAATCATTGTTTTGGGAATTCTTTTCTGCATATGTGAATTTTCTTTATTGTTTGTGGGTACGACTGAGTTGTCCACTTTTGATTTTACCAACTCAGTGTGTTTGACCGCTAACTGGGTTTTCTTTGCTGGTGAGGATTTTTGGTATTTTCAGATTGGTCAGAATTTGTAAAATCCATAACTAATTCTCTATATATCCAAAAATTACAAATAAATAGTCATTAGATTCAAAAAAAAAATCCCTATATATAGGTAGTAGTTTCATCACTTAATTCTAATATATTAAATATATAATTTTCAAGGATTTTCTTAACTGGTTTAGTTTTTCTAAAATTCATAACTTATAATTTATAAGTGAGAAACATATAATAAAATATGTTTCAAACTTAGAAAAAGATGATCTAAAATATGGTGTGATTTTGATAACTCAATTCAATAATATTAAAAAGGAAGTTTTTATCATTTTGAATAATTAATGAAAACCTAACCCTAATTTACATATATGCATCATAGGTGTTTTGGTGACCTAGGCTTGGATCTAGGACTGACTTTGAACTATTTATATTCTTGATTAAGGTATGTTTGCATCCCCTATTATTCTTATAGAGAAATTATCCTAATTTCTTCTTTCTCTTGGTCCTATGGACATTAGCTTATACATTATCTTGTTCTTTTAAAAACATGCTTCCTGTGAAGCATCTTATTTGTTACTGATCTTGTGATCATATTATCGGCTTTGACATTCTGTTGGAATCTTTATTATGCTTTATTCATGTTGGAATACTTTTTGATGACATATGATGTCTTTTTCCCACTTATGAGGTGGATGTATAGGTTGGTCACTTTTGCAGTGACTACTTTTGTATAATCTGACTATACTTTCTACTTGCCTCTACATTAAACATGCTATGTGATTTAGTAGCACTAGAATAGTGTAATTGCATTAGTTTTGGGTTATGTGCCCTTTATGATTTTGGGATGGAGGTTATGTGCCCCATACCTGTGTTCCAAATTTATGAGGTTTGGCCCACTTTATATATATATATATATATTGGAGTTTGGTTATGTACCATTCTCTATCAGGTTTCAAGTATATGAGACTTGGTCAACTTTGTCTTTATATTGTTCTAGGGCTGTGCTTATCTCACATGCAAATTGGATGACGTTATGGATGATGGGTTATGTGCCCTAATCTCATGATATGTGCTTATGTGGTACAAGTTTATTGTTTTATGATGGCAAGTATCTCTTTTGTTATTGCAAATCATTTCTCTTGATACCCACTTGGGTTGTCCTTTACTTTTCTATGGGAAGACTTTTATATTTGTTGTCCTTTATTCCATATATTTCTCAAATTTCCTTTTTAGTATGCACATACCAAACTTTGTTGACATCTTCTATTTTTCTCTTCTTGCTGGGGTATGCTTCCAACCCAAGGTGAAGGACATGCAGGACATGGCATAAAGATATGGACCTAGCTTAAGGAGTTAAATCTTGAAGACAAAGTTGTTATGGTTTAGATCACCCTCTACTAGATCCTTATTTTGTATCATGCAAACCGTTGTGGGAGATTATGATTTTTTTAACCTTATGAAAAATTGAATATAGTCAATATTTTTATTCTGCTATTATACTTTGTTTTGGATACCATTAATAAGATTTGAAAATTTGGCACCCTCTCCATCATACCTTTTGGTGTGTTTGGAATGGAGGTTCTATTCTTCATATATTTAGTAGGGAGTGGATCCCTCTGGGTCCCACTCCTTACAACATGGAATATGAGGCCATGGTAGTCAGAATCTGACTATTTCAATTTTGTCTCCCTAGTTAGAATCTTTGCCTTACATGATCACCCTTTTGGTGGGATGTTTTCATAGTTGCCTAAGATATTCACGAGATGATATTTAGTGAACCCTAATCTGATGAGGATAGTATATAGATGGATGATGACTTGTATCTCCTAGTGCTATGAGGTTTGACTTGAGGATGCAATTAGGTTATGAGGTGGTAGCAGAATAAGGAGATCTTGCTATGGAAATATTGTGATTTGGATTTTGCATTTAATTTTGGCCAACTTGTTGGTTTTACTTCACAGTGTTTCTCATCTTCAAAAATTATTTTCATTATACTACTATATGTACAAATTTTTTTGGATTTCATCGAAGTTTTCCTAAACTAAGTCACAATAAAGTGATATGAGAAGTTTTGGTAGTGAATCCCTAAACCTAGTGCTAACCCTAGTTTTGACTTTGGAGTTGTTACTAGGATTGATATAAAGGTGTAGTTGACCTACCCTATGACATTTGGATGTTTATGAAGGGTTTTTAGGTTAGTGACACTAGGACCTATAACTCAACTCTCGATGGTTCTGACTTATTAGTTGGATACATGAATACCATAAATCTCTAAAAACTTTCACAACTATAGATATGTGGGTAACCCTATGTGATGATTAGTTTGAGTTGTTAGATTGAACCTTTTTAAGGGGTGGAGAGTAGTTGATTGTTGATGTTTGGATCAATATATTTCGAGGATGAAATCCTTCAAAGGGGTGGAGTGTTGTAACATATCAGATCTTAGATCCTACCCTAGAGCTTTGACCTTTAGCCATAGCCAAACAAGGTTGATGATAAATCTAAATGATGTTTTGTATAACCCTAATGAGATAATGCTTGTATAAATTACCCTAATGTATACTAATGTTCCCACATTACTCTTAGGCCAATAATGGACACAAATCATGTCACATAAATGATTAATATTCAAATTTGTGCAAGATAATCATACCCAATCTTTTTGATGGTGATATTAAGTTATGGAACATAATTGGATGAGCGATAGTGATAATAATAAAATAACATGATAATAATGGCCACAAATATTAATTGTGAAGAAATCTCAAAAGAAATATCAAAAGTGAAATTTAATGTGAAATTATGATTCCTTGGGTCCCTATTGCCCTCGGAGTCAAGTTTCACATTATTTACATGATAATAATTAATTTAATCAGTTTTTCTCCAAAATATCAAATAAAATATAAATGACTCCAAAAGAGGAAAATAACTTTAGATTCATAATCTACCCGTTAAAATAAGTCTATGTGTGAATTTTTATGTAATTTGGTTAATCTTTAATATCCATGTGTAGATTAGGAGAGAGAAAGTTCAAAATATTAAATAATGAGCAAAATAATTTTAAAGAATAAAACTAATGGTAAATTAGTATAGTTTGCTTGTGGGTGAAGTTTCACATTAAATGAGTGAATCTAGATGCCTTTAATACATTAGGAAAGAGAAATATGGTTTACCTTAAAAGAATTACATAAAATATCAAAAGTTTCCAAATGAGAAAATTGATGCAAAAATTAGATTCTACATGTCTCATTTAGTCTAAATGCAAAATTTCATCTCGTTTGAACTTTAAATGCACCCTCACACAGATTTGGAAAGAAATATACATTTAGAGGACTAATTTGGTAAAAGTTAAAAAAAATGCAATTGATTTCATATAGATTTCCTAATCTTTGGTCATGTACATTAATTTTTCAACTTTCCTATTATTTCTTGGGTTGATATGTGTCGCACCCAACTTTCCATTTTTGTTATATAGTAAGCCCAATCTGAGCCGTTCGTTTTGAATCGTGTGAACCCGACCTTATCTCCTACCTCCAGTCGGCTTCTGCTTTCTCGGCTATAGTGTCTGTGATCTTCTCACTATGATATCTCTCCTTACTCCTCACCTTTTACTATGATTTCATTTTTTGTATATTTTGAGCAATTTGATCTTGATTTTTCTAAGGTTGCGCCACTTGCTGTACTTTTTCATCTCTAGCCTCTTAGCTGGCGTGCAGGCTTACCCCACGAATTCCCCTATAAAACTAGAGCTTTTCCCTCAAGGGTTACCTTTGGAAAACAATGCTCGATCACCCAACAAGTTGTCCAGACCCCCAAAACTCCCTCCTTTGTCCCCCATCTATGGTTAAGATCTCCACCTATAGTGTTTCATCCTTGCTTACTCGTCAGCATACCTGAGACTGCTCTAGACTATGGATGCAACCCAAAAATTTCGTTCATGACCTATAGAAGCTTATGCAGCCTTCAATTTGGGTTTTCCTAAGTTATATGTTATAAACCCAACTTTCCTCCTCATATAGTGTCAGTGGTCCATCCGAGAATTGATGTTCTCCTTCAACCTGTTTCCATTGGTTTTTTGACCTTCAACTTCTCGAAGAGGTCGTGATCCTCCCTCTATCCTTTGTTCCCTATTTTGTGGTTCACGAAAGTTTTTCCCCTAGTCTCCCTGGTACTCAACCATGGCATGGCATGAGGATGTGTTTCTGGTTGGGAGGTTTTTCTCTAGACCCAGAATCGGGTTCCCTAGAAGCGACTGGTGAAGGTGATGACAACAATCACCCTTGTAGCTGGCGCTGGTGTCGCTTTGCCGATTTGGATCTTTGCCAGGTTGATCTCCCAACGGTGCATCACAGCCATGGCACTGAGCAAGGGATGGGCAGAATCTTCCCTTTGTATTCCCTATATTACCCCTCTCGTATCATTTGCCGATTTATTTTTCAAAAGGGGAAAAGTCATACTTTCATCATTGTTTTGGGATTTCTTTTCTGCATATGCAACTTTTCCGTATTGTCTATGGGTCCGACTGAGTTGTCCACTTCTAATTGGATCAACTCAGTGTGTTTGATCGCTGACGGGTTTTCTTTGTTGATGAGGATTTTTGTTTCCGATTGGTTAGAATTTGTAAAATCCATAATTAATTCTCTTTATATCCAAAAATTACAAATAAATAGTTGTTGGATTAATAAAAAGATTCTATATCAATAGTACTAGTTTTAATATTACAAAATAATAAATATATGATTTTCAAGGATTTTCTTAGTTGGTTTAGTTTTTCTAAAATTCATAAGTAATAATTTATGTCAGAAAAATATAATGAAATATGTTTTGAACTCAGAAAAAGATAATATAAAATATGATGTTATTTTGATAACTTAATTCACTAATAATAAAAAGGTGATTTTTAGGGTTTTGAATAATTGATGAAAGCCTAACCCTAATTCTACATATATGCATCATAGGTGTTTTGGAGAGCTAGGCTTGGATCTAGGACTGACTTTGGACTATTTATATGCTTGAGTAAGGTATGTTTGCATCCCGATTATTATTATTGAGCAATTATCCTACTTTCTTCTTTCTCTTAGTCCTATGGACATTAGCTTACACATTATCTTGTACTTTTAAAAAACATGCTTTGTGTGAAGTATCTTATTTGTTACTGATCTTGTGATCATATTATCTGCTTTGACATTCTCTTGGAATATGTATTATGTTTTGTTCATGTTGGAATACTATTTGAGGACATGTGATGTCTTTTGCCCACTTATGAGGTGGATGTATAGGTTGGTGACTTTTGTTGTGACTACTTTTGTATAATCTGGCGATACTTTCTACTTGCCTCTACATTAAACATGCTATGTGATTCAGTAGCACTAGAGTAGTGTAATTGCATTGGTTTTGGGTTATGTGCCCTTTATGATTTTGGGATGGAGGTTATATGCCCCATACTCGGGTTTCAAATTTATGAGGTTTGGCCCACTTTATATATATATATATATATTTGGGACTTTGGTTATGTTCCACTCTCTATCAGGTTTCAAGTTTATGAGACTTGGCCGACTTTGTCTATATATTGGTCTAGGGTTATGCTTATCTCACATGCATGCATGATGACGTTATGGTTGATGGGTTATGTACCCTAATCTCATGATATGTGCTTATGTGGCACACATTTATTGTTTTATGATGGCAAGTATCTCTTTTGTTATTGCAAATCATTTCTCTTGATACCCACTTGGGTTGTCCTTTTCTTTTCTATGGGAAGCCTTTTATATTTCTTGTCCTTTATTCCATATATTTATCAAATTTCCTTTTTAGTATGCACATACCAGCCTTTGCTGATGTCTTCTATTTTTCTCTTTTTTCTATGGTATGCTTCCAACCCTAGGTGAAGGACGTGGAAGACATGGCATAAAGATATGGACCTAGCTTAAGGAGTTAAAGCTTGGAGACAAAGTTGTTATGGTTTAGATCACCCTCTACTAGATCCTTATGTTGTATCATGCAAACCCTTTGTGGGAGATTATTATGTTTTTTTAACCTTATGAGAAATTGAATATACTCAATATTTTTATCCCACTGCTATGCTCTGGTTGTTTTGAATACCATTAATAAGATTTGAGAATTTGGAACCCACTCCATCATACCTTTTGGTGTGTTTGGACTGGAGGTTCTATTCTTCAAATTTTTAGTAGGGAGTGGATCCCCTCTAGGTCCCACTCCTTACAACATGGTATCAGAGCCCATGGTAGTCAAAATCTGACTTTCTCAGGGGTAATGGGTTCATGATGTCGCCTTGGTTGGGGATGAACATATATAACTTTCTTGTATGTTCCTTTATACTATTTTTATTCCATATCTATATTATCCTATAACTCACTCTCATTTGTATGTATGTATGATATAACCTAAAGGTATAGAAAGAAAAGGGATATAGGGATGGTATTAAAGAAAGATCAAGTGGCCATGTAGATACATGGTTTCTCTCTCTACCAACCTACTATCTAGATACTCCCCTGACCCTAGGTGATTTCTAGGTGAATGTTCACTCCCACTTAACAAAGAGCATGTTTAAGGTTGGATAGAGTGTGATAGGGGATGAAACACTCCTTCATACACCCTATGACACCCATTTTTATCCCAGGAACCTACTTGGAAACCTATACTTACATGTGGATCTAGGTTGATTTATGTTCTCACTTAACAATTGGGTCTTGTAAGGTTGTGTGACATACTAGAAATACTCCTGAAAATACATTTAGTCCAATTCATGTGACATAAGTCCATTTATGAGTTGGTCCCTCAAATCAAGCCTCATCCTATTATTTTTTTATTTATCATATATTTTAGTGTCTTTAGCCCAATATACAAGTTGTCAAACCTAACTAAATTACTTATATTCGTTTCAATATTCTTTACAATTTTGTCTCTCAATTTAATTATTATATTTCTCATTTTGAATCCATGCGGTAAACTTTGATATAATTTTTCTCCTTTTAAGTTATCTTCTATTGTAGCAGTCTGATCTTACATCAAACACTCTTAATTTCACATTTTGTGGCTTTGGAATCAATATAAAGCATTTTCTAGAAATGAAGAAATGTTGTGAAGAAAACAAATACACTAAGGTAGTTTGTTTGCACAAGTTGGCATATCTGTAGAAGTTAGTATAAGGAGTGTTTGAGACAAAAAAAATTAAAAAAATGATTTTTTAAGACAATATATATATAAAATAAACAAATCTCATAAAAGCAAGGTCTGAAATAGTTAATATTAGATCTATTAAGCAAAATTCAACTAGAATATGCATCATCTTCAAGGACATCGATGCCAATGATTGTAGGAAGCATGAGAGGTGTATCTTACTATCCCTACAAGATATAAGATATCAAAATATATCCTTTCTCTCTACCTAAAAATCCTCTTCATCCATGAAAAAACCCAACACACTCCTAAACCATATATGGGTGCTACAATGGTTGTTCTTCGCCCTATTAAAATGACACAACAAAAAGCATGTTATATATAATAACAAGGACTCACACCTCTATTAAACTTCTATTTACCCCCATCATCACTCCTCATTCATGACACCTCTATGAGAAATAGATCCCCTCCTTATCATGTTAAATTAACCGTACAACCATAGACACATGTCAAGGCATATGAAATATTATGACATCTAGAATGCCAATGTTGAATCAAACTGATGTAAATAGAAATTCTGAAATGCATCCATCAATTCCCCCATCTTCTATACATCACCCTAGTACACTACCATAGATACAACTAGTCGAATTTGATTTTCCCTTGCATCTATGAATCAACAACATGAACTATATAGACTTATAGTGATTTAGACACCTTCCCATGGTGGTCTACTAGAGAAAATTTGCAACATCCCCCCCAACTCCATGAATCTCTGCTAGAGTCCTAAAATAGAAAAGCAACATCCGTATTTTCAAAAATCTTGCCGAAAATCCAGAGGTAGTCAATTGGAATTCATATATTATTCCACCCGATCAACCACACCATTTCTACTACCACCAATGTCATGATACTCTAGGTTGTGTTGCCACCTCAATTACCTTCACCAGATCCTCAAGAAACCCAACATCACCTCAACCTTGCTTCCTATACTCCATCATTAATAACTTTGACTCTAGATAGGATCCTAGAGGTTAGATAAGTGTAGAGTACCTCATCTGAATGTGGAAATAACCACTTCAACCAAATGTAATCCATGATTGTAGTGTATGTGCATAGCTTTGCCCGACATCCTGTTACAACTTGTAGAACTCCTCAATCCATTGAACCACGAGGGCTCATCTTCCATTTAGTCCTTAAAATCAAAATGGTAAAAAACTCATTCTATTATGCAATGCACATGGTCACATATGGGCATAGCCAGACTGATACATGTTGTAGATCACAAGGGTGACTTTTGTTCCTAATCCATAGGTGTTTGTCATACAAAGTGATGCATATTTTTGACCCCCCTATTTTTGGTTCTCATTCCAAGATCAAGATCAAATCTTCTCTCTAGATAGTGGTGTAATTCACACCATTTATTCAAAATTTCCCATAGTTTATGCCTATTTAACCCACTCATTTCACCCATTTTCTACAAGTCAAGGCTCTATGTATAGAAAGTATCTTTCTCTAGACTTAAATGAAATTTATTCTTAAATTGATCTTTCGACAAACATTTTTAATGGAATTTACAAACGAGTAGTCTTAAATATAATATACAATTTCACTCCCATGAGAAACTCAAATGTCTCTATTTTTGGCATTATCTTGATGGAAAATCCATTTAAATCCTTATTTTTGACAAAAAGGAATGGCTTGTCCCCAAAGTTTTATCTCTTCTCCTATTTCTTTTCTAGATTGAGCATTATTTATCATACAACTAAATCCCATGATCGATTCAACTTTATATCCAAATTATCTTTAGAATCTTTTAGAAAATCTAAAAACTTAGACACATAAATGCTTTTGTTTCCTACTTAGGGCCACCTGATGGAATCCATCTTTATTACAAGGTTCCACATAGCAAAATTAGGAGTTATACTAGTGGGTTTCCCCATAGAACATATCATTATGTGAGGCTTTCTCTCAATGACATGTATATTGGGACTTATGGAAACTTCATTCTAAATGAAGAAACCCCAAACCATAGTCCATAACTATGCATAAGCCCTATCACCAATCAAATTTCCTTCCTATCAACTCTCTTAAACATAGAGAGTAAACTACCTCTTTTTTTTAGCTACCTAGTTACTAGGAGATTCTTATTCTAGCACAAGTTCACTCTCATACGCTAAAAGGTTGTTGATGTGGTATTGAGACAACTTGGCTGCTTGTTTTCAACTACTATGTAGAACTATTGTTTAATTAAACTTCTTTTTCATTTTTACTATGTGTTCAATAACTACTTATATAACAAGAACTACCATGATCAATTAAAAGGGAAATCGGTCTGCATATAGTTTCTCCTCAAATCACAACTACACATATAGATCAACTTCCATGTAATATAGTTGTGATCCACATCTCTTTCTTGAAATATTCAAATGAAGTATATCCATAATTCATTTCATCTCCATTGTCCCTCTCTACATTTTCTGACATTTCATCCAAATTTCCCATGATGGATCTTCACCGTGGGAGATCTTGAGGCAACTGGGATTTCATAACTAAAAAAACTAGAGTCTCTACAAATAATGAAGAAAAGTTGAGGTCATATTAAGCCCCAAAGACTCACACACCCAAAATCGCTTTTACTTTATTTTCATAAAACAAACTAAACCATCAATTTTACAAACTCCAGAATACAAATAACAATACCATTTTTTTAGGAAGTGGGGAACCTAATACCTTCCAAAGTCATAGTAGAATCACCAATCTCAATCTTTTGGCATATTTTCAGTGATTTATCCACCCTGGGGTGAGGTCATTTTTGGATTTGTGCACTTCCACTAATTTAAATGCCAATCCATAGTTCTCCCTTTTTCTCATCAAGTAAATCACAATACAAGTACACAAATGTCCTTTATGTCAATTAATTAAGGCCTATGATGTTGGTTTTAAGGCGATGCCTAGTTGGGTGACGTTGCAGAATGCAAGCTACAATGTCAGTCTACCAAGGAAGAAAAAACAGATGTAGTCACATAACAACGGATCAAGAAACTAGCATCTAGGATAATATTCACCCACATAAAAACTTGCTTGTAAGCTAGTGTTGTCTGAATAGATTGTCTATAAAGTCAGTTACATAACAATAACCATGTGGCAAAAAAGTTATACCATCAATTTTTAGACCAATTGATGTTGTCTGAAGGTAAAGTTTAGATTGTTGAAAATGTTCAAATTCATTAGTTTTGTAGGAAATTGATATCACATTATTTCAACATTGCTTTCCATTCATGAAAATGACATAGTAGGTTATCTTATCAGTTTAAAGGTTTACTGACAAGATTGTTGAATAATATTAGGTTTATTTGTATTAAAATCTACTTCACAACATTTCAATGTCAGTTTTGCTTCAATAATCAACGTTGAAATATGTATTTTTTTAAATTTGTAGGTCTATAGACATACTGTCCAGTTGTTCAATAGAATGTAGAACTTGTTTTTCTAATGAACAATAGGTTGTATCATGAGTTTATCTTAACAACATGTTGTATCAGACCTGAAATAACGAACACATATATACACAACCACATCAACATCTTCAAATGCACAATTTAATGCATATACATATCTTCAAAAACCACTTGTCTTTACAGACATTCACAATTTGCACGTACATTCATAATTCACCCATACAATCACACCCACATCTTCAATTGCCCAACTGGGCACAAATTAAAATCCAAAGTCATTTCCATTCATTATAATAAAAAATCAAATGCAAAGTTTGATTAAGATACATCAAATATATGATCATAAAAACAATCATATTCAAACTTTTGTATATAATCACCGATCTCAATTGAATTGACAACTTCTTTAATGAAGCCCCGTGCCCACAAGTCTCATAACTCACCTTGAGTGTCTAGTGCATAAGGTTTCTAGGTTTTAAATACCTACAAAAAATGATATAATCATACGATAATATTATATAAAATATAATTTATAATTTGTGAACAAAGTCGACTTACTTATTGTATATTTTAGATGTAATGTTATTCTATTAAGATAATGACATCCATATACTTCATCGAATTGTATCCACACACCCGTCCATTATCTTTTGTGGGTCACTAAAATTAACATCAATGCAATAAGTTAACAAATAAAAATAAGTAGAGTTGACAATAGATTTGGAGTCATACAACCACCTAACACTCCTAGATAATATTTTCCTTATATATACAACTACTTTGGACTCACGAAATGCTTTTTCACCCTATAAGTTAAAGTGATAAATGTTTCATGATTAAGTAGCTATATAATGGTACAAACATTAATAAATACATTGATGAATAAAAATCTATACTTACCCTACAATTGGGTATTTTATTCGGGTCCTACCTTACCCGCCAACTTTCTACACAATGGGTCAAGAAAATACCAAAAAAAAATACTTGGGATGATCACCAATAATTCCCAATTTCTATTGTTCAATAAAGAACAAGGCAAAAAAAATCCAAGTGACAAAAGTTAATTGATAAATTAAAATTATAGGCAAAGAGATGGAAACTTACCTAACATTAAAAGGAGACAAAACCACATCCTTTCAAGAAGTAGCAAAATACTTAAATTCCTTTGAGAAACAATCAAATATAGCTATATGTTATCAAACTACACTTCTAATCGGTAGTGAAATTTGGAATGGCACATCAACTAACTTAAACATTGTAGTCCTGACATATAAGTTGCTGCAAGAACATACGTAATGGTCTAATATAAAGAAAATAATTTAGAATATGTATTCACATACAATGAGGCATTTAGCATAAGATCTCATCATATCTAAACTTCTATTATGGAGGTATTTAGTCAATCATACCCAATTAGTTCTTTAATATCTAGAACAAATATATTAATGTCATGATCTTGTCCTATGAAGTTTTCCAATAGATGGATCAGTATATTCAACCCTTTTCAAGTATTGTCTAAATATGGAAATAATACCTAAGACTAAGGATATAGTGATTTGAATAGTTTCTCTAGAATCAGAGTAGGTGCAAGCAGCTTTGGAGGAGGAACTATAGGGGGCTTCTTAGGTATTAGGGTCTATTAGTATTCTCATTTTAATTGGCTAGATATATAGACAGATACAATATGTTGACAAATACAAATGCAATACATGTTTGTCATACCTTCCCGTAGACAATCTAGTTTTAGGTAACCCAATTGCACTGCCTTTTGCATCTCCTATGTATTGCATTATTCATGAGGTATTAGTAGTGGTGTGTCTTTCATTAGTGGATAGATAAGTTTTGGGGAGTCACACAGATCACATAATCTATCATTGTAGTACCATGTAGTATCCCATCACTGTGTGCCAAAACATCTACCACAACCATGATGTTGAATACATGTTCATGAACTAAAATAATTTCATTTTCTAACCACCAACATTTTTTATGGAATTGTATGTACCAATAACATAACATAACATAACATATATATTGAATTAGAAAAATATCATATCACACAGAAAGTTACATCATGACATTGGTCTGATGGGTCCATGGGGGGTATTACAAATACCATTATATACCTCATTAGATTAGTGGTGTACGATAGTCTGAGCAGGTTGAGATTGAGATGGCTACAAGGATCTCATTGCTTCTTGTATTATCTGTTGTATCAACTCATCTATCTCCTCTTGTGACATATTGCCACTCTTGGTAGATCTACAAAGATCTAATATATGTTTTTATCCTAACATCAAGTCCTACTCCTCTAAAACGTCCATGATGTTCTTGATTTCAATAATATTGCTACATTAATGTGTGATAATTATGCAATTTAAGACATATCATCTTCACATCCTTCATTGATATCGATCTATGAATATTGGAGGAGTATTCATTTGGTACCTTAAGATTAAGCAAGAATTAGCAAAACGATATTTTCTCATGTCTAGACAAAGTGTAACAAGCATGAGGTAAATATGTATGGTGACTGTTGTGAACCTTTATGTTAATTCTTTCTTTGTACCCATTTCATGTGGGTCCATTCTGGATTTGATGCCATCTTTAGTCTTGCATGATATATTAAATAGAGTACCAGTGACGATGTCACATACATTTTTCTCAACATGCATGGCATAAATGTAGTACCTAATTGTCAAGTAACTCCAATTAGGAAGATCGCGTAATATTGACCTCTTTTTGAATAAATACTCACCACATATGGGTGTAGTACATGGTCTCTTACCAAATTCATTGACAATGTCCTTTACTTTTTTTAGAAACATCCTCCCTTGACATAGGTTTAAGGGCACTCTATTCCTCAGTTGACCCATTAAACACTTTGTCCAACCTTTGGTAAGGATGTGCTTCTGGGAGAAACCTTTAGTGAATAACATAAACAATATTACTACCATATTTTAGTCAACTAAATTAATATTATCCTCACATATAGGGCATACTTTGGTTCCTTTTATGTTGTATAAAAAAACTCCTATATGGTGAAGTCATTAATCGTGTAAAACAACATAGTGTGCACATTAAAGGTCTCTCAAGGTGAAGCATCATAAGTCATAATGCCTTCTTCCTAGAGCTTGTTTAAGTCATCAACCAGAGGTCCAAGGTAAACATCGATATCATTGCTAGGTTGTTTGGTCCTTGATATCAACATTGACAACATGATGTATTTATTTTACATACAAAAACAAGGAGGAAGATTTTATATGGCAATTATAATAGGCCAAGTGTTATGTTGGTTGTTTAATGTACAATATGGATTCATACTAGATGCAAAGTCTAAGTCTTAAATTCATGACTTCTTTAAAAAATTCAAGGTACAATAAATCAATTTTCTTCCATTGTGAGGAATTAGAGGTATGTCCTAGGACCTTATCATTGCTTGTCTTTGCATCTGTGTGCCAAGATAAATTTTTCCCATATACCAAATTAGCAAATAAGTGTTGAAACTATGGTATTATAAGCAGATACCACGTCACCTTGGCAGTAGATCTAATCTTGGTCTTACTTGAAGTTGTGATTTTGTACCTAGACACCCCACATTTTGGACAATCTTTTAAATCAATATAAATTTTCTAAAATAACACACAATCATTCAGACATGCATGTATCTGTTAGATCAAAGGGCTCTAGAGGGGGGTGAATAGAGATAAAACACCCATACAAAATTTGTCAGACCTTCAAGTTACTTCAACTAGGCATAATTGCATATAGTGAATTTGATGACAATCTAAACATGCATAGCAACAATGAGAGAGATTGAAACAAGCACTTGAAAAACCTATTTAGAGTAGTTCCACTCTCCAAACTAGGAGAGAGTCAATCCACTACCTAGAGAGGTCAAGCCCTAGGGTTTTGACAGATATATTCCATTATAAGACATACAATTGACCTTCCTTTTACTAGACAAGGATACCCAACTTCCCTTTGATGTCAAGGGAGCCAATAACCTTACAACCAAGGTCTTACCTATTCGGAGCTAGAGTCTTCTACCTCACCAAGGTCTTACACACTCTTGCAAGTAGATGGACACCTTCGCCAAGGATATCCCCTCTTTGCAACAAGTCTTTAGCCTTGAAGGATTTACCCACTCTACTCTCGGTTCTTCAACCTTGTCCTCCTCCTTCACTCGGAGAAGCTTTATACACCTTCTTCTACAACTTGAAGAAGCTTTCACCTTCTCCTTCAGTAGGATAATCTTTCACCAACTTCATGTTGAAGAAAGGGGTTGGAAATAGAGAACCTTTGAGAGCTATACAAACATACAATGAAGTAGCTCTCTCACACAGATCCTATCTCACTCATAATGATGAATTGAAGTGTAATCAATAGAGAGAAAGGGCTAAAGTGAATTGGATGCACTCAACGATAGCCAGGAGCTTGAATAGCATGAAGGAACAACCTTAGAGTGCCTTCCAGGAGGTCCTATTTCTAGTTGGGGGTGTCCACTAGAGGGTAGGAACACTTAGGAATGTTTTGTAGCCGTTTTGAGGGTTGCAACAAATATAATTTCGAGATTTGCAACTCCCCAATGACTATAATCACTTTTCTAGCATTTTCGTATAGTGTAGTTAGTCGAATTTTCATAAAGGTAACTCAACTGATTGCACTTTGCGACAAAGCCAATTTGACGCATCAGTCGAGTTTGTCCTGTGTAAAACTTGACTGATCGCTTGAAATCAGTTTTGCTTAGTGCAATGATCGGTCAAGTTTTGTGAGTGGCAACTTGACCGAACTAAAGAATTCTCAAAATGCATCAGGGGATCAGCCGAGAATTTTGGAAAAAATAATTTTGAGTGATCAAACATTCAAATTAAGGGTTCTTGATTTTTATCATCTTAGTTACAAGTCATATCATCAATACAAATAATTATAAAAATAATCTAAAGTGATTTGGAGTGTTTTCCACAAAAGTGCATTTGCATTGCTTTTGACTTGAACTAGAACAAGCTAGGGCATGATATATTTTATCCTTTTCAAGTATTGAATGCATGTAATAAATCTCAAACAAACATATTAGGTACATATGAATGGAATGATTATCAAAATATGGACAACGTGTAATACTTAGGTCAATATTCTCCCCCTTTTTTATAATAACAAACCATTCTAGTGGAGCACTAAAAGCTATACGTATATCTCCTCACATCACACATACATATATTTTAATAACAACTATTATGTGGGTGGTATGGAAAGAAAGAAACTATATAACTTTTAAGAACTATAATCACAATTTATCCTTTATCAACAAATATATCCAAGACACTAATAATAACATTTTGTTATCATACACCTGATGCATGTATTGGAGCCATTATCAGAGAAGAAAAAGCCATACACTTGTTGAGTTTTAAAGATGTGGATTTATGTAGAGATAGTGACTCCATGAAGAATATTTTTAATGAACAACATCCAGAGTCATATTGAGTTTATCTCCATATAGGCTTGTGCTTTGCAAGTACCCTATCTAGATGCCCAAAGCTTGTTATATGGTTTCCTCTAACAATTAGACTCGTTTTTTCATTTCCTGCATCCTATCTATATTGATGTTGTTGGTATGTATGCCTAGAGAGCCAATCATATAATGATTGTAATGGCATAACATGTAAATGATTTGATTAATAATAAAGACAATCTTCCAATTTATTTTGTTTTGTTCAGTTATGAGATAATGATGTAACATAATAAATGTCTAAAGAATAATATTACTCAATGATGTATGTCTTCAGGTTGATGACTAGAACAATCAGATCATACAAATGCCAAGCGTATATACATTCTTGTTATGTCCCTAGTCGGATGTTATTGTGGAAGGCAGATATACAACAATAACACTAAAGACTAGAGTGTGTGTTGGTTGATGAAGAAATCTCATTATTCATGATATGTAATATCAAACCAAGCACATGGATACTTGTTAGAGAATAATGTATCAGACAAACCCACCATAAGAGTGATACACGGAAACTGTAATTAGTAGTTAAAATCATCTCTTATAGTATTAGTGGTGATTGTGGTTCTTAGACATGAAGTCACCACACTCATCACATGTTGACTAATATACTTTGATATCATCCACCCTAACCTTAAATAAGAGTTTCCATAAAGTGATGATTGGATGTATTGTGACACATGGGGGAAACCCATCCCTGTCGGTGGCGTACAACAGGCGTAGTTGTATGAATTCTGATGTTCGAGAGCATTGTGAATGATGTAGATGAAATTTGTCCCTCCTATAAGAGTATGATATCCTGGCCACTTGGTTAGTGAAACTGAGAAATGCATGTCCACGCACATGTGAGTCAATATGTGATATTCCACTTACAAATATCTTAGACATTTTGCTCGGTTCAAGGAACAATGATTGAATGTTGAAGTGGATGACTATTCCATGCTTGGAGTTTAATCTAGATATCAGTAACAAAGGAACTACACAAACTGTAATGACCTCAGTTTTCAGCAACCCCCAATTAAGGAAGGCCAAAAACAAGAGAGCCATTGCCTACAAAATTACCCAAGGATCCAGATTTAGCAAATAATAAATAATAGAAAACAATTTCATTAATTCACAAATTTTGTTTCGAATATGCTTACATGAAATTTTATCCCCAGAAAAGTACCTTTGAGAAGAAATACTAAACTGTCAAATCCTCCCGAATATATTTAATACATTCCATGGGATTCATCTTTATCTTTGTGTTTATATCTTGTGTATCAACTACCTAAAACGTTGACAAACAAAATGTCAGTCAATATAACAAGTTATACTAGTATGTGGGGGAAACAACATGTTCACATTTACTGATAACAACATAATTCATCAAATTTTTGTTTAACAAATCAAATTTAGCATTATGATCCTAACTACATAAATCTATCTAGCCATCCTCTATCAGACCCCACGGGGTATTATCCTACAGTGGACAAAGTCCACCTCACATAGACCGTAGGATATTGGTCCTACCTCACATAGACAGTGGACCTTTGATGATCCTTTGATCCTACCTCACAAAGATGGTATACCAAGATCTAAATCATCATTTTTACCACAAATATATGAAATCTCCAAAGGAGGCCCAAGATCTGAGCTAGTTATATTTATATGTTGTGATAATCATAGTAACTTTAAAGATTGCAAGAATTAAAGAAACACCAACATTCTTTTTTCTATCAATCCGGTAAATCCTGGGAAAACATCGGCAAACTACAAAAACTAGTCATAAGCGTAACCACATACCTTGATGGTGAGCCATGCAGAATATCATGTAATGTATACTTCGGCATATTCAAACAATCCAATCAATAGATACAAGCAATTCAAGCAGTCATCATTTATAATCTGCATGTATATAAATTCTAAAGTGTCATCAAATATATTAATAACATTAAATTCTACTCGGGCCGATTCTAGGCTTTTAGGATTATTTGGTTTCAAGTTATCATTAGAGTTATATTTGATATTCCAATTCCCATGCCGATTGATCCAATGACTTAAGAACCCTAACTTATATTATGTGTATCCATGATCATCAAATCTATCATCTTATGTTATCTTGAGCACTATATTTGATTATGTCCCTTAGCAATATTGCAAGGTATGACCTATAACCTTAATTATTCACATGTATGGTTAACCACTTTAGAAACACCAATTCTCGTTATCATTATCATGGTCATCTTGAATTCTCATCTTATTCAAAAATATCAGATAACATCTCAAAGTAACAAAATTTACCAGTGTTAAGCACCATAATCACCAAAGCTATGGTTTTTATGCATATTTTACATTAAAGATTGTATCTTTATGTACTTTTAGACAAGGAAGCATAATTGGATATAATTGATATTTTCTTTGCATTCCTCTTGTTCTCAAAGGAGATTTTTCTGATCGTCCTATCAATTACTATGAATCTTGTAAATTAATTGTGTCTTTGAGCTAATTAGGCGAGGACATGTCATTTCCTATCTTATTCCTATTACCAGGTAGACAAAGAATAAAGGGAGGAAGAATTACCTTGTTACCCTTACTGGTGACGTATAACTCCAGGGGCCTAATGGTCATTTTTCTCTAATTCTCCTTCAACCTCACATTCAGTTCCTACTTTGCGATGATGTTGCATTGAGCGTCGACTGTTGATCGTCAACAATCACCAAACCCTGCCTCCCTCACCACCGTCGCAATCTAGCCCCTCCATGGACTCTTACTTTTGACTCTCCCTCGACCTTTCTCCTGCCGATGTCATGCATGGCTGCCATAAGACAGTGTACTATTGTAGATGACGTCGCGGCCCTAAATGTCGTCTCTGGCACCCACCATGTGGTTGTCGAGGTATCTCCTGTATGAGTATCACTCCTTCGCCATCGTGCCACCACTGATAGGCACTTCCCTTTCATGTAGACTCACCCTCCTTCAGATCTCCCCTCACCATGGTCGTCTGCAACGTCCAAACCTCTTCACCATCCTCTCTGCCAATTCCTGGTCTTATGCGGTGGACCTCCTGGCTACTACCTCCACGCCAAGAGTTCTGGCGGCGTTTAGTTAGGGTCTTAACCCTTCATCCATCGTGATCTCTGAAAGAAGGGGGAAGAAACAAGGTTGCTGATGAAGGTATGGTGGGTAGGGATAAGGGAGGTGAAGAAGTATGGTCGCGAGGGAGCCTGCACTACACCTTCGGGCTTTCTGGGTGGAGGTTAGGGGCTGGTGGCCAAGGCCTGCTATAGACTCTAAATATGCTAGAAAGAATCCTACTACATAGCAAGGAGAAAGGTAGGGAATGGTTTATCACACGAGAAGGATGATGACTTGCACCCTTATATATACATTGCATTCATTAAACCCTTCCTACCGATCATGCCTCTTTGGGGATTTCTTCCTAGTGTGTACAAGGACTTGCTAATTCCTTTGTCCAATTAATTAGTTGTATATGAATTTTCATGACTTTACAAATGATGTTGTATTTATTTTATTTCCACAAGTCTCTCTCTTTCACTCTTTCTTGGTGTACAAGGTCGATGCCAAATATGGCAATGCACTCTACAATTTTCCATATGTACATCATTATATTCTTTCCATGTGTACTAAAAAGATATTCCTTTTACTTAATCAGTTTAATACCAACCAAAGACATGGCCCCAGGGAAAGAACATATTTCCTCTTATATTCCTTTATGTAAAACACTTGGTCTTTATTCTTTTAAATCCAAAGATCATGAAGAAACACCACCATAATGTTATTGAGTATGCATGGGTGATAGATATTATGTTCACAATTTTTTAAAAGAAAATTCATAAAGGATGGAATACCATTTTATAGCACATATCAGATAACTTATTTTCTTAAATTGTTTCTCGAATTCCACGGTTGCTTTATTCCTTAAATCAAATATAGGCAACCATCAATGTATCTCTAAAATTGTGGAATTCATTGGGAAAAACTTGCTCTTTTAATATTTTCTTAAAACAATCCTTTTCTCTCAATTCTATAATATTCTTCTTCCTATTTTTGAGTATATCAAAGGTTAAAACAAAACAATACTAATTCATGTTTTCAATACATGCGTTGCCAAATCGGCTAGTTATTTATTTATGTGAAAAACCTCTTATTTATTTAATTGGTATCACAAGCACCCATGCCATAAAGGCAATCAAACTTATTATTATTATTCCACAAAAAATACCATTGGGGAATTGACAAATCAATTTATTTATATAATTCAATTTTACCAAAATTGAGGATAAAACACAAACACTATAACACCAAACACATATTGTAGGTTGAAGTTGTTCTCCAACTTTCCATTTACTTGTGTATCAATGATGTGTTTCCAGATACTACTCTTTGCTTGTGATGTCATAAACTGGTGATAGACATTCACTGCCAGCGTGAATTGGAACCTATAGGGTCACACACATAGGGCGTAATTAGAATAGGATTTTGTTCATGAATGATGATTAATTTGATTACTGAAAGTGTTTAGGTATTCAATTTAAACAACAATTGATAGAGTGGACTCTAAACCAATAGGTTCAAGTGTTGAACCAATCAGTTGGAGTGTCAGGTTGATTGAAAACTGTATTTGGCTGAATTCTGGATGAACTAGGGCATGAACCAACCGGTTCACTTAGTGAACCGATAGATTCGAGGTCACCAGACAATCGATTCATGAGATGAACCACTTGATTCATGGATCAATATGATTCTATCAAGGATTGGTGCTGATTTCATATCGTGCATTAATTGGATTAGAATTGCCAATACAATTGTGATTGGGAAACATGATGAAACGACTGGTTCAAGGGTTGAACCAATCAGCTCACATGCCAACCGATCAGTTCACATGTGAACTGACCGTTTGTCGCTGGCAAGTTGTAAAATTTGTGAAATTCCTGTCATTTCCACCCCCACATTGTCTGGGAACCCTGACCCTAACCCTCCTATAAATAGGGGTATTGAGGGCTTCCTAGAGATACAACTCAATTGGCTTCAACAATTGTTGTCTTCTCTCATTGTGGTAACCGAGAGAACACAAGAAAGTCCTACCCGATAAAGCGAGGAATAGAAAGGGAGAAGAATTATGGGAGAGCAAGTTGGTGTTAGTACACCAACATGGAGGGACAACTCCTTCTTGTCTGTTCTTTTAGATTGACTGAAGTTCTAGGTGGTTTGTGTGGACTACTATAGAAGCAAGGAGTTTTTTCCCGCCAGGAGGACAATTTGTAAAGAGTGAGACCCAAAAGGGGATCCAGTCAAATGATATAATATAAGAGCCATGTAATAATAAAGCAGCGGAAACAAAACTAATTCAAAGTTACAAGATGTATCTTTATACAATTGTTCCTCACCATAAAAAGTGGCATGACATAATCAAAAGTTATAAATCTAAGGCCAGTTGCAGAGGGAAACCCGACTATCCCAAGCTATCCCTAACTCCACATCCTTCTCATGATCTTCTTGAGTTCATGTCCTCTAATGTACCTACACCTGGGTGGGAGGGAACATCACCCAGAAAATAGGGAACAAAGTATAGAGGTCAGCAAAGGCTGAGTATGTACATATACAAAACACTTTGGGCATTATAATGGGTTTTAAGTATAAAGAGATGTTCCCACAAGAAAGGGGGGCTATTTGCAATTAGGTAAGTTCAAGAGAAATGTAACAAAAGAAACGAGGCATATTAAATTCAAATTACAAGCATGATAATAAAGAGTGTCTTTCCATAACAATCATCCACATATTCAAATTATAACAAAAAATATTATCATGCATAACAATGTAGACTAAATATACCTAAAATAGGGCCATAACACCATAGGATCATGGCCTAAAATAAATAAGGGTGGAGACGCACACCCCAGGTGGAAACGCACACCCAATATGTGTATGGTTGTACATAAGTACCGCTATTCTAGATATTATAGTCAAACATGTAGCAAGCATAAAATAGAGAGGCAAGACTAGCATTTCGGTCAATTTTTCATAAAAAGGTAATCATAGCAAGTGGAGTCCAAAAACCCATATAAAAAAGGTAGTCTAGAAACTACATGGATATAATGAGTCAACATCAGGAGATATAAATGTCTAAGGAATTAGATTTCATTAGGAATAACAGTTCAAGAGATGCCTCATTAAATAAATGTAGGTTCAGTCAAATAATGCCCAAAATAAAATAGAGGATGTACATACCTGATTTTCATGACTAGTGGTTAACTCAGTGGATACACTTGATCCTCAAAGTTGAGTATTCATCCTAGGAATACATTATGTATGTTAGTCAAATCAAAGCTAACTTGTGTATACATTTCTATTATAGATATTCATATTGTCCTTATCCTAGTGCCAATCACCAATGACAAATTAGTGTTGGAGTCTTATTAAGTGGATATATGATCCATTAGGTATTAGTATTAGTTCTAATATCCATCTTTGAACATACATATGCCTAAATATTCTTAGGTTACACATATGTGTTCCATAGTAATCTACATTCCTTTATTTATGGTGTTATAGTTTTACACTCTATATATTTATTGTATGGCTCAGGTTTAGCCAACAATGATTGAGTATGCATTATGCATTAGGTACATTTATTAAGATGCTCTTGAAGGAATTTAGGATTCAAGTTTCTCATATACTTGTATTTTAAACACAGAATTACCTCCTATTATGGGAACCAATAGTATACATTATCATAATTTTGATGCCAAGAACTAAAAACATATTGTATATATATTTTTTACCTATTGTTATCCATGGATTTTGTAATAGTAATAACACATGAGCTACTGGATTTGGATTCCCTATAGACTAATACTCTAGTACATATATGCATGACATCGTGATAAGCATATACATAATTGTAAGGGGTCCTCTAAGTCAATCAAGTTAATATTTTGTGTCTATATCCCATATATCGTGTAAGATCTAGTTCTGAAATTGAAATACACAATGTAGTACATGCCTTCATTTAGAGTTGCCATTCAATGAGCATGAGGTTGCTACATTCTTGTTTCATGTGACAGCTGACAATGACTCCATGTTGTACCCAGTAGTTATGTCATACATGGTGGCATCTGACGTGTCAAACTCTGCTGATGAGTCCAACAATGGCTAGAGCTAGCAAGATGATCAACTGGTTCAGTTGGGATCAAGGGAGTAGAAGAGGAGGATAGTGGGGCTGTAGGTCTTTCGTGGTCCACTTGAGGTGGTGGCCAAGCCCAGCGGCCCTGGTGGCTGGCGCAAGGTAGGAGAAGGTGCATGGAGGACGGCCAGGGTTAGATTACATCTGTTCAGAGGTGAATTTGATTGGAGGCATCTTAGAATTAGTAGTGTTTCTGCAGGCTTTAAGCGTATGAAGAGAAAGGAGGTTTTGTGGTGAGTAGACGCCATCCTTGGCCGTAGGAATTGTAGGAAGATATGAGGTGGCTGTCAGGAAGTCTGTGGCCACCAGAGTTGATGCATCAGGTCAGGACATCATGATGCTCTCTTGGCGGCCGGTGCATTTTGAAGGAGGCATGGTGAGGCGACGTTAGGTGCGAGTGAAGGAGAAGAGAAGGAGGCATAGGAGAGAAGATAGGGTGGTTACTAG